>JASDDO010000290.1:600000-969662 GCA_030015575.1 Agapanthus africanus
GACCGTCCATGTCGTAAAACGGGCAGTGCAGGCTTCCTACAAAGCAGGAACCAGATCGCTCCGGGCCAGGGAAACGTCTACCACGGACACTCCGTCTCGGAGACGCGTTAAGCGTCGACCGTCCATGTCGTAAAACGGGCAGTGCGGGCTCCCCACAAATCGGGAACCAAATCACTCCGGGTCAGGGAAACGTCTACCACGGACACACCGTCTCGGAGACGCGTTAAGCGTCGACCGTCCATGTCGTAAAACGGACAGTGCAAGCTCCCCACAAATCGGGAACCAAATCACTCCGGGTCAGGGAAACGTCTACCACGGACACTCCGTCTCGGAGACGCGTCAAGCGTCGACCGTCCATGTCGTAAAAAGGGCAGTGCGTCCCAAAAAGTGGGAACCAAAGCAAGTCGCCTCCACGTGAAAGAAGATCCATCAATTTCATGCACACGACCCATATATGCTGTGTGCATTTATTGATGGGGGGCACTTTGTTGGGGTAAAAATTTACACCCCCGTTGACCGAGTCAAAGTCAAGGTCAACCCCAAGCCAGGTGGGCCCAAGCCCAGGTCAAGCGGGCCTATGCCCAAGTCGAGCCCGCGGCCAGCCTCCTCCATGCCAACAACAAAAATCATGTAACAAATAATTTTTATGTAATTTTTGTGCATGAATGTAAACAAAATGGGCACAAAGCCAATATTTTGTAAGCCCATGGCTTATGTGCAAAAATGAAATGGCACATGAATCATGGGATGGCAAAATGCCATTTTGTGAAGTCCAAGGAGCTATGTGTAAAATGTATGGCCTATAAAGGCAAAGATAATGAAAATATCTAACGACTTTTTTCTCTCTCTAAAAAAAGTTTCCAGATCGGAGATCTATTCTTCTTCTTCAAGGTTCCAAAACCTTCTTCTTTCTCTTGAATTAAATCAAGAGTTTTACTCTTCTTTTTATAAAACAAATTAGTTTTTCACCACAAAAACCACAAAGGGGAACTTGGATCTGTCATCAGATCTTAAAAAGGAGAGATTTTGAGATTTCACATCTCTTGATCTTCAAGATCCAGCAAGCAACAGGAGGAAGAAGAAGAACCACTTTCATTAAACCCAGAACACATTCAGGAGCCCGACTCCTCTCTGATTTCTCTTTGAGAAATCTTTTTTCAGGCTAAAAGCCTCTTGTCCTCTCCAGCGCGCAGCGCAAGTGCGCAAAGCGCCCGCGTGCCGACACGTGGCGCGCGCGCTTGCGCACCTACGCGCTTGCGCAAGTGCGCAAAGTGCACAAAGCGCCCGTGTGCCGACACGTGGTGCGCGCGCTTGCTTGCGCACCTGCGCGCAGCGCGCTCATGCGCAAAGCGCCCGCGTGCCGACACGTGGCGCGCGCGCTTGCGCACCTGCGCGCAGCGCTCATGCGCAAAGCGCCCGCGTGCCGACTGATTGATACGAATAAGTGTGTTTGTAGTTTAACCGCAATCAATAACGGTGTCGCACGTAGCTAGACCGAGATGAGTACGGGTCGTCCTCTGGGAAACGTGGAACCTTTTAATTTTACTTTAGATGTGTTGAAAAGGAGAAAGAAATAAGAATGGTTGTAGGATGGTTTCTAGATCTACGTTTAATAAGAATATAAATATAGATCTAGAATAGTTTAAAGATGTGATTAATTATAATAAGAAGGGCTTGTAGGGTTCGTTAGGATTTAGTAGTTATGAATGATTAATTAAAGTTACCCTTTCTATCCATTAATAGATTTAGAACTAGAACGACGGCGATGCGTGTAGATTAGGGTTTCTGGAGGGAAAAGGAATCCCACTCTTAACCCTTATCTCGACACGGAACTCCGTTCATATCTAGCCTTTACCAAAACAATCATTAATCTAATCTCTAATCGCGGTCGGAACTAGCAAGGAATTGCTAGCGCGCCCGATTAGGATGTTAATGATTATTTTAATAAAGTTCCTAAACTTTATAGGACTTAAAAAGGGTTTAATTATTTTCATCGTCCATTAGCCTACCCTAATCCTACGAACCCTAACAAGCGGAGAATTACTCGCGCATGTTGGGAGAAAAAGAGATGGAAAGAAATTGCATCATTAAACTATAAGAAATAGAATAAGAAAAAGAACTACCTTTATTAATCAACAAGATCAAGTACACTTTGATTCCTTAGAAAATGATTACAAAAACCTAGTTTGCTTCTCGATCTCTTCTAAGGAGGTAGATGAACCGTTGATGATCAGCCTGGATGCGTGAGCCGTCTTGGACTTCGTGATCTCGTCGGCTTGATGATTTTTCTAAGAGGCCCTCGGTGCCTTTTTATAGTGCGAAGCCAGAATCTTTTTGTTGAGAAGTTGGTAAAATTCAGCATTTGAAAATCTCCCAAAATATTGCCTTCTGACCTCTTCAAACTGCGGCGGATCCGCGGCCCAAGGGTGGGTTTGGCCGCGGATCCGCGCTCAATGGCAAGGATCTCTCTGTCTTTTTTCTTGGGGTCTCTGATGGTGACATTTGGCATTCCTAGGCTTCTTCAGAATCTGAAAATATTTTCTCGGTTGCTTCCAGACTTAGTCTCCAAGTTTGCTCTTTAATTTGGAAAGTATTCTTCAACAAATTGATTTGTTTGTTAAATCCTTCATAACAACTTGGAAATAATCTGCACAACAACTCATATAAGATTTTAGTAGACTTTGTTCTACTAGGATTAGACCAATAATATTATTTGCATACATTTTCCTACCAAATGATAATTAAATATATTAACACATGGAAAATAATGTTTTTACACATAAACCCTCATATGTTTAATATATTATAATAAAGTCCTTTTTTTAATATAAAAATGGTAGGAAAAATGTACTACAAATGTGCAGTTTTATCGACTGAACAAATATTTTGTTGAAGAATACTTTCCAAATTAAAGAGCAAACTTGGAGACTAAGTCTGGAAGCAACCGAGAAAATATTTTCAGATTCTGAAGAAGCCTAGGAATGCCAAATGTCACCCCGGCAACGGCGCCATTTGATTGATACGAATAAGTGTGTTTGTAGTTTAACCGCAATCAATAACGGTGTCGCACGTAGCTAGACCGAGATGAGTACGGGTCGTCCTCTGGGAAACGTGGAACCTTTTAATTTTACTTTAGATGTGTTGAAAAGGAGAAAGAAATAAGAATGGTTGTAGGATGGTTTCTAGATCTACGTTTAATAAGAATATAAATATAGATCTAGAATAGTTTAAAGATGTGATTAATTATAATAAGAAGGGCTTGTAGGGTTCGTTAGGATTTAGTAGTTATGAATGATTAATTAAAGTTACCCTTTCTATCCATTAATAGATTTAGAACTAGAACGACGGCGATGCGTGTAGATTAGGGTTTCTGGAGGGAAAAGGAATCCCACTCTTAACCCTTATCTCGACACGGAACTCCGTTCATATCTAGCCTTTACCAAAACAATCATTAATCTAATCTCTAATCGCGGTCGGAACTAGCAAGGAATTGCTAGCGCGCCCGATTAGGATGTTAATGATTATTTTAATAAAGTTCCTAAACTTTATAGGACTTAAAAAGGGTTTAATTATTTTCATCGTCCATTAGCCTACCCTAATCCTACGAACCCTAACAAGCGGAGAATTACTCGCGCATGTTGGGAGAAAAAGAGATGGAAAGAAATTGCATCATTAAACTATAAGAAATAGAATAAGAAAAAGAACTACCTTTATTAATCAACAAGATCAAGTACACTTTGATTCCTTAGAAAATGATTACAAAAACCTAGTTTGCTTCTCGATCTCTTCTAAGGAGGTAGATGAACCGTTGATGATCAGCCTGGATGCGTGAGCCGTCTTGGACTTCGTGATCTCGTCGGCTTGATGATTTTTCTAAGAGGCCCTCGGTGCCTTTTTATAGTGCGAAGCCAGAATCTTTTTGTTGAGAAGTTGGTAAAATTCAGCATTTGAAAATCTCCCAAAATATTGCCTTCTGACCTCTTCAAACTGCGGCGGATCCGCGGCCCAAGGGTGGGTTTGGCCGCGGATCCGCGCTCAATGGCAAGGATCTCTCTGTCTTTTTTCTTGGGGTCTCTGATGGTGACATTTGGCATTCCTAGGCTTCTTCAGAATCTGAAAATATTTTCTCGGTTGCTTCCAGACTTAGTCTCCAAGTTTGCTCTTTAATTTGGAAAGTATTCTTCAACAAATTGATTTGTTTGTTAAATCCTTCATAACAACTTGGAAATAATCTGCACAACAACTCATATAAGATTTTAGTAGACTTTGTTCTACTAGGATTAGACCAATAATATTATTTGCATACATTTTCCTACCAAATGATAATTAAATATATTAACACATGGAAAATAATGTTTTTACACATAAACCCTCATATGTTTAATATATTATAATAAAGTCCTTTTTTTAATATAAAAATGGTAGGAAAAATGTACTACAAATGTGCAGTTTTATCGACTGAACAAATACCCCCAAACTTATCTTTGATCGTCCCGAGCAAACTAGTTTATTTAAGAGGAGAAAAAGAAAGGAGAAAACTAAGCACACTTTCGTAGGCAGACACGATTGCACTGAGCACGTGCAACAAGCCGTTAAACCTCTAGGTGTCCCTAGTAGGAGGAGTGTTGTCTCCTGAGGGTTTTCAGCGGATTACACCCACAAAATCCAATAACAAAAGAAAGATGGTGAAATTTACATATAAAGACAAGAACCATAAAAGAAATACTTTGAAAAGAAGAGTTTCCAACTATGCCAGCTTTTCAGTTGTCATGAGCCCTATCTTAATAGTCATGAAAAGATGTTAGAAATCACATTATCCCTCAATAAAACATCGTCTTTATTCTTCATTCCTACCTTTCATCCAAACATTGATCATATAACCCCACGTGTGTGTAAATAACATCCCTACACTCGGAGAATTCAATTCAAGCTATCATACTCTTGTCCATCTACCTCAGTACTTTTTAATTTTATGAATACTTAGGTTTGCTTACACATTTTCATGCGACCGTTAATACTTCTTGAGGTACTAACCGACCGATTACTCATGTGCTTGCAGATTCGGTGATAATATTTTCCTCGTCTTGCACCACCTAAGGCTTAGCAGTGACTCCCAGACCAGTTGGCCTTAGGGCACTAGGTGAAGAGGCACCCTCGCTATATTTTTTTTATTGCTGCCTTGGCGATACAAAACCAGTGTTCATTTTTTTCTTTTCACCATTTTTATATTTTCTTCATTTTTTTTTTTATTTCCTTCATACTTTGGCTTTTAGACAAGAGCATTTCAAGGTATCCTCTACTATCCCGAGTTTCAAGACGTGTGTAGGTGCATATTGTAGGGTATCAACATTCAAATGTTTGGCTTTCAGAATAGAAACTATTTTTCAGACTTATTTTTATCCTCAGATTAGTGACTTCCTTCATCTTACTAACCCTTGGGACAACAGCTCATAACTACTTATTACTAGTTCGTGTAAGAAAACTTCTAATTTTCTTGGTTTTCTTAAACTATTCCAATCTTTTGGATGTAATTTTTCACTTTCTACTCTTTTGTTATAAAAGAAAATTTTTGAAATTTTTTTTGAAAATATTGTGCTTATGCAAAATATGATGCAAATTGATGTGTAAATAAGCACAAACCTCCCCCAAACCTGTTTACAGCAGTGTCCTCGCTGATGTCATTCGTTAAGCTCAAAAAACCTGTAGACTTGGGAGGAAATTATTAATGGGGCAAGAATATATGAAAGTGAAAATCCTCCCCAAAACTTATTTTAGGCTCACAATTTTGTAAAAATCATTTTCTTTCAAGAGCCAAAATATACCACCCCTCCCCCAAACTTGAGTTAAACATTTTTAATCTTTTAAAATCACACGAGGGGGTCAAGGTTATTGGTCAATGCCAAGTTTTGCAAAGACCGAAGGTCAACACCAACCATTCAAAAATTTTATCGATGAAGCACCAAGGTTGGTGGAAGAACATGTCACCTATTGACGTGAAGAAGTGGGGAGGTGACAAGAGGTGTATTGGAAAAGGATTGCGTCTCAATTTGGAGAGACGACACAGTGATAGTAATGATGGATTACTCGCATTATCATGATTGTCCAAAAGAGTGGGTGGAGGTCCAATTTCTTCATCTTGGAGTTGATTCATCTCAACACCCGTGTCTTGTAAAAATGCGATCTCATCAGCGAAAATTTCCTCAAAGCTTTCGTCGATACCCCGAAGAATAATGTCATCAGAAAAAATGGGGTGATCGTCCGACTCTATAAAAAGTTCCTCATCAGTGTTAGATATTGACCCGGACAACTCGGTGGAAGAGTCCGTGTCAAACAACGACATATGAAAAGAGTCAGAATTATGAGGTTGATCAAATTCGCTGCTGTCGACATCCATTAATTCGACAGAACACACATGAGTATAGGGTTCGGAGGGTTCACTTCCCAACTTGTAAATGTTGAGCTCAATTGACTTCTTCCCAAAGGATAGGGTCATAGAGCCGTTTCTACAATTGATTACCGCGTTGGAAGTGGCCAAAAAGGGTCGACCGAGTATCACCGGGATTTGATTGCGTGGGTTTGCCACAGGTTGTGTATCTATAACGATAAAGTCCACGGGGAATATGAATTCCCCGACTTTGATTAACACATCCTCTAGCTCACCCCTAGGTTGGGTGATAGATCGATCGGCCATCTGAAGAGTGCAATGCGCCGGCTTTAATTCTCCGATCCCTAATTGCTCATAAACAGAATACGGAAGCAAGTTAACACTAGCGCCTAGATCGAGTAAAGCACGATTTATATTTTTACCCCCAATAGAAATAGAGATTGTAGGACAGCCGGGGTCCTTACGTTTCTTTGGTATTTGTTGGGTAAAAGCTGTGCTAACATTACTCGTCATGAAAACCTTTTTAGGCACTTGAGTTTTTCTCTTCCTAGTGCACAAGTCTTTAAGGATTCTTGCATAAGATGGGACTTGTTGAATAGCATCTAGAAGAGGAATATTCACGCTAACTTGCTTAAACATTTCCACAATCTTCTCCATTTGCGGGTTAGGTCGGTTGGCCCTTAATCGGTTTGGAAATGGAGCTCGATCAATAAGTTTTGGGTCCAACGTTTGTGGAGAAGACTGTGGCGATGGATTCGATCCCAAAATTGGAGTGGGAATCGACTTAGATAGATTTGGTGAAATGTTTGAGCCTTGGGGAAAACGGAGAATAGGCTCGGATGAAGGTGGGAGACTAGACGAATTAGGGGAAGAAGAAGAAGAAGGGGTATCAAATGTGTCACTATCATCAACTTGCTCACCCACTTGGTTGTTCAGCACTCTTCCCGATCTCAACGTAGTGACGGCATTCACATTATGACTTTGTGAATGGCCAGGATTCGGTAGGGGTTGAGATGGGAGTTTCCCTTTCTCTCTCGCACTCATTGCGGCGTTTAACTGTGCGATTTGGTTTTCTATTGATTTAATACTCTCACCATGGGAGGAGGAGTTTTTCGTTAGGGCATCAATAGAAGACCTCATATCAGCCGAATTTTGCATGGATTGTTTCATGAACATATCCAAAGTTTGTGCAAGTGAGTTGTCAAGACCGGCCACTTGTGGTGTAAAAATGTTGGCCGGATTTTGGAAATTCTGTGACTGAAAAGGGGGCTGATTCTGTGGTTGTGGTTGCTGTGGAGGAGGTCTTTGATAATTACTTTGTTGGTTTTGATTCCAAGCAAAGTTAGGATGATTCCTCCATCCTTGATTGTACGTAGAAGAATAAGGGTCGTTTCTAGGTCGCTGCTGAAAAGCAGCATTAGCTTGAAACGATGCATTCATAGGACATTCTTCCGTTAAGTGTGAAGGATCCGAACAGCAACCACAAACGGTCTTAGGAAGCGTAACCTGATTTAGGGAGAATGATGAAAATTTATTCTCCATAGCATCGAGTTTCTTCTGCATCGCTGCCATTTCGGCTTTTACTGCGATGGAAACATCGAGTTGGTGAATACCTCCCTTAGTTGAAGGTGGTCTTACGCTTTCCCACTGCAAAGTGCTTTCTGCGAGGTCTTCCAGATATTTCCAAGCTTCACCGTCATCTTTAGACATGAAATTGCATTGACACATTGTTTCAAGCATCTGCTTTGTCGCTGGATTAATGCCCTCATATATAATCCGACATAAATCCCATCTTTGTATTCCGTGATGGGGGCATTGGACAAGCAGATCTTTGAAACGTTCAAAGCACTTCCAAAATGGTTCATTGGGAAGCTGGGTGAACTGGTTAATCTCGCTCCTAACATGTGCAGTCTTATGATTTGGGTAAAACTTCTTAAGAAATGCTACGACAAATTCATCCCAATTAGTGATAGAGTGTGCGGCAGTATTATAAAGCCATTTTTCTGCCAAGTCGCACAATGTGAATGGGAGAAGACGTAAGCGCATAGCATCTAAAGTCAATTGTGAAGTACCCATCATTGCGCATACGTTTTCGAATTTGGTGATGAAAACGTACGCGTCTTCCGACTCAAGCCCGTGAAATTTGGGCAGCAGGTTGATGTAGTGGGGTTTGATTTCGAAATTATCCCCGTTAGGTGGTGGAAGAGATAGACAAGTAGGAAGGGGACCACGAATAGGATAGCATCTTTCTTGGAGAGAGATGCGCGGTGGATTCTGCGCACCTGCGGGCGGTGGCAGCGTGGTGTTATAATTAGATGGAGTGTCGTCCATCACGATCGATGTGGTGTGTGGTGGGGGAAAAGAAGATGAAGAAGTACCGACTTTGGTGTCGATAGCAGGAACGCGGACAAGACGGGCACTAGGATCCCGTGTCCAGCCGAGCATGCACTAAGCGAGTTTAGTGCAAGTGGCAGGGTGTGTGTGATTTAAAATTGGCTTGTTTTGAAAAAGTGGGACTCAAGACAAATCTCCCTAAATGCACAAGCAACCCTAGAACTAAGGTTACCTAGGTCCAGTCTCTAGACCGCTCCTAGACTTCCAAAGGACAAGCCGCAGGATAAATCCTCTACCGCCTCCGAACTACCCTTGTAGCGAGGTAAGTGCCAGGTAAGTGGGAAGGAACCACCACTACAGTGGGCCTAATTAAAAACCACTAGCCTTTGTCACACTTGCCTATGCACTACAAAAGTAATGCGGATAAACAATAGATTACCCACGACCTTCCTCTGTCCTTATTGAGCGCGACAGTCCTTAGAGTCTGGTCTAGATATTTTTTAAATTAATGAAGGGTTGATCTATATGCTCGGTTTGTGATTTGTGGGGCTTAGGAAGGGTGATGAAATCCCCACCTAATCTTGATTTGGTCTTTGCCCCTTAGAATCCGTATTAAAATATGCAAAACAAAACCAATCACAAAACTTTTGCAAAAAGATTTTTGAGCGGCGCAATTTTGCAAAGAATCCTGCAGAAGATAGATTTTATTGGATTTGAGAGGAGAGAGGAGGAGTTAAGAAAGATACCAGAGAAGATTGAAGCCCTGATTCCTCTAGCCTGCCGCGCTTCCGCCGCCAAATGTGCCTTTATGCCGCGGTTCCGCCGCGTGGTAGAGAGAACAGTTGATGAAATTTTTTCTGTGATCTCCTTTGCTCCTCTGGATCTCTACAAATCTATCTGTTTCCTGTTTTCCTCAATTCTGTGACTCCAGATCTCCTTGCAAAAATCCACGCACAAATCGTTAAATATGCAATTTGCAGTTTTGTTTTAATAATGATATAGCTCGTCTAAGAATTCAACACAAATAGTAAAAATAAAAAATTACGCACGTATCCCCGGCAACGGCGCCATTTGATTGATACGAATAAGTGTGTTTGTAGTTTAACCGCAATCAATAACGGTGTCGCACGTAGCTAGACCGAGATGAGTACGGGTCGTCCTCTGGGAAACGTGGAACCTTTTAATTTTACTTTAGATGTGTTGAAAAGGAGAAAGAAATAAGAATGGTTGTAGGATGGTTTCTAGATCTACGTTTAATAAGAATATAAATATAGATCTAGAATAGTTTAAAGATGTGATTAATTATAATAAGAAGGGCTTGTAGGGTTCGTTAGGATTTAGTAGTTATGAATGATTAATTAAAGTTACCCTTTCTATCCATTAATAGATTTAGAACTAGAACGACGGCGATGCGTGTAGATTAGGGTTTCTGGAGGGAAAAGGAATCCCACTCTTAACCCTTATCTCGACACGGAACTCCGTTCATATCTAGCCTTTACCAAAACAATCATTAATCTAATCTCTAATCGCGGTCGGAACTAGCAAGGAATTGCTAGCGCGCCCGATTAGGATGTTAATGATTATTTTAATAAAGTTCCTAAACTTTATAGGACTTAAAAAGGGTTTAATTATTTTCATCGTCCATTAGCCTACCCTAATCCTACGAACCCTAACAAGCGGAGAATTACTCGCGCATGTTGGGAGAAAAAGAGATGGAAAGAAATTGCATCATTAAACTATAAGAAATAGAATAAGAAAAAGAACTACCTTTATTAATCAACAAGATCAAGTACACTTTGATTCCTTAGAAAATGATTACAAAAACCTAGTTTGCTTCTCGATCTCTTCTAAGGAGGTAGATGAACCGTTGATGATCAGCCTGGATGCGTGAGCCGTCTTGGACTTCGTGATCTCGTCGGCTTGATGATTTTTCTAAGAGGCCCTCGGTGCCTTTTTATAGTGCGAAGCCAGAATCTTTTTGTTGAGAAGTTGGTAAAATTCAGCATTTGAAAATCTCCCAAAATATTGCCTTCTGACCTCTTCAAACTGCGGCGGATCCGCGGCCCAAGGGTGGGTTTGGCCGCGGATCCGCGCTCAATGGCAAGGATCTCTCTGTCTTTTTTCTTGGGGTCTCTGATGGTGACATTTGGCATTCCTAGGCTTCTTCAGAATCTGAAAATATTTTCTCGGTTGCTTCCAGACTTAGTCTCCAAGTTTGCTCTTTAATTTGGAAAGTATTCTTCAACAAATTGATTTGTTTGTTAAATCCTTCATAACAACTTGGAAATAATCTGCACAACAACTCATATAAGATTTTAGTAGACTTTGTTCTACTAGGATTAGACCAATAATATTATTTGCATACATTTTCCTACCAAATGATAATTAAATATATTAACACATGGAAAATAATGTTTTTACACATAAACCCTCATATGTTTAATATATTATAATAAAGTCCTTTTTTTAATATAAAAATGGTAGGAAAAATGTACTACAAATGTGCAGTTTTATCGACTGAACAAATATTTTGTTGAAGAATACTTTCCAAATTAAAGAGCAAACTTGGAGACTAAGTCTGGAAGCAACCGAGAAAATATTTTCAGATTCTGAAGAAGCCTAGGAATGCCAAATGTCACCCCGGCAACGGCGCCATTTGATTGATACGAATAAGTGTGTTTGTAGTTTAACCGCAATCAATAACGGTGTCGCACGTAGCTAGACCGAGATGAGTACGGGTCGTCCTCTGGGAAACGTGGAACCTTTTAATTTTACTTTAGATGTGTTGAAAAGGAGAAAGAAATAAGAATGGTTGTAGGATGGTTTCTAGATCTACGTTTAATAAGAATATAAATATAGATCTAGAATAGTTTAAAGATGTGATTAATTATAATAAGAAGGGCTTGTAGGGTTCGTTAGGATTTAGTAGTTATGAATGATTAATTAAAGTTACCCTTTCTATCCATTAATAGATTTAGAACTAGAACGACGGCGATGCGTGTAGATTAGGGTTTCTGGAGGGAAAAGGAATCCCACTCTTAACCCTTATCTCGACACGGAACTCCGTTCATATCTAGCCTTTACCAAAACAATCATTAATCTAATCTCTAATCGCGGTCGGAACTAGCAAGGAATTGCTAGCGCGCCCGATTAGGATGTTAATGATTATTTTAATAAAGTTCCTAAACTTTATAGGACTTAAAAAGGGTTTAATTATTTTCATCGTCCATTAGCCTACCCTAATCCTACGAACCCTAACAAGCGGAGAATTACTCGCGCATGTTGGGAGAAAAAGAGATGGAAAGAAATTGCATCATTAAACTATAAGAAATAGAATAAGAAAAAGAACTACCTTTATTAATCAACAAGATCAAGTACACTTTGATTCCTTAGAAAATGATTACAAAAACCTAGTTTGCTTCTCGATCTCTTCTAAGGAGGTAGATGAACCGTTGATGATCAGCCTGGATGCGTGAGCCGTCTTGGACTTCGTGATCTCGTCGGCTTGATGATTTTTCTAAGAGGCCCTCGGTGCCTTTTTATAGTGCGAAGCCAGAATCTTTTTGTTGAGAAGTTGGTAAAATTCAGCATTTGAAAATCTCCCAAAATATTGCCTTCTGACCTCTTCAAACTGCGGCGGATCCGCGGCCCAAGGGTGGGTTTGGCCGCGGATCCGCGCTCAATGGCAAGGATCTCTCTGTCTTTTTTCTTGGGGTCTCTGATGGTGACATTTGGCATTCCTAGGCTTCTTCAGAATCTGAAAATATTTTCTCGGTTGCTTCCAGACTTAGTCTCCAAGTTTGCTCTTTAATTTGGAAAGTATTCTTCAACAAATTGATTTGTTTGTTAAATCCTTCATAACAACTTGGAAATAATCTGCACAACAACTCATATAAGATTTTAGTAGACTTTGTTCTACTAGGATTAGACCAATAATATTATTTGCATACATTTTCCTACCAAATGATAATTAAATATATTAACACATGGAAAATAATGTTTTTACACATAAACCCTCATATGTTTAATATATTATAATAAAGTCCTTTTTTTAATATAAAAATGGTAGGAAAAATGTACTACAAATGTGCAGTTTTATCGACTGAACAAATACCCCCAAACTTATCTTTGATCGTCCCGAGCAAACTAGTTTATTTAAGAGGAGAAAAAGAAAGGAGAAAACTAAGCACACTTTCGTAGGCAGACACGATTGCACTGAGCACGTGCAACAAGCCGTTAAACCTCTAGGTGTCCCTAGTAGGAGGAGTGTTGTCTCCTGAGGGTTTTCAGCGGATTACACCCACAAAATCCAATAACAAAAGAAAGATGGTGAAATTTACATATAAAGACAAGAACCATAAAAGAAATACTTTGAAAAGAAGAGTTTCCAACTATGCCAGCTTTTCAGTTGTCATGAGCCCTATCTTAATAGTCATGAAAAGATGTTAGAAATCACATTATCCCTCAATAAAACATCGTCTTTATTCTTCATTCCTACCTTTCATCCAAACATTGATCATATAACCCCACGTGTGTGTAAATAACATCCCTACACTCGGAGAATTCAATTCAAGCTATCATACTCTTGTCCATCTACCTCAGTACTTTTTAATTTTATGAATACTTAGGTTTGCTTACACATTTTCATGCGACCGTTAATACTTCTTGAGGTACTAACCGACCGATTACTCATGTGCTTGCAGATTCGGTGATAATATTTTCCTCGTCTTGCACCACCTAAGGCTTAGCAGTGACTCCCAGACCAGTTGGCCTTAGGGCACTAGGTGAAGAGGCACCCTCGCTATATTTTTTTTATTGCTGCCTTGGCGATACAAAACCAGTGTTCATTTTTTTCTTTTCACCATTTTTATATTTTCTTCATTTTTTTTTTTATTTCCTTCATACTTTGGCTTTTAGACAAGAGCATTTCAAGGTATCCTCTACTATCCCGAGTTTCAAGACGTGTGTAGGTGCATATTGTAGGGTATCAACATTCAAATGTTTGGCTTTCAGAATAGAAACTATTTTTCAGACTTATTTTTATCCTCAGATTAGTGACTTCCTTCATCTTACTAACCCTTGGGACAACAGCTCATAACTACTTATTACTAGTTCGTGTAAGAAAACTTCTAATTTTCTTGGTTTTCTTAAACTATTCCAATCTTTTGGATGTAATTTTTCACTTTCTACTCTTTTGTTATAAAAGAAAATTTTTGAAATTTTTTTTGAAAATATTGTGCTTATGCAAAATATGATGCAAATTGATGTGTAAATAAGCACAAACCTCCCCCAAACCTGTTTACAGCAGTGTCCTCGCTGATGTCATCCGTTAAGCTCAAAAAACCTGTAGACTTGGGAGGAAATTATTAATGGGGCAAGAATATATGAAAGTGAAAATCCTCCCCAAAACTTATTTTAGGCTCACAATTTTGTAAAAATCATTTTCTTTCAAGAGCCAAAATATACCACCCCTCCCCCAAACTTGAGTTAAACATTTTTAATCTTTTAAAATCACACGAGGGGGTCAAGGTTATTGGTCAATGCCAAGTTTTGCAAAGACCGAAGGTCAACACCAACCATTCAAAAATTTTATCGATGAAGCACCAAGGTTGGTGGAAGAACATGTCACCTATTGACGTGAAGAAGTGGGGAGGTGACAAGAGGTGTATTGGAAAAGGATTGCGTCTCAATTTGGAGAGACGACACAGTGATAGTAATGATGGATTACTCGCATTATCATGATTGTCCAAAAGAGTGGGTGGAGGTCCAATTTCTTCATCTTGGAGTTGATTCATCTCAACACCCGTGTCTTGTAAAAATGCGATCTCATCAGCGAAAATTTCCTCAAAGCTTTCGTCGATACCCCGAAGAATAATGTCATCAGAAAAAATGGGATGATCGTCCGACTCTATAAAAAGTTCCTCATCAGTGTTAGATATTGACCCGGACAACTCGGTGGAAGAGTCCGTGTCAAACAACGACATATGAAAAGAGTCAGAATTATGAGGTTGATCAAATTCGCTGCTGTCGACATCCATTAATTCGACAGAACACACATGAGTATAGGGTTCGGAGGGTTCACTTCCCAACTTGTAAATGTTGAGCTCAATTGACTTCTTCCCAAAGGATAGGGTCATAGAGCCGTTTCTACAATTGATTACCGCGTTGGAAGTGGCCAAAAAGGGTCGACCGAGTATCACCGGGATTTGATTGCGTGGGTTTGCCACAGGTTGTGTATCTATAACGATAAAGTCCACGGGGAATATGAATTCCCCGACTTTGATTAACACATCCTCTAGCTCACCCCTAGGTTGGGTGATAGATCGATCGGCCATCTGAAGAGTGCAATGCGCCGGCTTTAATTCTCCGATCCCTAATTGCTCATAAACAGAATACGGAAGCAAGTTAACACTAGCGCCTAGATCGAGTAAAGCACGATTTATATTTTTACCCCCAATAGAAATAGAGATTGTAGGACAGCCGGGGTCCTTACGTTTCTTTGGTATTTGTTGGGTAAAAGCTGTGCTAACATTACTCGTCATGAAAACCTTTTTAGGCACTTGAGTTTTTCTCTTCCTAGTGCACAAGTCTTTAAGGATTCTTGCATAAGATGGGACTTGTTGAATAGCATCTAGAAGAGGAATATTCACGCTAACTTGCTTAAACATTTCCACAATCTTCTCCATTTGCGGGTTAGGTCGGTTGGCCCTTAATCGGTTTGGAAATGGAGCTCGATCAATAAGTTTTGGGTCCAACGTTTGTGGAGAAGACTGTGGCGATGGATTCGATCCCAAAATTGGAGTGGGAATCGACTTAGATAGATTTGGTGAAATGTTTGAGCCTTGGGGAAAACGGAGAATAGGCTCGGATGAAGGTGGGAGACTAGACGAATTAGGGGAAGAAGAAGAAGAAGGGGTATCAAATGTGTCACTATCATCAACTTGCTCACCCACTTGGTTGTTCAGCACTCTTCCCGATCTCAACGTAGTGACGGCATTCACATTATGACTTTGTGAATGGCCAGGATTCGGTAGGGGTTGAGATGGGAGTTTCCCTTTCTCTCTCGCACTCATTGCGGCGTTTAACTGTGCGATTTGGTTTTCTATTGATTTAATACTCTCACCATGGGAGGAGGAGTTTTTCGTTAGGGCATCAATAGAAGACCTCATATCAGCCGAATTTTGCATGGATTGTTTCATGAACATATCCAAAGTTTGTGCAAGTGAGTTGTCAAGACCGGCCACTTGTGGTGTAAAAATGTTGGCCGGATTTTGGAAATTCTGTGACTGAAAAGGGGGCTGATTCTGTGGTTGTGGTTGCTGTGGAGGAGGTCTTTGATAATTACTTTGTTGGTTTTGATTCCAAGCAAAGTTAGGATGATTCCTCCATCCTTGATTGTACGTAGAAGAATAAGGGTCGTTTCTAGGTCGCTGCTGAAAAGCAGCATTAGCTTGAAACGATGCATTCATAGGACATTCTTCCGTTAAGTGTGAAGGATCCGAACAGCAACCACAAACGGTCTTAGGAAGCGTAACCTGATTTAGGGAGAATGATGAAAATTTATTCTCCATAGCATCGAGTTTCTTCTGCATCGCTGCCATTTCGGCTTTTACTGCGATGGAAACATCGAGTTGGTGAATACCTCCCTTAGTTGAAGGTGGTCTTACGCTTTCCCACTGCAAAGTGCTTTCTGCGAGGTCTTCCAGATATTTCCAAGCTTCACCGTCATCTTTAGACATGAAATTGCATTGACACATTGTTTCAAGCATCTGCTTTGTCGCTGGATTAATGCCCTCATATATAATCCGACATAAATCCCATCTTTGTATTCCGTGATGGGGGCATTGGACAAGCAGATCTTTGAAACGTTCAAAGCACTTCCAAAATGGTTCATTGGGAAGCTGGGTGAACTGGTTAATCTCGCTCCTAACATGTGCAGTCTTATGATTTGGGTAAAACTTCTTAAGAAATGCTACGACAAATTCATCCCAATTAGTGATAGAGTGTGCGGCAGTATTATAAAGCCATTTTTCTGCCAAGTCGCACAATGTGAATGGGAGAAGACGTAAGCGCATAGCATCTAAAGTCAATTGTGAAGTACCCATCATTGCGCATACGTTTTCGAATTTGGTGATGAAAACGTACGCGTCTTCCGACTCAAGCCCGTGAAATTTGGGCAGCAGGTTGATGTAGTGGGGTTTGATTTCGAAATTATCCCCGTTAGGTGGTGGAAGAGATAGACAAGTAGGAAGGGGACCACGAATAGGATAGCATCTTTCTTGGAGAGAGATGCGCGGTGGATTCTGCGCACCTGCGGGCGGTGGCAGCGTGGTGTTATAATTAGATGGAGTGTCGTCCATCACGATCGATGTGGTGTGTGGTGGGGGAAAAGAAGATGAAGAAGTACCGACTTTGGTGTCGATAGCAGGAACGCGGACAAGACGGGCACTAGGATCCCGTGTCCAGCCGAGCATGCACTAAGCGAGTTTAGTGCAAGTGGCAGGGTGTGTGTGATTTAAAATTGGCTTGTTTTGAAAAAGTGGGACTCAAGACAAATCTCCCTAAATGCACAAGCAACCCTAGAACTAAGGTTACCTAGGTCCAGTCTCTAGACCGCTCCTAGACTTCCAAAGGACAAGCCGCAGGATAAATCCTCTACCGCCTCCGAACTACCCTTGTAGCGAGGTAAGTGCCAGGTAAGTGGGAAGGAACCACCACTACAGTGGGCCTAATTAAAAACCACTAGCCTTTGTCACACTTGCCTATGCACTACAAAAGTAATGCGGATAAACAATAGATTACCCACGACCTTCCTCTGTCCTTATTGAGCGCGACAGTCCTTAGAGTCTGGTCTAGATATTTTTTAAATTAATGAAGGGTTGATCTATATGCTCGGTTTGTGATTTGTGGGGCTTAGGAAGGGTGATGAAATCCCCACCTAATCTTGATTTGGTCTTTGCCCCTTAGAATCCGTATTAAAATATGCAAAACAAAACCAATCACAAAACTTTTGCAAAAAGATTTTTGAGCGGCGCAATTTTGCAAAGAATCCTGCAGAAGATAGATTTTATTGGATTTGAGAGGAGAGAGGAGGAGTTAAGAAAGATACCAGAGAAGATTGAAGCCCTGATTCCTCTAGCCTGCCGCGCTTCCGCCGCCAAATGTGCCTTTATGCCGCGGTTCCGCCGCGTGGTAGAGAGAACAGTTGATGAAATTTTTTCTGTGATCTCCTTTGCTCCTCTGGATCTCTACAAATCTATCTGTTTCCTGTTTTCCTCAATTCTGTGACTCCAGATCTCCTTGCAAAAATCCACGCACAAATCGTTAAATATGCAATTTGCAGTTTTGTTTTAATAATGATATAGCTCGTCTAAGAATTCAACACAAATAGTAAAAATAAAAAATTACGCACGTATCCCCGGCAACGGCGCCATTTGATTGATACGAATAAGTGTGTTTGTAGTTTAACCGCAATCAATAACGGTGTCGCACGTAGCTAGACCGAGATGAGTACGGGTCGTCCTCTGGGAAACGTGGAACCTTTTAATTTTACTTTAGATGTGTTGAAAAGGAGAAAGAAATAAGAATGGTTGTAGGATGGTTTCTAGATCTACGTTTAATAAGAATATAAATATAGATCTAGAATAGTTTAAAGATGTGATTAATTATAATAAGAAGGGCTTGTAGGGTTCGTTAGGATTTAGTAGTTATGAATGATTAATTAAAGTTACCCTTTCTATCCATTAATAGATTTAGAACTAGAACGACGGCGATGCGTGTAGATTAGGGTTTCTGGAGGGAAAAGGAATCCCACTCTTAACCCTTATCTCGACACGGAACTCCGTTCATATCTAGCCTTTACCAAAACAATCATTAATCTAATCTCTAATCGCGGTCGGAACTAGCAAGGAATTGCTAGCGCGCCCGATTAGGATGTTAATGATTATTTTAATAAAGTTCCTAAACTTTATAGGACTTAAAAAGGGTTTAATTATTTTCATCGTCCATTAGCCTACCCTAATCCTACGAACCCTAACAAGCGGAGAATTACTCGCGCATGTTGGGAGAAAAAGAGATGGAAAGAAATTGCATCATTAAACTATAAGAAATAGAATAAGAAAAAGAACTACCTTTATTAATCAACAAGATCAAGTACACTTTGATTCCTTAGAAAATGATTACAAAAACCTAGTTTGCTTCTCGATCTCTTCTAAGGAGGTAGATGAACCGTTGATGATCAGCCTGGATGCGTGAGCCGTCTTGGACTTCGTGATCTCGTCGGCTTGATGATTTTTCTAAGAGGCCCTCGGTGCCTTTTTATAGTGCGAAGCCAGAATCTTTTTGTTGAGAAGTTGGTAAAATTCAGCATTTGAAAATCTCCCAAAATATTGCCTTCTGACCTCTTCAAACTGCGGCGGATCCGCAGCCCAAGGGTGGGTTTGGCCGCGGATCCGCGCTCAATGGCAAGGATCTCTCTGTCTTTTTTCTTGGGGTCTCTGATGGTGACATTTGGCATTCCTAGGCTTCTTCAGAATCTGAAAATATTTTCTCGGTTGCTTCCAGACTTAGTCTCCAAGTTTGCTCTTTAATTTGGAAAGTATTCTTCAACAAATTGATTTGTTTGTTAAATCCTTCATAACAACTTGGAAATAATCTGCACAACAACTCATATAAGATTTTAGTAGACTTTGTTCTACTAGGATTAGACCAATAATATTATTTGCATACATTTTCCTACCAAATGATAATTAAATATATTAACACATGGAAAATAATGTTTTTACACATAAACCCTCATATGTTTAATATATTATAATAAAGTCCTTTTTTTAATATAAAAATGGTAGGAAAAATGTACTACAAATGTGCAGTTTTATCGACTGAACAAATATTTTGTTGAAGAATACTTTCCAAATTAAAGAGCAAACTTGGAGACTAAGTCTGGAAGCAACCGAGAAAATATTTTCAGATTCTGAAGAAGCCTAGGAATGCCAAATGTCACCCCGGCAACGGCGCCATTTGATTGATACGAATAAGTGTGTTTGTAGTTTAACCGCAATCAATAACGGTGTCGCACGTAGCTAGACCGAGATGAGTACGGGTCGTCCTCTGGGAAACGTGGAACCTTTTAATTTTACTTTAGATGTGTTGAAAAGGAGAAAGAAATAAGAATGGTTGTAGGATGGTTTCTAGATCTACGTTTAATAAGAATATAAATATAGATCTAGAATAGTTTAAAGATGTGATTAATTATAATAAGAAGGGCTTGTAGGGTTCGTTAGGATTTAGTAGTTATGAATGATTAATTAAAGTTACCCTTTCTATCCATTAATAGATTTAGAACTAGAACGACGGCGATGCGTGTAGATTAGGGTTTCTGGAGGGAAAAGGAATCCCACTCTTAACCCTTATCTCGACACGGAACTCCGTTCATATCTAGCCTTTACCAAAACAATCATTAATCTAATCTCTAATCGCGGTCGGAACTAGCAAGGAATTGCTAGCGCGCCCGATTAGGATGTTAATGATTATTTTAATAAAGTTCCTAAACTTTATAGGACTTAAAAAGGGTTTAATTATTTTCATCGTCCATTAGCCTACCCTAATCCTACGAACCCTAACAAGCGGAGAATTACTCGCGCATGTTGGGAGAAAAAGAGATGGAAAGAAATTGCATCATTAAACTATAAGAAATAGAATAAGAAAAAGAACTACCTTTATTAATCAACAAGATCAAGTACACTTTGATTCCTTAGAAAATGATTACAAAAACCTAGTTTGCTTCTCGATCTCTTCTAAGGAGGTAGATGAACCGTTGATGATCAGCCTGGATGCGTGAGCCGTCTTGGACTTCGTGATCTCGTCGGCTTGATGATTTTTCTAAGAGGCCCTCGGTGCCTTTTTATAGTGCGAAGCCAGAATCTTTTTGTTGAGAAGTTGGTAAAATTCAGCATTTGAAAATCTCCCAAAATATTGCCTTCTGACCTCTTCAAACTGCGGCGGATCCGCGGCCCAAGGGTGGGTTTGGCCGCGGATCCGCGCTCAATGGCAAGGATCTCTCTGTCTTTTTTCTTGGGGTCTCTGATGGTGACATTTGGCATTCCTAGTCTTCTTCAGAATCTGAAAATATTTTCTCGGTTGCTTCCAGACTTAGTCTCCAAGTTTGCTCTTTAATTTGGAAAGTATTCTTCAACAAATTGATTTGTTTGTTAAATCCTTCATAACAACTTGGAAATAATCTGCACAACAACTCATATAAGATTTTAGTAGACTTTGTTCTACTAGGATTAGACCAATAATATTATTTGCATACATTTTCCTACCAAATGATAATTAAATATATTAACACATGGAAAATAATGTTTTTACACATAAACCCTCATATGTTTAATATATTATAATAAAGTCCTTTTTTTAATATAAAAATGGTAGGAAAAATGTACTACAAATGTGCAGTTTTATCGACTGAACACCGACACGTGGCGCGCGCGCTTGCGCACCTGCGCGCAGCGCTCATGCGCAAAGCGCCCACGTGCCGACACGTGGCGCGCTTGCGCCTGAGCGCACAGCACCTAAGCGCACAGCGCTCAGGGTGCTGTCCCCACGCATCCTTTGGATGTCTTTTCCCCTTTTTATATATATACATGTATATCTGTACATATGTATACATATTTACATACACACACACTCCACAATACTGTCCTCCTCAAAATTTTTTGGGCCGGGGCGCTGTCCCGCACCCCGTAAGGGGGCTGCTACCTCCCTGGACCCCCAGCCCGCTATCCGGGTAGCGGGACCCCCGTAAAAACTCTGCGTGGCTCCCGATATATCCAAAACCCCCTTTCAAAACAGAACACACGTACACTGCACATTGAGTTCGCATGACCAGTTTAACCCGTCAATCGGAGGTTCCCTCGCCCCAAAGGCAAGGGGTAATTAACGGCAGCTTAGTCCGCGGTTGCCGGAGATTCGGATCCCCACAATCATTAAACCCCGGCCTACCCTAGGCAGGGAGAATCTGTAGTACGCCTGATAAGCGTGCGCGTATTCCCATCTCAATGGGGTGACGAAAAACACCCTACAGATTCTGGCACGCCCGGTGGGACCATCTCTCCTCCCATATTTCGGGTTAAATGTTCATGCGAACTCAATCAATATACATGTCTATATTTATACTAAAATAATGCTCTTTCATGCAGATTTTCAAGCAATCACCTTTCGACGATGTCTTCGATGATGAACTCAGCTCCTGTCGCCTACACGATGAAGATAGACTCCAGGACGGTCCTTCTGGCCAGTCTCGGGCGACAATGGGAGGAGCCGCTGCTACCATTCGGCTCTATTGTGTTCATGCCAGTTGGCGCCATCCCAGCTCCTCAAGCCCCGGTGGCGGACAAACCGGTCTCGAGAGGCAGGAGACCAAATGTGGTGGTCGCGAGGGCACCTCAGCCCAAGCACAAATCCGTTTCCAAACGACCCTCCATCGCCCCAGCTGGGGGCATGGCCATCAACGTCAACGAAGCAACTGGGCATCTCGGGCAAGCTCCAGCGGTACCCCCGACGACTGCTCGATCGGGTGTCTTCTCTAAGTTCCCCGCTAATCAACTCACAATGGCTTCCCAAAGAGCAGAAGCCTGCCAAGCGCTTAAGGCAAAGAAGCTGAGGCAGAAGCGGCTCAGATATAGAGCCAACAAAAGGGCTAGGGCTCTAGCCATGTTAAAATTTATGAATTTCCAAAGCCCGGACCGCTCCGCGAAACCAGCTGCCAGTGATGAAAGAATGGCTGAATGTGTTATCCACACTGTCTACATGGCCGGACGTGAGGAAACGAACCCTCTTCTTCTTCACAGCCATGGTGATGATACGGTTGACGCTACCCAGCATCGGCTCGATCTAAATGATGAAGAGCCCGCTCAGGCCGATAAGCCAGAGGATCCTGTGGTTCTTACGGAATGGAGCTCAGGCAATAAAGATTACCCGGTTTTCATAGCCGGAACTACAGAACAGGCATTATTCCATTGGCTTCAAAGGCAATTTCAGGACAGGGATGAGAAGATGGCCGAGGTCTATTCCAAAGTCGACGAGCTGGCAAACGTCATGGCAGATCTCGCGACCCAAGTCGCCCGATTGCAATCACAGCAGAATCAAATTTTGGCTCATGAGCCAGGGATTGGTACCCGGGAGCAGCCAACTGATATCCCTTTAAATCTAAAAGCGGAGCGCCTTCGCGAAAAACGGCCGCAATCAGCCTCCAGTCCCTCCGATACATACGCCGGAGGGGAATCGCCTTTGAAAGAGAAGCTAGAAAAGGTCTATTCCTTCAAGAGGGAAAAGGTCCACAAGATATTCAGGGACGCCCTAAGAAACGGTCTACAACTGCCAGAATCAAAGAGACCGCAAGAAGAGAATATGACCGACGACCCAAAATATTGCCCCTATCACAGGGTGATAGGTCATTCCATTGAGGACTGCTTCGTCTTCAAAGATTGGGTCGAAAGGCAATACAAGACGGGAGAGATAGAACTGTCTAAAGGCGTGTTAGCAAACAGTCAAGCTACGACCGCCGATTTCATGCAAATGGAGACCGAAACCTTTCGGGAACCTAACCCTCCCAGACATGTGCAGGGCGAACCAAAGATTGATCGGCCTCAGGGACCGGCGTCAGTGAGGGCACCTACTCTAATGGAGAGAAGGAAGAAGGTGTACTCCTTTAGGAGGGATGAGGTCCGCGATATATTCGAGGAAGCCCTGAACAATGGCCTGCAACTGCCTATTCCAAAGAGGCCACATGAAATGAATATGACTGGCAATCCCATATACTGCCCATACCATAGAGTGCTGAGTCATACCATTGAAGACTGCTGTGTTTTCAAAGATTGGGCAGAGGACCAATATAAGCTTGGAAAAACCTCTCAATCCTCGGATGTATCGGCAAGCCACAGAGCTAGGTCATCAACACAGCTCCGCCAAGATCAATGTTCAAGGAGCTGGGATAAGCAAAGAGGACCACCACATCGTTAAACTGGGAAACAGTCGACCTCTAAGTCGTTAAACTGGGAATGTAAAAAAAAAAATGTAAAAATGTAAGTAAAAAAAAAGTGTAAATAAAAGAAAAATAAAGAAAAGCCGAAATGATGGGACAACTCGCAATAAAAATCAGCGAGTAAAAATAAAAATGAAAATAAAGCCGAAATGATGGGGCAACCGCGAATAAATAGCCGAAATTATAGGGCAATCGCGACCTTCGCGATAAGAAAAGCTGAAATGATAAAGCAATCGCGGTAAAAAAAAAAGGAAAAAACAAGGGCGGATGATGAGTTGCTCCTGGCATTATTCCAGTGCAGCAATGCAGAGGCCAAAACAAAAATCCAATTTCCCAAAATTCTTTCAGCCCTACGGTCAGTCCCCAAATTGACTACCGTATACAATCTACGGGCTCAAATAATTCTCAGCATACCCATGCCCCACCGCAACCACCAGTTACGCGGCTGGTCTCCGCCTTTGGAATTATGCTTCATCGGAAAGACCCACTCATGTGTCCTCACGATGCATGAGGAGAACAAACCTTCGTGAGATCCTTACGACTCACCAAGGAAAAACACACTTAGGAGTCCTCACGACTCTTAAGGAGAAAATACACCTGCGGGATCCTTACGACTCGTAGGGAGAAAATGCTTTTGTGGGACCCTCACGGCCCATAAAATTGAAAAGTCTTAGTTGATAGGGATCCAAACCTGTCTCCTAAGCCATCGCTCCCCAATCCCCAAGTGGCGAATGATGAGTCGCTCCTGGTACCATATTCCAGTGCAGCGATGCAGACGCCAACCAAATTCCAACTCCCATACCCCAAGTGGCGAATGATGAGTTGCTCCTGGTACCATATTCCAGTGCAGCGATGTAGACGCCAACCAAATTCCAACTCCCATACCCCAACGGCGAATGATGAGTCGCTCCTGGTACCATATTCCAGTGCAGCGATGCAGACGCCAACAAAGTCCCGAAATGTTTTTGGCCCTACGGTCTGGATCATACATCCTGCAAAACCGTATACAATCCACGGGCGTAAAACGATCCCAATCTCTCCCAAGTCCTACCGGCGAGACCACATTCAAAGTCCTACCGGCAGGGAAGATTCCCAAAAAAAAATGAAAAGAAAAAAGAAAAAAAAAGAAGAAAAAGATGAAATGCACTCGCAAAGTCATTTCGACTTTGTGAGGAGAAAATTCCCGCGTGAGGTCTTTACGACTCACAAAGGAGCAATACACTTAGGAGTCCCCACGACTCCTAAGAAGAAAATACACCTACGAGATCCTTTCGACTCGTAGGGAGAAAATGCTTTTATGGGACCCTCACGGCCCATAAAATTGAAAAGCCTTAAGTGACAGGGATCTAAACCTGTCTCGTAAGCCACCAATTCCCAAATCCTCTCGGGGCACATGATGAGTTGCTCCTGGCATTATTCCAGTACAGCAATGCAGATGCCAAACGAAAAAAAACCAAATCCAAATCCTCCCGGGGCATATGATGAGTTGCTCCTGGCATTATTCCAGTGCAGCAATGCAGATGCCAAATAAACAAAAACCAATTCCTGAATCTTCTAGGGGCAAATGATGAGTTGCTCCTGGCATTATTCCAGTGCAGCAATGCAGATGCCAAAACAAAACCAATTCCCAAATCCTCTCAAGACAGATGATGATTCGCTCCTGGTACCATATTCCAGTATAGCGATGCTGATGTCAACACCAAATCAAATCAAGCCAACAACCTCTGCGGCGGAATCACGCTTCGTCCCAGAATTTACCCCGTGTCGAAATCATGCTTTGCCTCGGGATAACGACCGTCCATGTCGCAAAACGGGCAGTGCAGGCTCCCCACAAACTGGGAACCCAAATCGCTCCGGATCAGAGCGTCGACCGTCCATGTCGTAAAACAGGCAGTGCAGGCTCCCGCAAATTGGGAACCCAAATCGCTCCGTAACAGTGCGTCGACCGTCTATGTCGCAAAAAGGGCAGTGCAGGCTCCCGCAAATTGGGAACCCAAATCGCTTCGGATCAGAGCGTCGACCGTCCATGTCGCAAAACGGGCAGTGCAGGCTCCCCGCAAATTGGGAACCCAAATCGCTTCGGATCAGAGCGTCGACCGTCTATGTCGCAAAAAGGGCAGTGCAGGCTCCCGCAAATTGGGAACCCAAATCGCTCCGTAACAGAGCGTCGACCGTCTATGTCGCAAAAAGGGCAGTGCAGGCTCCCGCAAATTGGGAACCCAAATCGCTCCGGATCAGAGCGTCGACCGTCTATGTCGCAAAAAGGGCAGTGCAGGCTCTCGCAAATTGGGAACCCAAATCGCTTCGGATCAGAGCGTCGACCGTCTATGTCGCAAAAAGGGTAGTGCAGGCTCCCGCAAACTGGGAACCCAAATCGCTTCGTAACAGAGCGTCGACCGTCCATGTCGTAAAACGGGCAGTGCAGGCTCCCGCAAATTGGGAACCCAAATCGCTCCGTAACAGAGCGTCGACCGTCTATGTCGCAAAAAGGGCAGTGCAGGCTCCCGCAAATTGGGAACCCAAATCGCTTCGGATCAGAGCGTCGACCGTCTATGTCGCAAAAAGGGCAGTGCAGGCTCCCGCAAGCTGGGAACCCAAATCGCTTCGTAACAGAGCGTCGACCGTCTATGTCGCAAAAAGGGCAGTGCAGGCTCCCGCAAATTGGGAACCCAAATCGCTCCGGATCAGAGCGTCGACCGTCCATGTCGCAAAAAGGGCAGTGCAGGCTTCCTACAAAGCAGGAACCAGATCGCTTCGGGCCAGGGAAACGTCTACCATGGACACTCCATCTCGGAGACGCGTTAAGCGTCGACCGTCCATGTCGTAAAACGGGCAGTGCAGGCTTCCTACAAAGCAGGAACCAGATCGCTCCAGGCCAGGGAAACGTCTACCACGGACACTCCGTCTCGGAGACACGTTAAGCGTCGACCGTCCATGTCGTAAAACGGGCAGTGCGGGCTCCCCACAAATCGGGAACCAAATCACTCCGGGTCAGGGAAACGTCTACCACGGACACTCCGTCTCGGAGACGCGTTAAGCGTCGACCGTCCATGTCGTAAAACGGACAGTGCAAGCTCCCCACAAATCGGGAACCAAATCACTCCGGGTCAGGGAAACGTCTACCACGGACACTCCGTCTCGGAGACGCGTCAAGCGTCGACCGTCCATGTCGTAAAAAGGGCAGTGCGTCCCAAAAAGTGGGAACCAAAGCAAGTCGCCTCCACGTGAAAGAAGATCCATCAATTTCATGCACACGACCCATATATGCTGTGTGCATTTATTGATGGGGGGCACTTTGTTGGGGTAAAAATTTACACCCCTGTTGACCGAGTCAAAGTCAAGGTCAACCCCAAGCCAGGTGGGCCCAAGCCCAGGTCAAGCGGGCCTATGCCCAAGTCGAGCCCGCGGCCAGCCTCCTCCATGCCAACAACAAAAATCATGTAACAAATAATTTTTATGTAATTTTTGTGCATGAATGTAAACAAAATGGGCACAAAGCCAATATTTTGTAAGCCCATGGCTTATGTGCAAAAATGAAATGGCACATGAGCCATGGGATGGCAAAATGCCATTTTGTGAAGTCCAAGGAGCTATGTGTAAAATGTATGGCCTATAAAGGCAAAGATAATGAAAATATCTAACGACTTTTTTCTCTCTCTAAAAAAAGTTTCCAGATCGGAGATCTATTCTTCTTCTTCAAGGTTCCAAAACCTTCTTCTTTCTCTTGAATTAAATCAAGAGTTTTACTCTTCTTTTTATAAAACAAATTAGTTTTTCACCACAAAAACCACAAAGGGGAACTTGGATCTGTCATCAGATCTTAAAAAGGAGAGATTTTGAGATTTCACATCTCTTGATCTTCAAGACCCAGCAAGCAACAGGAGGAAGAAGAAGAACCACTTCCATTAAACCCAGAACACATTCAGGAGCCCGACTCCTCTCTGATTTCTCTTTGAGAAATCTTTTTTCAGGCTAAAAGCCTCTTGTCCTCTCCAGCGCGCAGCGCAAGTGCGCAAAGCGCCCGCGTGCCGACACGTGGCGCGCGCGCTTGCGCACCTACGCGCTTGCGCAAGTGCGCAAAGTGCACAAAGCGCCCGTGTGCCGACACGTGGTGCGCGCGCTTGCTTGCGCACATGCGCGCAACGCGCTCATGCGCAAAGCGCCCGCGTGCCGACACGTGGCGCGCGCGCTTGCGCACCTGCGTGCAGCGCTCATGCACAAAGCGCCCACATGCCGACACGTGGCGCGCTTGCGCCTGAGCGCACAGCACCTAAGCGCACAGCGCTCAGGGTGCTGTCCCCACGCATCCTTTGGATGTCTTTTCCCCTTTTTATATATATACATGTATATCTGTACATATGTATACATATTTACATACACACACACTCCACAATACTGTCCTCCTCAAAATTTTTTGGGCCGGGGCGCTGCCCCGTACCCCGCAAGGGGGCTGCTACCCCTCTTGACCCCCAGCCCGCTATCCGGGTAGCGGGACCCCCGTAAAAACTCTGCGTGGCTCCCGATATATCCAAAACCCCCTTTCAAAACAGAACACACGTACACTGCACATTGAGTTCGCATGACCAGTTTAACCCGTCAATCGGAGGTTCCCTCGCCCCAAAGGCGAGGGGTAATTAACGGCAGCTTAGTCCGCGGCTGCCGGAGATTCGGATCCCCACAATCATTAAACCCCGGCCTACCCTAGACAGGGGGAATCTGTAGTACGCCTGACAAGCGTGCGCGTATTCCCATCTCAATGGGGTGACGAAAAACACCCTACAGGTGGCAGAATATATAAAGAAGAGGAAGAAGAAAGAAGGTGAGCGTAGGGAGAAGTAGTGACGGGATCCTCGTGAGTTAAAGAAAAGAGAGAGAGATCGCGAGAGGAGAGAGAGAGAAGAGTTCTGTTAATTAAAAGATTTGATTTTAAATTTTAAAAATATTTTAGTTTACAAAATTTTATAAACGTAAGGATATGAATATTTAACAGTATACTAAAATGTAATATTAATAAAATTTAAGATTTTGGTCAATACAAAAATAGCCCAAAACACGCCCGGGTCGGGTCTAAAAATCTAGTTTTAAAATACGGAAAATATACGTGTCAACCAACATCAAAACAGGATATCCGGATCACCAAAAAGCATACCCCCAAGAACGGATGCACGTAGCATGCACGTAGCAATCCAAACAGGTCCGTTTCACTGAACGGGACGAGAACAAGATGCGTGGATGCTACGACAGGGTTAGGGGTATCATGCAGGCCATGTTATATATATATTTTTAAAAATATTTTACTTGACTTTATATGTTATATTGAAAAAAATGCAGATACCAGATATAATTCCAGTATGCAGTATATAAAAAAAATATGAAAGTGTACGGATCCACATAACAAGCCGGGATAAATGATAAACAGGAATCAAGACGGGTTTCCAGCAAGCGGGTCGGGTCGGATGTAAATACAGATGTCAAATACACTATTCGCACCCAAAACACAATAAATCAGGAAAATACCATAAATAAAGAATTACTCGAAATAGAACTAGTATAAATAAACTAGGATGTTACATAGCTCGCCTCTGGCGAGATACGCGGAACAGTGGCGGAGGCGTTTGGGCTCTGCGTCCTTGGTTGCTCGGTAGAACCGGGAAGACTTAGCTCGGAGGGAGGCGAGCGGGAGGCCGAGGAAGATCGGTTCTGTGATAGCTCGGAGGCGAGTAGGGAGGGCTGAGGAAGCTCAGCGTGTAGGAGGGCTCGAAGGCGAGCCGATGGTTATTTGTAAGACGAGCATATGAGTGTTCAGGGATCCATCAAAGGTCGGGTCATGCCCCGGGACGATAGCCCGAGAGACGTCTTCAATGTATGGTGCTTGTCCTGTTTCCGTAAGCCCTGGAACACGTCATCTGCCACGTCTCATGATCCGAGGAGTTCCCACCTATCAGTATCATCAAGTTTGCATGAAGAGAACCATGATTCCGACCAAACCTCACCAAATTCGTAAACCATAGACGTCCCATGGAGGTGCATAAGTTGCGCCGATCGCGTGGTTTCTCGGCCATGTTTGGGCCATGCATGGGACCACCTTCTGTCACCCCATCCACATAATGTACCAGATGTAATGTATGATATTTGTGTCTCTCTTTTCTCCTATAATTAGTTATTGTAGATGCAAAACAATTGAATGGAAATGCAACATGGAAATGACTAATCTTCAGAATATTTTATGATTAAATATAAAAATAATACAACAAAAGGATCACAATACAGGTATTAATAGAGCCATGTGGGTTGGTTTTCTGTAGTAACAAAGAAATCTATGTAATAAATAACAGCAAACAGACAGTTTTTTTTTTCTTTCCAGGAAACAAATATAATGAAACTTATATTTCCTGTAAATAATAATTGTCAAGAATGTTGAAGAAGTAGATCCCCTTGTACTGCCAGCCAGAGATTCCGGTTGATGTTACCACCATTCTTAGTTCCTTCCATCATCCATTTGCGTTGTTGAAGCACAGAATAAATTTGGCTATCATCCAATGTTTGAATACCCTCCGAAGAATGATCTTGGACAATGTATGTATAATTGTACAGTTCGAAAGTTGAGATGAATGCCAGTAGCTGAAAGAGGAACGATCTTGAATGCTGCACGAGATGCTTTGGTCACATAAATAATAAAGTATCTTCCAAATTCTGGACACGGTTAGAATAGCTAACCAGAAACAATGTTAGAAGGGAGCTGGACCTGAGCTCAAGGCCAATGTGCTGCCAGTGGATGGTATTTTGTATAATCAATCCCATTCAGTCGCACACAGCACAGAATCTCCTCTGGCAATTCCTCATGTTTGTTTCCCTGATTCGGACACATAATAAAGTCATTTCCCATGTTTTTACCTTGTATCAATCAGGTTCATCTCTTATGTTTTGCAGGGGGTCATTTGTACAGGGATAATTACCTGAATGGTTAAGCCGACGTCCAAGGCACAGAGCTTCAGCCTGTCCATAAATGTTTCAAACCCTTTTCTTGAAATATAACTGAATCTGTGCATATCCAGAACAATCTCGAAGTAATTCTCTCCCTGTCAAAAATTGCAGAAAAGTTAAACGAGTATGATACAACATATTCTGTCGTTGCCTATTCTCGTTCTGTATAGTAAGCTTTGTCTCTCAAAATAATCAAATGAGTATATGGAGAAAAAAGGAATATAAAAGGACCGCAGACAACATATTATGAAGTAAAGCCAATATTTTGAAAGCCATACAGGAATCAATTTGGAGTTCAATGTGAAACTTGGCAGCTTTCTGATGGTTGTGAGACCGGATTTTGCAGAATCATTAAAACCATTGAGGTTAGTTCCATGGTATAAGAAACATACCCGATCAATGTAGTTAAGAACTGAAATAGCCTCCAAAAACAAGAAAAATTAAAGAATAAGAGTTTCCAAGTACATTGACAGGTTTATTCGATCAACGTTATTAAGCAATCAGACCAATAAAACTAATATTAGCTCTGGCCTCCTCTTAGAGTGCATTTCTTAAACCTCTTGTCTATTAAAACAAAAGTTGAACCGATACATTTAGGAATTTCTTTCAAGCCCCCCATATTCATGCTTTTACATGTCACGTTCTGTCTTTGCAAAAATGTAAAATCTCTTTACTTCTGCAAATTAAGGTATTGAATAAAAATAACCCCCCAAAACCCAATCAGATTGGATAACTGTCAGTTATGCCATCATCAGTATATTAACCAAATATATATCAAGCATATCTATTTTATGGTTTGTTCAAATCGAGCACAATAACTCTTTCTAAGACAGAACTCTCAGCAATCCTTCGGGAAGCATCACAGATGCAAATCAGTAAATTAGGGTGATTAATATACCATGGTCAGGTATAAAAGATATAAATAATTCAAACATAATCATACAAAAATACATACCGAATAAAATTCATGCTGGGGACGAGAAAGCAGAGGCTTCTCATTGTACTTGTGCATTAGTGTTTTCTCGGCTGCACTCAAAGGAAGATCCTCCAAATTTGCCACACGCCCGAGTATTTTCAGTCTTTCTCGAAAGGGAACAGTTGTATCTCCAAGAAAGCTTTTTACCGTTTCCACCTCGTCATTAATTAACCTCTATATGCAGAAAAATATCAACTGAATAAACAATGACAAACCAAATAATAGCAGAAGAGATGACATGCAAAACAGCATCAAACATAAATGTGCTACTATTTATTTACTAGCAAGTAAAACAGAAGCTTGATTGTTGATCTGTTTCAGATGAGAAATACAAAGTATTAGGGTGTAATAATTTATAGATGCACATGAGGTGTGGAAATATATTACTAATCAAAGTGCAACTTCAGATCAGATTTGTTAAACTAACAATAAAAGTTTAGGAACTCATGTGGGATGAGAAAATAAATCTCACCATCCACTGGTTCGGCAAATAGCCTACTGAGGCAGATAAACATAAAGATATATATACACTTCCAAGTTCCAACCAAGCAATTTAACAGGCTGAGAATATAAAGCTAATGTACTGCCATTATAAGTGCTAGAAAAATCGGGATGCCATGAATTGCCTGAGAAAAACCAAACAGACACAGGGCACAGGTACAACAGTTACGAGCGCAGCAACATGACAGAATCTATAAGTCCTTTACAGAAGAAAAATATAGCCACATCCATACAACCAGATTCTATGATACTTCTTACCCTTTTTTTTGTCATAAACCCGAGTATCTCAAAGTAGATTGGCTCTGCCTAACAGGCATAATCCAGGGCATTTTAAGATGATCAGGTTGACTAGTCTAATCCTCACAACCCTTAGAAAAGAGCGTATACACATAGAGTCCATAGACACTGCGTATTATACAAATGACAGAAATGGTGAATACAATTCAATTCTTTTAAGTGTTGCTAAAGAACATCATGTTATAAATAAGATACTGTTAAAAAGTAAATCTTTCAGGGAGAGATGAAGCAAAAAGTTAAGCAGAATATGAACCCATCTTACTCTAATGTTGTCCAGAAAGTGTGGAGATAACTCCTTTGAGTAACTCTCCGAAAGCCTGAAATACAACACGAAACTAAATCCTTCCCCATCTGTCACATTCTGAAAGATCGCAGCAGGATATAATGGAATCTGAAACAACAATGAAATTATTATGTAACCGTATGTACAGTAAGGTAGATATACTGATTCTACATCTGACATGTACGAGAAAAGTAAACCTTTTTCTGGGGTGGGGTTTTTTTTTTGGGGGCGGCGGCGGGGACGGGGCTGTACATGAACACAGTAAACATGCGAACTAAATAATAATTCAATTAAGAAGGGGGGATATCAACCAATTCAAAAGAACAAAGTTTAGTTACAGATGTATGATCTTATTTCCACCTTTCCGAAACGCAGGCGGGGGAGGAGGGGGGGATCGTCCAAGGAGATGAACTAAGAATTTAACCCAAAGCTATTTGATACACATTGCACATATCTCGAGAAAGGTTCAATGGAAAATTTGGTTGTAGAGATGATAAACCAGGTCAAATGTACCGAGAATAAAGTTTAGTCTTTGAACAACATGACTTCATCCATGTTGTGCAGGGTATAAACCAGAGCAGTCAATGACCACAGGATTATTTATAGCTGGGTTAGAAACATACACAACCACAAGAGACAGATAGATAAGCATTGTCATCTTGAGATATGTGTAATGTGCATCAATACCATAACAGATTGATGTTCCATGCATCTTAGCAACATTTTAAAATTTTATTTACCACGCACTCCCTATACATGTAGTGTGCATGATTTTTCTGTAGGTACCTGATATATAATCTAACTAATTACAGATCATTTTTTGCATATTTCTTACATAACTATATTGTCTACTCGCATCATACAAAGATTATAACAAGAAAAATTTCCTCAAAAAAAAAAGGTTATAACAAGTAAAATTACACACACACACTCCAGGAGTTGTTACTTATGTACATATGAACAACAGGGAAACAAGGCCAGTGAAACAAAACAAGGCCACATAGTAATAGTTCTGTTAATATATTTTAACCGCAGGTCAGATATCTAGATTCTGTTAAATTAAATCACTTAAATTGATAAATTAATAGGATACTGTCAAATATGGTGAGTAATATGCATACCTGTACATTAACTATAAGAAGTGGTGGGAGCTTGCTAGATGAATTCACAACAGGAAGTTCTACAAATCGAGCGATGTGGTTAATTTTCTGTTGGGACAAGTAAACATCAACGCCCATCGGATAATATGCTGCATGATTATGGGCAAACACTTTCTTCTTGTCCCTGAGATACCAATCCACAATTAATGCTTTAGTTACACAAAAAAGTTATTTGCATCTCTCTCCAGATCTGAGTTATGATAAAAGCTAACAAAATGTTCCAGATGGAAAATTAATATATTATACCTTAAATAATTTTCGCCTCGAACTCTGAATGATCCTGGATCAATATGTGACCAGCAATCGCTCTTCACCTTTTCCACTAAGCATAATGGAATTTGAGAGCCCGCTAATGGTCTTTCAAGGACAGACTTGGAAGAAACTACCAATGGAAAACAATAAATGAATAACAACAACAATAAATATGCTAGTGACCTAATTGTATGACATCTATCATCTCACAGGGTAATGCATTACTAACTATACTACATATAAAGTATTAAAGTTAACATATATGAACATTTGAGATATTGATAAATAGGTTTGTTTTCACACCAAAAGAGCGGAAGAGTTGGTAGCGCGTAGGAATTGTGACAAGGAGGTCACAAATTCGATGAAGGTTGAAGGGAAAATATGGGGGACTAATTTAACCCACCTACATTTTATTTTAAAAAGAAAAAAAAGGTTTGCTTTCTCATTTGTGATCTTATGAGCACAAGGTTCAATATAGAAAGCACGCTATGCATAAAAAATCTCACATCTGCTATTTTAGTGTGTAGATCAGTTGCCTTCAAATGCATTGTATAGTCAAATTCCTCCTATGAATTACGAACTTCAGAACAAAGTGCGCTGATGTTATAAAAGAGATTGGTAACACTCACATAGTGAAGATAAAGAGTGTCCTTCCCCGGCTTTGCGCTTAAAAGAAAGCTTCAAGGCTGCCTTTTTTGCTGAGTTTGGTGGGCTTGAAGTAAAAGATTTTCTCTTTTCGATAATTGGAGCATTGGTAGTAATACAAGGTAAGCAATTACTTGGAAGGATATTACCACAATTGTCAAGCAGTCCGCTTTCATTCTTATGAGCACCTTCATTTAGCAGACTAGATATGTCTTCATGGGTTACAAAATGTTTAGAACCACTCAAAGAACCATTACATAGATTTTTCACACTGTTATAATTCTGATCAATGTCTCCATGGTTAGAGTCTTCAAATGACGAAGCATCAGAAGGTGCCTCAGCATCAGAACTATGTAAAGTGAACGTCTCTGCCAATAAGGTAAAATCGAAAGTAAAAGATAATAAAACTGGTTAATGGTTAATATTACAAAATCTAGAAGTATGGGTAGCATATGGGAATTACCTTCATAGACACTATGATAATCATCCTCGCAGTCAGACTCCTCTATTGCAATTGTCTCAAACCATGCTTCCTCTAAGCTTCCTGGTAGGATAGTGCAGAAGATTAACTCAAAAGAAAGAATATTGCAAAGGAAACCATTCAGAGATGCTAATGCGGAATAAATAAATCAAGCCAAAGTACAAAGATTTATGAGGTAAGGAATACCAATATAACACCTAAACTATAACAAAAACTTCAGAACGTATTCACTATGATTAAATGAAAATCACGGTTATGTTCTATCATAAGTTGAATATTGTTAATATATAAACCATGCAAACATTTCTTTAATGAGATCTTAATGATACATTTCCAAGATAAAGGGTTGCAAACATATGAGATATATGCATAGTATATATACCCACCAGATAAGCTAAAACCTAACAAGTGAATCCCTATGGTCTACAAAACGGATCTTCTAGCAAATTCTTTATAAGTTGAATATATGATAAAATAACAAATAATAGAGAAATAAACAAATGGCGAAAAACAAGAAAATAGGAGTCATGAATGCAGATAGGGGGAGAAAAATGTTTCCATTTTCATTTCTCTACCATATACGAAAATTTTCAGATTTTGCTTCCCTGTGGTTATAGGATTATAGCTCACTCCATATATTCATGCAATTGAGTTACCAATGCAGCCAGCATAAACCATCGAAAGAACAAAGAAATCCCAAGGAAGCAATGTCTTGAAGGCCAATGGAAACCTTGAGGAATAGAAGGCGGTCCACTCTCTTCTGTCAATGCTCTGGGTACCAAAGCGATTTTAGCAATGTTGTACTAGTATAAAATTTTCATGTGTTCTAAGTGTCCAAGGACGGAAGCTTTCAAAAGTCCGGCAGATAGACAACGTTGTGTGTTGTAGGCAGATAGCAAATATATGTGCATGCTCGTATCAACATTGGTAATTAGTCCATCGTTTAATTAACATAATTTAGATCTCTAATTGAAATGGTTGACTTAGCTTTCATAAAAAGTATTGTTATTGAAGTGGAAATTTGAAATCGTCATGATATCATAATTTAACATGTAGTTGGAATGTGTCCTTGGGTGTCCAACAGTCCAGAACCTAACACATCAAAATTGGAAAAAGAAAGTTGAGGTGTACAAGTACTGGATTGTGGCGCCAAAATCTGCCTTGTAAATGCCGAAATCACAGAGGATTGTTCACAAATATTGGTGGCAGGTTACCTTAATATTGGTTGGCCGAAATTCTCAAAAGTATGCTAAAATTAATTATAGATATTGGATTAGGATTGCAGCCTGATGCGACTTTGACAATTCCTCAATGCAAAATCAAGAAAAAAGAGGATGTTACCCTTATAGCTAGCTAATGATCATAGTAAAACTTTCTCATTGCTCTCTCAAGCCTGGTTTGGTCAATTTGCATCAATTTTCTTGTCATCGTAATCTAATATCTTCCTCTTTCTTATAAATTCTCTCAAGAGGTTATGTTTACTCCTCGTCAGCAAATTTTGATCCGGCATTGTCTTGCCGCTTCAAATATATAGGTTTGCAGAGTACCATAATTTCTTTCTGACGCTTCATTAAGCAATCAAACCCATTTTGTCTTACCGGGACAACAATCTATCTTCAGATTATTCGTTATACTTGCTCTAAGTAAAATCTCAATTAACCATGTAATCGAGGCCGATTCGGCTTTACTTTTACAATGCAAGATCAAAACACCAAATTGAGCCTTTATTCAATCGAAGTTCCTTATTTAATGCAAGATCATCACAGATCAATAGCCATTCGATCAATCAGAAGATCAAGAGCGTTATACCTTGATTGTCTATGTCCATTCGATCTCGCCCATCGCCGCCGGCCTCATCGATCGTCGCCATCGCCGTTTTCTTCGACGAGACTCGCCGCCTCACGAGCCGCCTCCGCTTCCTCCTCTTCTCGCCGTCATCCGATCGCCGTCGACGATCGCCGACGCACCCCTCTGGCCTCGAGACGCACGATCCCATCTCAAAACAAGAAGAGATCCAAAGAGAAAATTATAGAGGGAAGAAAGCGGGAGCAGGCCACCGCCGGCTGACACGTTTGGCGTGGCGAATACCGCCGCCACGAACGACACGGTGCGGATATTTTTCTTTGATTTTTTTTGGAGGGTTCCTGCTTGGATTGTTCTCTTGTCCGTGCTCGCACGCATGCACATGGTCAGTTGGCGGTTTATAGAAACTGGTATTTTACACGCGGCCATCCACATGTGCGTATATTTTGAACAAAATTTTTAAATACCAACCATAGTTATTCTAAATTTAAATTAAGGGCTTTTTATTAAAAAAAAAAACCTCCCCATAACTCGTTAATTACTAAAAAGCCTCTCCATATTTCATATTTACTTTAAAAAAATCCCCATACATTTAAGTTGTATTAAAAAGCTCCCCAACAGACGAAAAGCAGAATTTTTTGGCATTTTCCATCACTATGTTAGAAGGCTAACGGTGAGTATCGGTTAGCGTTATAAAAGCTCCCAAATTCCTATTCTTTTCCCAAAATTCCTAAATTTTTCCACAAGTTTGCTTTAGGATTGGGATTTCAATCAAAAATCTCTCTAATTGATCACGGAAACCGGCTCGTTTTTTCTCAACCTTCTCCACCAACATGCCTGTCGAGTGCTGTTGTCCATTCAAATGCAAGATTTGAGTTCATGGACAATCTCATTTGAAAGGAGAACGATTTTTTAGTTGCGCTAAATCCCAAATCTTCAACCAAGTAAGAATTTGTGTTTTTTAAATGAGAGAAACAACCGTCTAAATTCCTAGAAGGTAAGAGAACAGTTTAAACACAAGCTTCAGTACCATCTTCCTAACGGGACGCTAACTTTTGTTGGAAAACTAGCGATGAGGTGTTTTTTAGTGCAATTTAAATGCATGAGAAGTTTAAATATGAAGTATGATAGCTTTTTAGTGATTAGCGAAGTATAATGGGACTTTTTAGTAAAAAGCCCTTAAATTAAATGAATATGGTCAGCCCTTAGAATTGAGAAATTTATGGAAAGTATAAAATAATAAAGCTTATAAGGGCTAATGCATAAATTTATAAATAAGGTCTCTTTTTCTGCGAGAGGAGAGAGAGATGGTTGATTTTTCATTTTCTTCTAAGGATAAATTACACTAAAGTACCCTAAAATCTCTAAAATACTTTATAGCGATTTTATTTTGGTAAAATGCCTTATGTGTTGGTTTTGAGGATGTTTTGATGAAAAAATCCCCTGAAAAATTACAGTTTAAGGTATTTTAGGAACAAATATGATAATTGAGGGTATTTTAGCGTAATATACCCTTTGTGTATGCGTGAAATCACCTTTTCTAAAATAAAGAGGTATTCTTTTGTAAAATAAATATTGTTTTACCGGATTAAATGAGATCACTGAATTGATCAATATAAAATACCGTGTTTATATTAAAATGCTATATTTAACTTGAAGCTACTGCATCTTTTAATAAGATTGTTATATTTCTCTTGGCGTTGCTTTTTTCTACCCTCCACTCTCATCTTCTTCAAAACCCTGTAGAATCCTAAACTCGCTTTTTCCACCCGGTCACATTTTTTTTCTCTTCCAAAGTTAACCTATTTGACCTATTTTCTCTTGCCTCCGCATATTCTTTTCTGAAAAGTACCATCAAACCAACATTTCTTTCTTGTCATGGTCTTCTTCTCCTTCCTTGTTTTCAAAATCAAATCTAGTACTAATAAGATAATATAGTATTTTCGATTAAATGTAGTATTGTAACATAAATAAGTTTTTTTTCCACTACTGATGTATGCATACAACAGACACAAACATACCCACACACACAACATACACACCTCGGGACCCATGGATATGTCCTGAAAGCGTTAATTTGTGGCCTCTTCTGCTCTTGTTCCTTGAGTTCGAACTACGCACTCTCCCCAAGAGGGGAAATGCCCATATCAACCGAGCTGTTGCTCATTGGTAACATAAATAGGTAGTTTCGACATAAATACAATATTTTATAATATAAATATAGCATTTTAAGAGATAAATGTAATGCTTTATGGACAGTTGTAGCCACCAATCTGCAAAAGGGGAAGACAAGGATAAGGCTAATTCCGGGTTAGCTAACTGGAGTCGCCATCTGCGTCTAAACGCGGAAAAGAGAGAGAGAAGAGTGGAGGAAAACAACAGGGTGGGGGTGAAAACCAGAGAAAACGGTGTAAGGAATCGCAGTATCTCGATGGAAACCAGACGAGAGTCGGCTACCCAAGAAGATATCCCAATTGGGCATGATTCGGCTTTACTTTGAGGAGTTTTTTTTTTTGAAAGTTTGGCGTTAAAATATACCCACACAATGCAAGTATGAGTGTATGGAGATATGGGAGGCACAGAAGCAGTGGAAATGATCAAGAAAAGGTGAAGCCGACATGGGAGAACCCCTACAGACAGAGACTGACTATGTCTGCAAAACAGGATACGTGAGCGTCTAGATACCCCGAGAACTTGGGCATCTTCTGAGAAGGCATCTGGGTACCCGAGAAGCTAAACTTTGAATTTTTCTTTCTGTTTTTGCTCGGGCCTTAATAAAAAAGAGGTTTATGATAGAGAGTCCTCGGATATAATCCTATTCTCTTTACTTTTCTTGGCCAAAGTTTGTAAAAGGATCAAAACAAGAGATCAATCAAAGAACAAAACCATTTTTTTAATGTTTTGAAATCTTTTTTTCTTTGGGTTTTAGAGAGATTTCGATTTATGAAGAGAGTTTTAGGATGCATTTTTCTCTCTTTATTGAGTAGACCCCAATCTTAAGAAAATAATAAGAAAAATAACCCCAAAAAGACAAAAGATGCGCTACCCAACTTGCATAAGTAAGGAAAATGAGCTAAAAAGGCATGAGAAAAGAATAAAACGCAAAGAAGGGATCTTGGATCCCTATTATTTCAAAAGTTTCTTATTTGAAGAGTTGAAATTTAAGCTAGACAATTTAGAACTAGAGAAATATGTTCTTCATTCCTAAATCCTAATTCTAAATGGGAAAATTCAGATTTTTTTCTTTCTTTAGCTCATGTTTTTTTTTAAGGTTTTCTTGATTTTTTTTTGTGGTTTTAAAGGATTTCTAAACCAATCTAAAGGTTATTTCAGTTGAAAAGTGATGAAGGCTTGAGCCTTGAAAAGATTAAGAGAAAAATTGAGAGAGTTAAGGAAAAGAGAGAGAGAGACAGAGAAATCTAGAAAGAGGCAATGTCTCATGAGCATGAGAATACTTATTTATAGAAGACGGATGGTTATGATATGAAATGGAGAATTGTGATTGATTGTAGAGGGAGAAATGATTGAGAATTTTTAGAGATGAATTGATCTCTATCATTATCTAAGCTTATTTAACTCTTAAATGTTTGGACAACATGCAATTTCCTAATAAAGCAAAAAGAGTGAAATTAGGTATTCTTTGAGGTGAAAAAGATGCAAGCTGTGGTGTTCATGGGATGCAAGTTAAGTTAATAGTTCACTAGGGGGATAATCCTATGCTATAGGTTTGACAAGTCAAGTGGGGATTAATTATCACTAATCCAGTGTTTAATGATAACGATTAGCTTAATTAACACATAATCGCTCATATTCAAACCAAATAGCAAACGGAGTTCAAATGACTTGAAATTTTGTGTGAAGGGTCATTTAAGCAAGTTATGATGATCTATTAAGAAAAATTGGCAATTTTACTCTTATGGGTCCATCATATTATTTTAATGATAAAAATAATAATTTTTTTATGGAATGTCCTCATAAATATATTACGATGATTTGGAAAGTTTGGCATTATTTGGCTCAAATAATTACGAGATAAAAAAAATCGGAATCGTTAGTGGCGGTTAAAGGATGATTAGAAAAATTAACGGGTTCTGGATGAAATTACCCATCGAAAGTGGGCTCAATTGATATAACAAGGTCAAATGTGACGATCACATCACAAAAATATTCATCAATTGGCTGGAAGTGATTTTTGGACAGTACTTGAAAGTTTGAGGGGGTTTAATGCAAATCTCAAAGAATTTGACAAGTATATTCGAATTTTATGTTTTGGTAATTCATGATAAATCATTAAAAACCTCCACAAAAACTCTTATGGAGAGTTGTGCAAGAATTCATGAGATATGAATTTTTGAGCGTCTCGAAAATGATATTTCGGTCATTTAAGTAAATATTGAATCATGCACTTAAATTGTCTTCATATGCACCAAGATTTTATTTTTATGCAAAAGATGGGATGCATGATATGATATAGAAGCAATGGAATAATGAGAATGCAAAACAATAATGCAGGGGTAAAAGGGTAAATTTATAAATCGCGGCTTCATTGGGGTGTCTACAGAAACTCTTCTTGGACAGAGATTGGGTACCATTGAAGGCAACAGATTGGTAAAGTCTAAAGGCATCATAAAGAAGCAGCAAAGTGGGTTATTATTTTTTTTGAAGACATGCTTATGCAAATGCGAACGCGTGCAAAATTTTTACTTAAAATAGAAAAAAGAGCAGCCTCCCGCTTTCAGAAGGGGGATTAGCCGCGAGAGAAATTCGTTCTAGGGTGAGTGGCCGATTCACTCTGAAACATCGACCCTTGTATGGTGTCAGGATGCAAGATGCAGTTAGTCTAAGTAATGCACGAGTGATGCAACTATTCTATATGATGCAACTAATCTAAATGATGCAAAGATGATGCAATGATGGATCAAAACCTAGTACGGGAAACTATCCAATGGTAAAGGATCTATTCCTGTAACTAGATCATGGATGGAATTTTATTGGTTCCAAAGGATATGGAGTCGGAGGCTTATTTTATGGATTGGGATCTACACCTTCAAACAAATATCAATTTATTTGAATTTTACGTTTGGGAAAGAAAGTCAACTAGTTGATATGGGAAATCAATTAGTTGATATTTCAACCCATAACTCAACGAGATAACCAGAAGTGAGATTTAACAGATAATTAAAATGATCATCATTTCAATTTTTTTGGAAAAAGGAGAATAGAATTTTTTTATGGTTTAATTTTATGCTTTTTTTCCTTTTTTGGAAAAGAAAGAAAGGAAAGTTTCATTTTCATTTTTTAAATATATTTTTTTACAATAAAAGGAAGGGTTTTCTTCTGAGAAACAAAAACAGCCCGCGACCCAATCGTTTCAAACGAAAGGGGAAAGGAGAAAGAGAAAGAAATGGAAAGCGGCGGCGGCGGCACGGCGAAGGAGAAGTGGGGAAGAGCAGTGTTTATTACCGAAAACCGAAGACAGACTGTGATCGAATGTCTTGCCTGAATTTGGGAGCAGATGCATAAGTTTGATCCATCCACCTCTCCGAAAACACTAAGTTGATTTATAGCGCCGTATATCGGAGGTTTAGAAGGATGCAACCGATATAACCGAATTTTTGATTCTCTCTCAGGAAGAGAGCTTTATTGATTGTGGGAACACATCTTTCTTGCAGGCGCAAATCCTTGCAGTTAATTACGTTATCGCGAACGATAACAATTTTCTGCACTCCAGGTTTTTAGCTTCATGTGTCGTATTTTAAATTTTGTTTATTTTGGGTTGCCCTTGGATTGTGTACGGAGACTAATTTTGTCGTCGCCTGTAGGGCGTGGATTAGTCCAAATCCGTATATATTTTAGATTTGGGTCAAATATTTGCTTGACGGGGTCTACGTTGGTGTTTTGATTTGCCAACGGGGGTGAACTAAGCTCACATTTCTCACACTTGTGAGGTCCATGGGTTCACATGCTTACATAAGCCTTATATAAGGATCATTAGTATCATTTGAGACTAAAATCAACTTAGATATTTTTTAGCATATGGGCTCAATGAAGCTTAAGCTTTAGGACTTAGCCGATTTGGAACTAAGAATTGGGTCCGTTTGACACCTAAACATGCTTGGCGCATATAAGCTTAGTGCATGGCTCACGGCTCGAATATCGGCTCGCGGCTCAGGCGCATGCCCACGTATATATCACGTGGTGCACAGTGGCATCGGCTTGACACGGCTCGAGCGCATATGCATATCATGTGGTGCTTGCGCTGCCAATCATTCTTGGCGTTTGGCACATGCACGTGCATATCACATGACGCGGACCAATCGTAAAGCTTAAACTCTGACGTAACTTTCTTGTCGCAAGCCCAAGGCTTTGGCGCATGCTCACGTGCATATCACATAGTGTGGCTAGGGTTTTAGAGATTAATCCCTGTCTTTTTCAAAGAAGGTTAACTTTCTAGAGAAAAGAATTGAATTTTATGAAGCTTAAGCTTCTGTTTAATGTTTTTTAGCCATTAAAATCAACAAGATCAGATTTTTATGATGTTGGGTTTTGTTTTGGTCATGGTATATGTCTTTGGTGACAATGCGAAACTTAAGGTTCGGTTTGAAGGAGATCTTGATGATCATATGTTTCTTGGTGAAGTAAGACTTATGTTTTCCTCCAAATCTCAGATTTTGAGATCGAAAATCCCTCCATGAGAACTTAAGTTCTCGAAAAGGAGGAGATTTGACTCGGATCTTCGATCCTGAGAAACAAATTAAGTTCTTATTGAAGCTTACGCTTCGTTTTAATGGAGATTAATCTCTTTATCTTAGGTTTTATGGAAGGAGAAGAACTTTCAGAGGCTTAAGTCTCTTTTCTTCACCTTATGGGTATGATTCTCCTAAGATTAATCTCCCCCTCTCTTATTTATAGGTGAATAGATTGTTAATCAAGTTGAGAGAATCTCTCATTGAGTGATCTCAATTGATCTTAAGATCAACCGGTGATACTTAAATATCGTTGGATCATTGATCCAAGGGTATTTCTTATTAACAAGAAAATATTTTTCTGTTTAAGAAAGATAGGGAAAATATTTTCCCAAATAGAGTTTAAACTCTGATTAAAGCATGCACTTCATCCGAACAAGCGGCTTGCGCCAGTGCTTTGCACGTGGTGCGCCTGTGTTGGATATGTATGCCTTAGAGGCCTTTATTGTATATGATTCTAGGGGTATGCATGTACAGGACAATCTAACTAGATATGATAGTATTCTATTTGGTTTGACTTTATCTTAACATGTGTATATTTTTACTAGTTATTTCATATTGCAAATACATGTTTATAAAGACCGTAGGATTCTTACTTGACTAACAACGTTGTGATGGCAATCATACTTGTAGGAGTTGGATAGTCCATAAGCACATCCTTAGATGTCCCTAGTCATGGGAGTATCAAGACCGTGCATAAATATTCCGGAGTAGACCGGTGTATATATTTCTAGACCCTGATGAGGGGCGGTGGTTGGTACCAAAGTCATTGATATGCTTTAATTAAGATTGTATACATGTGCTCATTGGGGGCGAGTACACCGGACGGACCCGCTGAGAACTGATTAGATGGTATTATACCTATCGTCAGATAGCAGTTCTCCGGTGACATGAGTACGGATAATCTGTCGACCTGAGATTGTTATTTGTATCGTGTGAGTTCCCACTGTACTTTGATTATTACACTACCACGACTCTATTAAGTCGTGTAAATAGGTTTCAGTTGGGTACAGTCCCGAACCATATGGAGGCAGTGAGTGATTATTGGGGATTCGTCTCTTCCGGTATAGGGAGTCGATGTCGTGATGTGTTCGGTTGGCCAACATCATAAGTCTCTGGCCACGAGAGTTGAGAATTACTGACAGTTAGATTAGTAGTTTCTCGGATGGTCTTGATCCACACTAGTATGACTTATTGGGTTATTAGGGGTCTGATGTTGACTACCCCTATAGACCCGATATGCGATACTCTCAGGCGAATAGACCGGACTGTAGGGAGATTGTCACGGACAGGCTCAGTAGGGGTTCAGATGAGTTTGCTCATCGGCCTTTTTTTCGGCAGGTACCTAGGTAGCCGTTACGTACAGCTAGTTCCACCGACGTGTTAGTGGTTATAGATTTATCCAGCAACTCACTGTCAGCGTACTGTCGAGTCTTTAGAGTTCTACACATAGGATTTCCTTGGTTCAGGCGAAACGATGTAGAAGCCGTATATTGATACATGTAGGGGGCCGATTAAATACGTGTACTAGATACACGGACTTTAATTGGACTGTTTGATAATACTAGCTAGCTTAGGATTAAGCCGGATTATTAAATCATTTAGTGATTTAATAATTTACATACATACATACATACATACATATATATATATGTGTGTGTGTGTGTGTGTGTGTGTGTGTGTGTGTGTGTGTGTGTGTTCTAGTATTATGTTTGTTGTATTATTTATCTCTTATGGTGTTTGTATTTTGATACGAATACGGGTATGTATATACTTTTTTTGTATTCTTGTATTTGTGCAAGAATACTTCTAGAAGAGAACACCTCATTATAGTATTTTCTATTTATTAGAAAATGGAAATGAGGTGGAGGGGTGATGTGGCTTTGAGATGTAATTTCTTTATTCATTTATCTTTACTATAGAAGTATGGCTAACATATTTTATAGTAAATGATTTTTTGAAAAAGAAAATATATAGCCATCTCCTCTCATTTTCATTCTCATTCATATCTCAACACTCTCTCCCCTCTTTTGAGCTCCCTCTTCTTCTTCATCCCTAACCCTCTCATGAGTTGAGAATCTTAGGGGCTAAGAGATAGATCATCACTACAAACACTTTCTACATCACTGAGCACTCTAGTTTAGTAAGCTAGGGTCTTTAATTACTTCATTTCTTGAAATTGAAGCTTGAATCATATCTCTCGGGTGGATCATTTAAGACCAAAGAAAACCGGTCTCAAGCTCGATCAAGGACACCGAGGATCTTAAGAAGAGGACATAAAACCTGAAGGAAACGACTACGAAAGTTTTATACCGAGTAGTTTAAAGTCCCTTTTTAGTTTACTAGTTTAGTGCTTGGTTAATTTTCTAGGGTTTAGTTTCTAATGCCATGTTCAAAATTAAAGTTTTTAAATTTTACAAGGGCCACGGTAGCGGCAAGATCACTGGACACTTATAATGGTATCACAGCCACCCTAGCACTTAAACTAGAAGTTTAACGATGCTCATGTTTCAAAACCGAAAAATTTCTGAATAACAAAATCCAAGATTACTAAGTTTCTGTCCAGATTTTAAACCATCTCTAAAATTTTTGAAAATTATTACAAAGGGTAGATTATGACTTAACAATGAACCCCTAAGAAAATGAACTAAAAAAGACTCACTCTGGCCACCAGAATTGGCCTTTGGGCTGCTAGTGGCGGCCGGACCATGTCCTATTGGTCTCGTTTTCTCAGGGGTGTTTTGTTATAGGAAATTGGTATTTTTGGTATAGTTTGGTTTGTCCCAGATTTCACTCACTATTATCTTTGATTCGGGTATCGTGGAAACTTTTGATTCGAAACTTAAGCATCGTTAATATTTGTGATGTTTGTATATGTGTTGTAAACGTCATGTAATTGCTAAATGACGATTGCAAGGCGTTACACATATCTTAATTTGGTTTTGGTTATGATGGAATGACGGATCGTCGTGTGAAAAGCCCCGTGTGAATTTAGATGTAAGATGTGAGTGGATGATGTAATTTGTGTAATTATTGATGTATACACGTTAGGGTTGAGGATGTTTTCACCGCTGTGTATTATTTTTTCCATTTCTGCATCTAGGATTGACCCATGGAGGGGTGCACAACTTACTGGGTTCTAGAATTCGGTAGGTGGCCATCTCTAGGTGTTGAGATCCGGGTCACCCAATTTTAGGATTGGCAGGTAGCTTGCCGCACTCATAGGGGTCTAAGAATGTTCATACTTAGGTTATTCACACGACCGTGGAGACTTGTGTTTCGTCAGAGGCTTAAATGAAACTCAGGAATTCCTAGTATATATGTTTTTTCTATTTTGTGTATGTTTTTTCTATTTTGTGTGATGTTGTTTATCATAACTGTGACGAATGTATATATGTTTTTTCTATTTTGTGTATGTTTTTTCTATTTTGTGTGATGTTGTTTATCATAACTGTGACGAATGGTATATATATATATATATATATATATATATATATATAATAAATGTTGTATATGTTTTGCACCCGCGTTAGCCCTGTCCATGCACTGCTGTAAGTTAAGTAACCTTACAATGAAGTCCCCGAACCCCGTGGCGAATGCGGGCAGCATAAACGTACATTCTATTTTCATTATTTTCTGGTGTGATAAGGCTAATTGATGGGACCGCATTGATTCAAATTAATGCAAGAAAACAAACCCAATATTTGACATTGTTGGAACAATTACAAAAACCACTTGATTTTCTTCAAAACTGCATGTTTTAAAGCAGAGCCTAAACCACTTTTTTTCAAAGCTATTCGGTTCCTTCAATGATATCAAGTTTATTACATTTATGGTTTTTGCCAAAACCAGCTGTAGCCCTCCATCATTTCAGATAGGGATCAACTAGAATTCATGCTATGTGTTTTGACCTTCGCCGAGGCATAGTGTTTCGTAGCTAGGGGATACTTGTCTGTAGCATAGATAGATGCATTAATTGTAGGGTTCCTAGGCACTCTAATGAGGTCTCGCAAGGCATCAACCATGCCAATTTCTAAAATTACGGTGCCGAGAAACCCTAACAAGATCGTTGGCTAGAAATTTAGGCGAAAACTACAACTAGTATACTACTTTAGTAAGAAGTGACGGAAATACAACCTTTGTAGATCCGGTCCTCCACCTCCATAGCTCCGCAATGAAGTCACCTCGCTGTCCAAATGGAAACCCGGGCTCTAGCGTCGGCTTCATCGGAGAAATGGGCGGGCAAGGTCGTCGGCTTCGTGCCGAAGATGATCTACGTCGAGGCATCACTAGATCAAGCTCCCACTTCACCAAGTCATGAAACTTGTGAAAAAAACACACTCTACTACTTGGCAAGAGGTAGAGGATGAAGAAATAGGAAGTGGGTTCACTTTAGAATTGGATTTCTCTATCTTTTTCATCAATCACCATTGATGGTCCAAGGTTTCTTCATGTTGAAGATGAAGAAGAAGAAGATAATTATGATAAGTTGTTTTAAAATAAAAACCAATATGATACTTATCATAATCTTAACCTTAGTTAGGTGTGTAGAGAATAAACCATGGTTAGGGTTAATGGTTAGGTTTAGGAAAAGAACAAGAATGGTCAAGCTTTCAACATATCATGAAGTTTCCACAAAACTACAAAATAAGCCACCATTCTCATTATCTTTTCTAAATTGAAATAAACAAATAAATGAATAAATAAATATGGATAAACAAAACCCTAATCATTAGTTTAACCATGGTTTAATTCTTTGCACTTAACCAAGTAAACATGTATCATCAAACATGATACAATCATTTGCACAAAAAAGTATATCACATATACAACTTGTACATCCAAGTAAGAAAATCCATTTAAAATGAACCAATACTAGTTAATGCAAAGTAATATACCAAATATATAATTATACATTAAATCATTAAATCAACACTTGATTTAACGATCCGGTCATATCGCATATAACCGACTAGTATCCAATGTATCGGCTTATCGAATCAATCCTTGATTCGATAACTAGGTTATATCGCATACAACCTTTCGATACATTCATGGAGAGAATGAAATACGGTATCACATATACGCATTATTCTCGGTCCCGCACATATCTCATATGCGCTCCTATTTCGTTTCGCTTGAGCCAGGAAACCTCTGTGTAGGACTCTAAAGACTCGTCAATACGCCGGCAGCAGGGGATGATCATATCAAACACCCACAAGCCGCAAGCGGTCTGCTAAACATAACGGCCACCCGGGTATTGAGCGATCAGAAGATCGACGAGCAAGCCCGCTTATACTCCTGTGAATCCAACCAGTAACACTTACCGTACAGTCCGGTCTGATCGTCTGATATATTGCATATCTCGCCTAGGGGTGGTAAACGTCAGACCCCAATAGCTCGATAAGTCGTGTCGATATGAGGTCTATAACAGTTTGAGAAACTACAGGTAACACTTACCAGTAAATCTCAGCAACCCTGGCCAGGGATTTCCGGTTATAGCCAATCGAACACAGCGCAACATCAACTCTCTATACCGGGAGAGACGAATCCCCTCCTATCGCTCATTGCCTCCATGTGATTCGGGACTGTACCCAAAAACCACCGTTTTGCACGCCCTCTTGGACGTGGTAAGGTGGAAATCAAAGCATAGTGGGAACCACACAAGACTCTATGACGATCTCGGGTCAACAGACTACTCTGTACCAGTGTCACCAGAGAACTGCCATCTGACGTAAGGTATAATACCATCTGGGAGTTCTCGGCGAGTCCGTCCAGTGTACCCAGTCTCCACTGAGCACCCGTATATTATCTCTGATGTCAAACACCAATGGATATGGGATCATCCATCGCCCATCTGTATGGGTCGAGAAGGTATACGCTAGTCTACTCTGGTATATCGATGCCCCGTCTCGATACACCCACGACTAGGGACTTTGAAGGATGTACTTATGGACTACCATGTCCTCACAAGTATGATCTGCATCATAGTCCAGGTAGTCAAGTACACATCCTAAGGGCTTTACCAACATGTAACAGAGAGACAATTAGTATACACGTTAAGGTAAAGAGTAACCAGATAGCATACTATCATGTCGAGCAAGAAAGTCCTCCCTATATATGTCCCAGCATCCACTACAATATACATCCAATGTACAGTAATGGCCTCTAGGGCATACATATAACTAACAATCTCCCACTTGCACTAGGGCCATCTGATAGCAGTGGTTGTAGTATCTCATACTCAACCATCCCATAAAAATCTCTCTCTGGGAAAAGGCCTTTGTGAGTGGATCCGCCGTGTTGTCCTCTGAGTCTACTCTCCTAATCTCGATCACCCTGGAGATCAACCATCTCCATGATCAGGTGACACTGCCATAGAATATGTCTGGATCACTGATGGGACCGATGTTCCTTGGCATAAGCTACAACTCCATTGTCACACAATGGTAGGAACCTAGTTCATCTCAAGAACCAATATACACCCAAACAGCCTCTTTGGTAGCATCTTTAGTAGCGATTTATCCTGACTTTATCGTCTAGTATGTCACGGTATCTAGCTTGGAACTCTTCCAACATACCGTCCCTTTACTGAGGGTAAAGACAATGCCTGTGACTGACATTCAGTCGTCATTATCACCCTGGAACCCTTCCAGTGATTCTCCCCAGGATCGGTTGATACCATCTCACTATAACTAGTGAGAATACTAACATCCAATTAGATCTATCTCATAGATCCAAAACCCAGGATTTAGCAGGTATCATTTTGATCCTATGTGGAGAATCATTGTGATAAGCGGAGATTGATCGAGCGTAGCATAGGAAACTCCTTCCCTATCAAGAGTATGTCATCCACGTTCTCTACGAGGATCACTACCATACACCCTACTACCTTTTTGTTTATACAAGGTTCATCTACCATTTTGATGATGTCAACTTCTTTGACTAACTCATCAAAACAGATGTTCCAACTCCGCGATGCCTGCTTTATCCTATAAAGCATCTTGTACACGTTTCCGCTGCTCCCACTGTTTACGAAGCCCTCTGGCTGTGTACTTATAGACTCTCTCTTCTAAAACATCATTTAGAAAAGCTGTCATGACACCCAACCACCAGATATCGTAGTCATGGTATGTAGCCGTGGCAAGTAGGATCTGGATGGACTTAAGCATAGCCACTGGAAAAGATTTCATCATTATCCACGCCTGGTCGATGACGAAAACCTTTAACAAGTCTAGCTTTGAAAGTCTCAACTTTTCCATGTACACCAAGTAATCTTTTCAAGATATACTTGCTCCTGATGGGGATTTAACCCTTCAGATATAGCAACCAAAGTCCATACTTTGTTGGTGTATAAGGATTCCATCTCAGATCGATAAACATCCAGCCATTCTTACAGAGTCTTACACTAGATGGACAGCTCGAAGCTAGTTGGGTCATCATCTCATGATGCAATCCTCGCTCCCACTTTCATAGAGAAACCGAAATATCTCTCAGGTGGGTGAGGAACCCTACTAGATCGGCGGAGAGGCTGAGGTTTGTTGGAATCTACTGAATCCTTTGGTTCTTTCAAATCATCAGCTGCAGTTTGCATAGCTGGAACCTTTCCAGTTCTACATAACAGACCTTGCCTTGAGCTTGTCCGGATTTTGCTTTTAGACATAGGCCGGTCAACCCCAAATCTTAACTAACTTAAGGTATGGGCTCTTCCCTTTCCATATCACATATGAAGTGGTAGGCAACTGATTTGATTGGAACCCTATTCAATATGTATGCAGCTTCTCAAGTGCATAACTCCCAAAAAGGAAATAGGTAACTCAGTAGTACTCATCATAGAGCACACCTTATCACAAAGGGTGTTTTTGCTCCGCCCCGATATACCATCGTGCTATGGTATATACGGAGGAGTAATGCTGAGAGAGAATCTCATTCTCCTTTAGAATAGTCCAGGATTTCCGTGCTCAAGTATTCTCCTCCTTGATCTCATCATAGGACATAATACTTATACCCGTATTTTTGGTTCTCTACTTCTAACTTATATTCTGTGAATATCTCAAAAGGTTCAGACTTGTGTTTCAACAGGAACATAGGTCTGAATCTTGAGAGATTATCAGAGAATGTAATGAAGTACAAAGAACCGGTCTTGGCATTTGTAGACAGGAGACCTTACATACATCAACATGTATCAATCCCAAGAGTTCACTAACTCTTTCTCTGTTTCCATTAAACAGAGCTCTGGTCATCTTATCTTTGTGACATGACTGGCAAGTTTCACAAGATGTAAATTCAAACTGATTTAAATATGCATCTACATGTAACTTTAGCTAGTCGGGTCACATTGATATGACCTAGTCTACAAGCCTCAAGAAGGATTCGTTCATTTCTGAACTCTTCCTCTTGTGTGTGTTCCGTATACTAAGAACTGTAGTTTGATTTAGAACATCAATGCTTTTAGATAACGTGCCTGAACCGATCAACTTTTGATATAGGAAATGTTCAAAACATTATCCAACAATACAAAATTTTACCGTTTCTTTACTAACAAAGAGACAGATATGATTTTGTATATCAGGTTCGGAATCTAATAACATTCGTTCAGAATCAATGTATTGGTAATACAGGGTGACAGTGACCAACAGACTTGGCTGCAACTCTTGCCCCGTTTTCTGCCTCATGAAACTTATCACCCGTTCTCAGTTCTCTACCTATTTGTAGCCCTATGTAACAGATTACATATCTGGGATCCTGATCTGGTATCACATGCCCAGGACTTAGAGGATACAGAGAAACAGTTCTTTGTAATGAACACACCCGAAGATGATGCATCAGTATGCACTCTCTTCGTTTGGGCGACACGGGAATTCTGGTAATCCCCAATTTCCTGCTCTGTCTTATAACAATTATAAGTTGGAGCGGGACCAACGTTCCCAGCTCAGTATAACAAGCGGGTTCGGTCAATATTCCGTATTATTATCTTGATTAAGGCGTGACATGGTCGCTACCAGGAGAGAGAGAGAAGAAAACACTCAGCGTGCGCTCTTGCAAGAATAGATTGGTTATTATTTTATCTAATCAGGATGGCTCCCACTGCTTTTTATCAAATCTTCCTTCAAACCCTAAAAGGAAAGACTAGCCGGGATTAGTTACACACTACAAGTTCGCCAATCTTTCAGCCAGGCCAGTGTCGGTACTTTGAGGGAGGTCCCCCGTGCTTTCGCACGAACCTAATTAATGTAAATCTCGTTTTCCCAGAGGCGTAACCTTATTGACACCTTTCTAGACACCTACTTGATCGGCTAATTGTAATGTATAAAACTCTCCCAGGAGTAACTCTTACTCGCAGCGGGTATCGGGATCCAACTATCTCATAGAAGGTATGCAATCTCATTGCAAATTTCAACACTTGAAATTCCCGATAATTTTGCCCCTAGCACCCTATGACCTTGACGGAGGTCAACAAACCATAGGCTACTAGTCAAGTTCAACCCGTCATTTCTTGATTGAATCAAACCCACCCGCACGACCCTTGACGGAGGTCAACAAGGTCGCACGACTACCCTAATCCAATATGCATCATATGCATAAGCAGATAAATACTAATTAATTACCGCACATTACGCCTTGACGGAGGTCAACAAACGTAGCACGAATACTAAGTAGGACTTATCTGAAATGACGGAGGGCTACGACAGGTTTTTTTTTCGAAAACCTATTGCGTAATGAACTTGATATTGTTGTAGAATCAAATGATTTTAAAATGGAGTGTTTTTGTGGCTTTTCTAGTTTTGCTAAAGGAGTCACTCCCGGTGAAGGGATCGTCGGTCCTTTCCTCGTCAAATGAGGTGCAGGATATATCACATATATCACTGTGCAAAGCAAAACTCTTAAAAGCAGTCAAAAGACGAACCGAGGGTTGTAGCATCTGCCAGTTATTGCTAAAGGAGTCACTCCCGGTGAAGGGATCTCGGTCCTTTCCTCATCGAATAAGGTGCAGGATATATCATATATACCGCTGTGCAAAGCAAGAACTGTAGCTACCTGTTTTATTTTTGAAATTCGATTCTACAACATCTTAGGTTTCTTTTATTTTCATTAATCACATTAATGAAATCCCATCATTTAAGTACCTAAACATCACAGATAAATACGATGTACACTTATGCCATCCGCATTCGCCTCGATGTCCCCTCGTGCACCGTTAGGTTAGGTAACTAACGGCAGAGCGGGGCAGGGCTAGCGCGGGTGTAAAACATAAGTAACGCCTATATAATATATCATATATACTATATACAGTATCTATCACAGAACATCACATGATCACACCACAGATATCGCAGCAGAAGAATCATATGAAATATTGGATATACTAGGACGTCCGTGTTTTCAATACGAGCCAGTATAAAACACGGATTCCACGGTCATGATGAATAGCCAAACCCACACCCCTAGACCCATACGAGAGCGGCAAGCAACCCTACCAATTCTAGAGTTAGGAGACCCGGACTCGACTCCTCGAGTTGGTCTCCCACTGGACTCCAGAACCCGGTTACTTGTGCTCCCCTCCTTGGGTCTATCCTAGTGCAGAAAAGTAAATAATATACAAACGGTGACAACTTCCGCAACCTGGAAGTGCCCCAATAAAAGAATATTACATACAAGTTTTTACATGAATGAAAATGAAAAAAAAACACTCATCTCACATAAAAACCCCCGGCTATTCAAACACGACGATCCAATATAACATATCCAGCAACACATAACATCACATGTCATCAACGTAAGTAAATATGCGCATCCCAATTGTCGTTGACATATAGCAACGAAACCGGCGATACCACATATTACACTTACGGTCACAGAAAAGAAAGTGTAAAACTACAACAGTTGGAATTCTCAATCTGTATAGACATCGCATGCCTAATCAAATGAATACCTTAGATATCACATGCCTAACAATTATAAACCCCGCATTTTAGTCTCATTATCGAAAACACTTTTCAATATCAAGTCAGGAAATTCAACAAGATTCCCGATATCCTGATCGAATGCTCGTCGTAAACTTTAGTAGGCGGCCGCACCCCCGACGCCGTCGACGAAGTGCACCAAGGCGGAACACCGCTGCCGCGAGCACTCGAACGGATGCTTTCGGCGACGGGGTTCTCTTATAGTCACTTGGTCGGGGCTATGGGGCGAGGCTGTCTATTAAGTTTACCCAGCGAGTATCCGCGTACGCTACGTGATTGCGACGGACTTTTGATCACATCAAAATTCCGTGGCAACCGATCAAGTGAGACTAAAGTGCTATGTTTATAACATTCATTCAGTTATCTCATAACTTCTTATGAATTCCAATTATTGTATCACATTCCGAATAAGATAGAAAATGTTAAACTTTTCGATCGAACAATCGAACACCCAAGTTTTCCCGAAACAGCTCAACTCATGAAATAAGTTCAAAGATATTCACTTCGTGCCTCATTACCAACGGTCCAGCCGTAGAAGGGTCAAGCCAACGCCTCACATGTGGCACGCCGTACTGCCCCAAACCCGAAGGTTCAAAGGGCAGTTCAAGACGGTCACATAATCGAGTTAATGTTTGTTGTCTTCTAGAGGGACCATCGCGTTACTTGCACTGCTTAGAACGTCTTTAAACCTCGGAAAAATCCAACACTTGGAAATTTTCCGGCAGGGGAAAAATTGGGTATTTATATCCGGTCGAACTTTTTAACATATTCTAAAATATCCGGAAAGCCACATAGACAAAATTAGACAATTCGATCGAAACACCGAGTCCCCAATACAACCCAGAAAACTCAACTCTTGAGTTCAGAAAAAAAATATCCCAGGAAAACCAGCACTGCAAAATAGGAATTACTGTGCAAAATTCAATAGGAGAAGAGACAAAATGGCCGCGGAACCGCCGCATTAGCACGCTAATGCCGCGGTTCCGCCGCACTTTAGACAGATCATTAGGTAAGTTTTGCACCGTAATTCTTAGAATTTCCTGCTGAATTTTCTGCATATTTTTAATCTGGAAAAAACCCAATTTTTGGAAAAAGTCCAGAGAGCAAATTTGTGTTAGGGTTTCGGTTTAATCGGACTTCTAACTTCGTCTACGCATCGCCTAAGGCTCTAACTAGGCTCTGATGCCACTGTAGGGTTCCTAGGCACTCTAATGAGGTCTCACAAGGCATCAACCATGCCAATTTCTAAAATTACGGTGCCGAGAAACCCTAACAAGATCGTTGGCTAGAAATTTAGGCGAAAACTACAACTAGTATACTACTTTAGTAAGAAGTGACGGAAATACAACCTTTGTAGATCCGGTCCTCCACCTCTATAGCTCCGCAATGAAGTCTCCTCGCTGTCTAAATGGAAACCCGGGCTCTAGCGTCGGCTTCATCGGAGAAATGGGCGGACAAGGTCGTCGGCTTCGTGCCGAAGATGATCTACGTCGAGGCATCACTAGGTCAAGCTCCCACTTCACCAAGTCATGAAACTTGTGAAGAAAACACACTCTACTACTTGGCAAGAGGTAGAGGATGAAGAAATAGGAAGTGGGTTCACTTTAGAATTGGATTTCTCACTCTTTTTCATCAATCACCATCGATGGTCCAAGGTTTCTTCATGTTGAAGATGATGAAGAAGAAGAAGATAATTATGATAAGTTGTTTTAAAATAAAAACCAATATGATACTTATCATAATCTTAACCTTAGTTAGGTGTAGAGAATAAACCATGGTTAGGGTTAATGGTTAGGTTTAGGAAAAGAACAAGAATGGTCAAGCTTTCAACATATCATGAAGTTTCCACAAAACTACAAAATAAGCCACCATTCTCATTATCTTTTCTAAATTGAAATAAACAAATAAATGAATAAATAAATATGGATAAACAAAACCCTAATCATTAGTTTAACCATGGTTTAATTCTTTGCACTTAACCAAGAAAACATGTATCATCAAACATGATACAATCATTTGCACAAAAAGTATATCACATATACAACTTGTACATCCAAGTGAGAAAATCCATTTAAAATGAACCAATACTAGTTAATGCAAAGTAATATACCAAATATATAATTATACATTAAATCATTAAATCAACACTTGATTTAACGATCCGGTCATATCACATATAACCGACTAGTATCTAATGTATCGGCTTATTGAATCAATCCTTGATTCGATAACTAGGTTATATCGCATACAACCTTTCGATACATTCATCGCGAGAATGAAATACGGTATCACATACACGCATTATTCTCGGTCCCGCACATATCTCATATGCGCTCCTATTTCGTTTCGCTTAAGCCAGGAAACCTCTGTGTAGGACTCTAAAGACTCGTCAATACGCCGGCAGCAGGTGATGATCATATCAAACACCCACAAGCCGCAAGCGGTCTGCTAAACGTAACGGCCACCCGGGTATTGAGCGATCAGAAGATCGACGAGCAAGCCCGCTCATACTCCTGTGAATCCAACCAGTAACACTTACCGTACAGTCCGGTCTGATCGTCTGATATGTCGCATATCTCGCCTAGGGGTGGTAAACGTTAGACCCCAATAGCTAGATAAGTCGTGTCGATATGAGGTCTATAACAGTTTGAGAAACTACAGGTAATACTTACCAGTAAATCTCAGCAACCCTGGCCAGGGATTTCTGGTTATAGCCAATCGAACACAGCGCAACATCAACTCCCTATACCGGGAGAGACGAATCCCCTCCTATCGCTCATTGCCTCCATGTGATTCGGGACTGTACCTAAAAACCACCGTTTTGCACGCCCTCTTGGACGTGGTAAGGTGGAAATCAAAGCATAGTGGGAACCACACAAGACTCTATGACGATCTCGGGTCAACAGACTACTCTGTACTAGTGTCACCAGAGAACGGCCATCTGACGTAAGGTATAATACCATCTGGGAGTTCTCGGCGAGTCCGTCCAGTGTACCCAGTCTCCACTGAGCACCCGTATATTATCTCTGATGTCAAACACCAATGGATATGGGATCATCCATCGCCCATCTGTATGGGTCGAGAAGGTATACGCTAGTCTACTCTGGTATATCGATGCCCCGTCTCGATACACCCACAACTAGGGACTTTGAAGGATGTACTTATGGACTACCATGTCCTCACTAGTATGATCTGCATCATAGTCCAGGTAGTCAAGTACACATCCTAAGGGCTTTACCAACATGTAACAGAGAGACAATTAGTATACACGTTAAGGTAAAGAGTAACCAGATAGCATACTATCATGTCGAGCAAGAAAGTCCTCCCTATATATGTCCCAGCATCCACTACAATATACATCCAATGTACAGTAATGGCCTCTAGGGCATACATATAACTAACATTAATTTAGGACAGGCATACAACTGTTTTGACCTTCGCCAAGAGCTAGTACGAATGGGTCTAGATTAATCAAGACAATGACGAGTTGAACTTGATTTGAGACATATGATGTTTTGACCTTCGTCAAGGTCATAAGCGCTTGGGGATAAAACCATATCGGGAGTTTCAAACATAAAGAAAACTTGCTAATGTTGCATACCTTCTAGAGTGTGTTATTTTTGGTTGACTTCCTTCAAAACTATCTCACGATGATAGTTGGGTCCCGATCCTACTGTGAGTATCAGCTACTCTTCGGGAGATTTTTCACTTTACAATTAGCTAATCAAGTAAGTGTCTAGAAAGGTGTTAATGGGGTTATGCTCCGGAGAAAACGGGGTTATTTAATTGGGTCCGTGTGAAAACATGGGGGACCTCCCTCTGAAGTACCAACACTGGCCTGGCTGAAAGATAAGCGAACTTGTAGGGTGCGATTAATCTCAACTAATTATTCTTTTAAGGTTTGAAGAAGAATTCGAGGAAACGGTAGGAGCCAACCTGTTTAGATAAACTAATTGTTCTCCGCCGAAAACGGGAGACGGAACCGCGCAGGTTCGTCTTGCCTGAATTTGGGGGTAGATGCTATTTGGTTTTATCCGTCCACCTCTCCGAAGATGCCAAATTGATTTATGGCACCGTGTATCGGAGGTTTAGACGGATGCACCCGTTATAGCAGATTTCATTAGATTCCCCCTCGTTTAAGGGGTTTTTGATTGTGGGGACGCTCTTCCCTGCAGGCACAAGCCCCTGCAGTTAATTACGCTACCGCATCGCGGTAACAACTTTCTCCTTCTCCAGATGGTCACTTCGTGTCGTGTGTGTTTACTTTATTTTTGGTTGCCCATGGATTGTATACGGAGACTAATTTATGTTTTCGCCCGTAGGGCGTGGATTAGTCCAAATCCGTATTTTCTTAGATTTGGGTTTGGGTTGGGTTTAAGGATCATTAATCTTATTGAGATTAAGATAAACTTAAACGTTTGTTAAGAATACGTTAGTCTAATTTTAGACTAAGATCTACTCAACGGGGGTTCGGAATCATTTTGATCCGATGATAGGGCATTTGGGCTCTATCGTTTTAGTTTAGGGACGTTGCGGTCCATAAGTTTAAGGATATCATAGTCCGTAGAGTTTAAGGACATCATAGTCCATCAGGTTTAGAGACATCATAGTTTGGTTTAAAGACGTCATGGTCTGTACGGTTTAAAAATGTCATAGTCTGTAAGGTTTAACCGTTTGGGGATGCATCAAAAGTTATTGGTTATTGGGACCCTCCATCTCTCTGAAGACGTTGAAGAATTACCATGACATGTATCAGAGGTATGAAGAGATGTACCCTTGAACCAGATTTCAGACTGAGGGGTCATCAGTCATGAGCATGGAGGCTCGGTTTATTTAGAGATTTAATCTCAGGAAAGACATAGCCAATCTGGGGTTTGAAGCTGGCCTTTTATGGAATTAAACACTAGTATATGCTCATTGCTCACGTGCTCCCACTTGAGGCCTTATAATAGTGTTGAATACTAAGAATTTTGAGGCGCTCACGCGGGGTCACATGAGGCGCTTGGAGTGGTGTTAAACGCTAAGAGTTGAGGCGCTCATGTGGGGTCACGTGAGGCGCTTGAAGCAGTGTTAAACACTAAGAGTTGAGTCACTCACGTGGGGTCACGTGAGGCGCTTGAAGCAGTGTTAAACACTAAAAGTTGAGGCGCTCACGTGGGGTCACGTGAGGTGCTTAGCGTTGGGCGCTGCCTCTTTAATTTTCTTATTCTTTTACAAGTGCTAAACTCTTCTCGAGGGTCACGTGGGATCACCTGGGGCGCCCCAAAAATAAGGTTTATTTCCTTTTCTCTTTTATAAGTGCTGAGCACTTTTCAGGGGTCATGTTGGATCACGTGGGGCTCCCCAAAAATAGGGTTTATTCCCTTTTCTCTTTTATAAATGCTGAGCACTTCTTAGGGGTCACGTTTCTAGATCTCAGTCTTCCCTTTTTTGTTCTTCAAAGGCGTTCACGTGGGAGCACGTGAACCTTTATTGTGTAGCATTGAACACTAATATGCATGGAGCTCTGGATCCAAGTTTTATGAATTTCAGGTCCCTTATTTTATAAGAATTAAATTTTTTAATAGGGTTAAACCCTAGTTTTATCAGAGGAATTAAATTCCTATATCTTTTTGGTAAGAATTAAATTCTTTGAACTTAGCTCTCCCCTAGATTTGGATCTATATAATAGAATCTCCCCGATGAGAATTAAATTCTCAACTTGTAGGGACATCTGCTTCTGCAGATCCCAACTAGAGGAAGAACTAAGTTCTTCGAGAAGAGTTAAACTCTTGGTTTGAGAATTAAATTCTCTTTTGGTTTTTGCTTACCAAGGGGTTTTCCTTTCTGTTTTCTGTATTTTTGAACTTGAAGTTTAGAGGGGGTTCCTCTATACAAGACTTGAAGTTTTGAGTCCTTTATATAGGGGAAGCTGATTTATTGAATCAGTTAAGGAAATCTCTCTTTGAGAGATTTCTAATTGATTTGGGAATTTATCACACCATTGGATCTTTGATCTAAGGGCTTCTGTTTTATAGGAGACATCTTTCTTGTTTTTAGTAAGATTGAGAAAATATTTTCCCATACAAAACTTATTCTGTATCTTGGTGATGTTTAATCACCATTGGATCTTTAATCCAACGGTGTTCTGATTTACGGAGCACAATCTTTCTTGTTTGGAAAGATTTAAGGAAACATTTTCCAACTAGGGGTTCTGATTCCCCTTAATTAGAATTTAATTCTATTGGTTCAGAAGGCATAAGAGCCCATCACGTGTAGCACGTGACCCCAACAAATTAAGCCTACCAAAGAGCGTCACGTGCTATCACGTGAGTTTTGTTCTAGCAATTGTTTGCTTTATTCAGGCGCCTATATACTTTGTATATAGAGGTCACGTGTCTGCACGTGAGGCTCAGTTTCAGCTTATTTTGTTAAGCGCAGTGCCTATCACGTGTGGGCACGTGATGCTCCATTTAGGGTTTTTTCCCGTCGCTTTTTATTTATTATTCAGTTTTTTTATCAAAGAACAAATGCCCCCACAGCGTTGTTCTCACGTGGTTTGCACGTGAGTGCAACGCTGTCATCTTTACAGCCGTTGGATTGCCTAGATGAACGGGGAGATGAACCACCCTTGTCATATCTTATAAATGCGAGGGTCTGTAATGCCTCCGTTCCTTCATCTTCTTCCTTTGAGAATTTAATTCTCCTCTTCAGAGCTTAGTTATCTGTTCATTAAAAATTTCCAGACTTTAACTCTGCCAAAAAGAACCATTTTTAGGTAAAGCTCTTGATCATCAGAGAACCTCTTTTCTTAAAGAAAGCCTCTGGATTTTAAATCCAACATGAGAGCTTTGCTCTCCTCTAAAACTCATCTTTTAGAGATCCAAAGATGTGATCTTTGAGCAGTAAACTTTTATATCTCGGGCATTCCCCTATGAATTTTGAGGATTCTTGGGATTTTTAATTTTCATATATTTTTCATGAGTTCTTGGAATTTAATTCCATTACATAAAAGGAATTTAATTCCTCTGGCGAAGAGCTTAGCTCTGAAAGACCAAAAAGACCCTTCGGGAATTTTATTCCCTGGTGTTCTTGAAAATCTTTTCATAGGGTTTTACGCTTATTCGCACAAATTTGAATTTGCCAGGTGTTTAACAGAACTTGTTTTCCCATGAATTTGTTTGAATTCCAATGTCTGTTTAATGAGGATCTTCTTGATTCTCATAATGATTTCCTTATCTCATCATTGGTGAGCCGCCATATTGATTTTGTGGGGTCCATGTGTCCTTAGGCCGTGGTCCTGAAAAACAGACATTTTGTCGTTTTCTTTCGTTATTATATATGTATGTATGTATGTATGTATATATATATATATATATGTATATATATATATATATATATATATATATATATATAGGCTTCACTAAAGGTTTCTCCTCCCTTTGTTTCAGGAACAATGGCTTCTCTTCCCTACTTTCCTTTTACTCACTCAGACGCTGCTTTTCCACAATCGCCATCAGGCGAAGAAGCAATGGCGATGATCAGGGCCCATGACAGCGACCGTAACAGTTTGCTCTTATGGGGAACTTTGTATGGGCATATCATCCGGGGTCGCCGCAGCTTTCTTTGCGAAGTGCCAACAGAGCCTCTTCGCCTAATTTTGCCGATGGAGAGTCCGCAGACTGCTTTTGCGGTGGAAGCGGTTGATTGGACTCCTACAGGCCGGCTTGAGCCGTCGACAGTTGGGATACTAAACCAGCCTTTGCCGGCCATAGATATCTTTGGGCGTCACATTTTCCATGGTGAAGCCCAACCCTGGGGACAAATCTATAAGATAGGGCTTACTCCTCGCCACCCAATGGGCTATCTTCCTTGGGCTCGATATGTTCTGTCCGCTCATCGTGCACGATTGCAGAAGGTCGGGCTTTATCAGGTGGTGTATGCGTCCCTCTTTCATTATCAGTCCCTTCATGTTTAGTGGGTTAAAGCTTTTCTGAATCAATGGAATCTGCCCACCAACACTTTCTTGCTAGGGGATCGTGAGGTCTCGATTTCTCTGGAAGAATTCCGCGAGATCTCTGGATTGCTAATCAGGGGAAACCACTATGAAGAGTTGCTACCTCCCGATGAGTATGTGTTCACGACCGTGCCTGCTATGCTTGACGGCTTATCGACCAAAAACGCCGTCCGTCATAAGTATCCCAGTCTAATCAAGACTCTGGGTATTTTCGAAAAGCTGTTCGCGGAGTCAGAGGGACAGGGCGTCACTTTTAAGGGCTTCATCGCCTTCTTCCTTCGTGAAGATGTCTTATCAAAGGAGGCTCCAAAATTTGCGAATATTAATGCCCCTTTTGGGTTTTGGTCGAATAAGCTGCCGGACAAAGAAGAGTACTTGCCGCAATTTTACATTCCAATTTTGTCGGCTGTGCCCTTCGACTCAATTGCGGCCCCGGGCATGGATGAAAAGACCTTCTTCGTTGGCTTTATCAGTCTTTGGCTTAGTTGGTTCACCATGCCGACGCATCGACGCTTCATGAGAGCCTCTGTCATCTATCCCGCTCATCGTGTAGCCGAAGAGGCACGGTTGGCTGTTGGCATTGCAGGGTTATCGCACTTATACCATGGGCTGAGCACTGCGGCCAATACTTTGACCCCGGGTGTAGATATGGTGAGTTTCTCCCTCCACTATTTTATGTCGTGGATTGAGACGCACGTATTGGGGGAATTCGTAGTGCACCAGAGGCCGGATTTCTATGATGCTTACACCTTCCCGCGACTCATGAGGTTGGTGGATGCTTCTGCTTCTGATCTGACTCAGCTAATGGCTCTTCGTGTGTTGCTTAACCCGTATGCTAATGAAGGCGGGATGGTATTCAACGACCGAGTCCTCTCTGCTCTTTCGGGACCTATTCAACAGCTGTTCGATTTATCGAAAGGGGGAGCACCATCCTTGAAGCCTAAGGAAATTATGCACTTGTATTCAATTAGGCCGGGTTATTTGGTGTTTCGTCGAAATGATGTGGCTCTTTTCATGCGGTACAATCCGCACCGCTTCCGGCAATTGAGTTACAACTAGGGCGTTCCTTTCGAAGCATTTTTGGTGGAGCCCAGCTCGTCTTTGGGAGGCGTTCGTGACATCATCCATCACTTCATGCGGCTGAACACCGGCTCTCGTTTCGTGATCCCCGAGTCCGACTATATTCCGAGGTGCGTGGGGTCTTATACGGGTTAGTACCGTCATCGAGTTGGTCCAATCATTACCGAGTAGAAGCAGATACTCTTCGGATATAGAGCTTCCACCTCGATCTAAGCCACAGGCGTTCCATCTCGACCACGGACAATGATTTGCCCTCTATTGAGGGGTAGTGGTGCATTACTCATCCCTGAGGCGACGGATGCGGAGTCGAATCCTCCCACAGTTGGTATGCCGATGCGCACTAGAGCTCAGGCAAAGGCTTCCGATAAGGCGCCAACAGTAGTTTCATCAGTTGCGGCGTCATTAATGGCAGTGTCATCATCGGTAGTACCGCCAAAAGAGGATACTGGAGAAGAAATCGGCCAACGTCATGCCAAAGCACCGAAGGGCAAAAAGCGATCTTCATCTAGTGATAGCTCTAGCTCAAAACGGAGGAAGAAAATGGTTACCGGTCTACTCGGCCTCTTGCTCAAATCTGAGGCTGCTGCCCAAGACGAACCCATATCCATGCAAGAGCCGGATGATAGTCTTCTCTTTCCGGGTTTGTCTGCCGAGGAAGCCGCACAATTGGCTGAGGCTATAAGGCGCTCACAAGACGAAACTGAGAATGTGGGTGTCCCAAAGAAACCTTATCCTCCTGTCATATTCTATGAAGATCCCCCATCACTATGGAAGGTACATATGGGTCCCCTGGGATAGGAAGATGAGATAGCCCTCACGCGGCCTATCTCAGCCGCTTCCGAAGATGAGCTGGCTTTGAAGACCGGTGGCCATGAATCTGCATTTGAACCCCGGCGAGCACACTTCCTCAGAAAGGAACGACGGCTTGAAAAAACCATATTAGAAGCATCCTGGCGCATCGGTATGTGTGCTTTCCGTATTTTTTCTTTTGGCCAATAATTTGTATTCCTTTTTATATCTCTTTATCTTTGCGAAAATTTTACAGGGACTTCAGGAATGACAAAGAATTTGAGCTCAAGTCGCGTCCTGACTGTGGAATCTGTAAATGTCTCCGATGAGGCCCTAGTAGGTGCGGAGGAGGTCGTTACGGCTGCTATTCCTGCTATGGAGCTTCCACTGGTAGCCTCCGTTCCTTCAGTGTCTATTCTTCTAGCAGAGGTGACTTCATCGACCTCAGTTCCCATGGACATCTTTAGTGACACACCGAAGGGTGTAGAAGAGGTTGTCGGGGTTGTCAGTCCCGTCTTGGAGCTCCTGGTGATGGCTTCCACTTCTCCATCGTCTATACTTTCTGCAGAGGTGACCTTGCCGGTCATAGACCCGATGGATCTTTTTGGTGGCGCCTCGAAGGTTGTAGAAAGCACCGCCGTGGCCACTGTTCCTTCCTTGGAGCCCAAAGTGGCAGATGTCGTTTCACGACTGGAAGCTGCTACGCCAGCATACGTCCCCGATGATGTGCCTGAGGGCATGGAGGAGGCTGCCGAAGCTGCTATCCCTCCAGTTCAAAGTGGGAGGAGCATCGAAGATAGTCTTCTATACTTTGCTTTAATGATCTCTCTATTATCTGCCTCTTTCCGTCTTTTCATAATTGCGAGAATTGGCGGCGTCTATCGTGGATTTATCTCCCAGAAAGTCCTTTCAGCGTCTGCTCGAGATGGCCGCCCCACAAGCAATATCCCTGCAAAGCATCGTCCTCTCTTCTGGGCAAGGTTGGTTTTATTTGACCCCTTCATTGTATTATCATTATTTCGTATAATGATGTTAATATGTCTTCTGCAGTTCTGGAAGCTGATGACGAAGTTGAGATCCTCGACGGGCCTGGGGATCTGTCCAATCCTCCTTGCATGACTGTGGGTAAGTAGGCTTTTGACGTTGCTTTATATATTCTTTGGGTGTAAATCTCATAGATTTTTCATGGATCTTGACAGCCTTGCCCGCTCTTATCCCGCTGGAGTCTCGCATCATTATGCCACCAGGCCCTTATGCCCTGCGCGCATCTGTACGGATGGCGAAGCAAAGCCTTCACTCCTTGTCGGCTCTTATCGAAGATCTTCGTGCTGGTAGTTCGATCACAGCCGAAGAATTTGCCGCCGAAGCCAACATTTCTCTGCCTTTTCTTTCCACTTACCATGATGAAACATTGGTGCATGTCTGGGTCGAGTTTTATCGTCAAGTGGAGGCTTGTTTGCATGGTCTTGAGTGCACACGCCTTCCCTCAGAGGTCGTGGCTGCAAAGACGAGTTTGCAGGGGCTGATTGAACGGTGTGCCGCAAACTGACAATCATGTGAGAAGAGGCTTAACCGGAAATTCTCGGAGAGGGAACTGGCCTCGAGTGCTTTGGGGGAGCTTCAAGCTCAGCTCACTACCAAGACCACCCATGCATATGAAATCTGACGGGTACTTCAAGAAGCCATCACTGAATGGTCGCTCTCGATAAAGCCGTCATCTTTACCCGTGAGATGGTTGAAGCTCATAAGGCAACTGAAAGGGAGCTCGAGAGCCGATTCGTCTTGTATCAGACCCAAAAGTCTCAGGCGGAGACCCGTCTTGTGGCAATAACTAAGCTTGAAGCCGAGGCCTAGCGGAAGAGCGATGAATTGAGGAGCTTATTGTGTCGCTTGCCGGTTTAAAGACTTTTTTCTTCATTGTATTTTCTTTATTATCATTTTTTATCCACTTATGAATACAAACATTTTGTATTAATTTTGATTCTCTTATGAGATGTATCTTGTATTCATTTTGAATTCATGAATAAAAGACATATATATTTTTTTATTTCATGCTTGCATGTAGCTTTGGTGGATGTGGTCCATATGTATTTTATCTTGGTTTTCTTGTAGGGCAGCGATGGCTTTGGAAACAGGTTCAGATCTGTTGCCTAAGATTTTTCAACTTTCATGAGCCGTGGAGGTCGCATAAAGACTTTTCTCCCTACGAGTCGAGAGGATCTCGAGGGTGTATTTTCTTCTTAGGAATCGTGAGGATTTCTATGTGCGCTTTCTCTTGAGAGTCATAAGGATATCGCAAGAGAATTTTCCCCCTTACAAGTCGAGAGGACTCGTAAGTGGTTGATGAGTTGACTTGTTCTCGAGTCGAAGCATTGCTTTATGACAGGAAGGTCAGGGGTTGGCATGTATCCGTGTCAGAGCGTTGCTTGAAGACAGGGAGGTCAAGGGTTGACATGTATCCATGTCGAAGCGTTGCTTGACGACAAGGAGGTCAAGGGGTTGACATGTATCCATGTCGAAGCATTGCTTGACGACAAGGAGGTCAAGAGGTTGACATGTATCCGTGTCGAAGCGTTGCTTGACGACAGGAAGGTCAGGGATTGACATGTATCCGTGTCGAAGCGTTGCTTGACGACAGGGAGGTCAGGAGTTGACATGTATCCGTGTCGAAGCGTTGCTTTATGACAAGGAGTTCAAGGATTAACATGTATCCATGTCGAAGTGTTGCTTGACGACAGGGAGGTCAGGAGTTGACATGTATCCGAGTCGAATCGTTGCTTTACGACAAGGAGGTCAGGAGTTGACATGTATCCATGTCGAAGCGTTGCTTTACGACAAGGAGGTCAGGAATTGACATGTATCCGTGTCGAAGCGTTGCTTTACGACAAGGAGGTCAAAGGGTTGACATGTATCCATGTCGAAGCATTGCTTGACGACAAGGAGGTCAAGGGTTGACATGTATCCGTGTTGAAGCGTTGCTTGACGACAGGGAGGTCAGGGATCAACATTCTCCATTTTCTACGGTGTCGGGATCGACTTTCTCCGTTTTCTACGGTGTCAGGGTTGACTCTAGGTTGTCTGTGAACCGCAAAGTTTTGGAACCGGAGGGCTTTGCCGTGGCTCCAATTGGTAGTGTCGCGTCCGTGTCCTGCTGGTATGAGAAGGAACATCGTTGCTGGTTTTCTGGGATGCAGATATTGCCGCTGAGACCTGATTCTCCCTTTGATAGACTTTGTTGGGACATGTGGTTCCCTTTTTCGTTTATGCCCATAGATTGTATACAGGGGTCAGTATGGACTTACCTGTAAGGCAAAAAGTTTCATTTCATTTTTTATATTTCTTTCCACGATGCTTTATCGTTTCAGCTTTTTATATCGCGAAAGTCGCGATTGCCCAATCATTTCGGCTATTTCTCACGGTGCCCAATCATTTCGGCTATTTTTTTTACCCGCTGTTTTTTATTGCGAGTTGCCCAATCATTTCGGCTATTTTTGTATGCATATATTTTACTCACTGATTTTTATTGCGAGTTGCCCAAACATTTTGGCTATTTCATATGCATTTTTTTTCGAGTATGGAACTCATGGTCTGATACCAATCTTGCATCAGCATTGCTGTGACTGGAATGTTGCCAGGAGCGAATCATCATTTGCCATGAAAGGACTTGGAATTTGATACCGATTTAGGCATTAGTATCGCTACAACTGGGATATTGCCCGGAGCGAATCATTATCTTCCTTTGTCGGTTCGAACAAAAGTGGCTTAGCAAACAGGGTTAAGATCCTGTCGACTAAGGCTTTTGACTTCATGAGCCGTAAGGGTCTCATAAAGGTGTTTTTGCCTATGAGTCGTGAGGATCTCGTAAGTGTCTTTTCTCCTCTGGAATCATGAGGATTCCTAAGTGTATGTTCTCTTGTAAGTCGTAAGGATCTTGCAAGAGTGTTTTCTCCTTGTAAATCGAGAAACCTACAAGTGTTTGTTCATCAAATGAGGGCATTCTTCGTCGTTGGTGGGACTCGGCAAGGAAATGATTATTTATGCCCGTGGATTGTATACAAGGGTCAGTATTGAACCGCTTGTAGGGCAGTCTGGGAGATGTGATGGCTTAAGAACAGGTTCAGATCCCTGTAGCTTAAGGCTTTTGAATCTTATGAGCCGTGAGGGTCTCATAAGCGGGTTCTCCTTACGAGTCGTGAGGATCTCGTAAGTGTATTTTCTCCTTAGGAATCGTGGGGATCCTTAAGTGTGTCGCTCTTTTGTGAGTTGTAAGGATCTCACGCAGGTAGTTTTCTCCTTACAAGGTCGAGAGGACCTTGCAAGCGTCTTTTAACGAGATTGCGCGCTTTCGGGTTTTCACAAACTCGCCGGTAGCCCTGCTGTTTTTACTCACGGAGCCCTTTCGGGTTTTCATAAACTCGCCGGTAGCCCTGCTGTTTTTACTCACGGAGCCCTTTTGGGTTTTCATCCGTGCCCATTTTGCTTGTGGACGTACCCCCCCTTTTTACGAGTCCGCGCCCTTTTGGGTTTTCACAAACTCGCCGGTGGCCCTGCTGTTTTTATTCACGGAGCCCTTTCGGGTTTTCATCCGTGCCCATTTTGCTTATGAACGTATCGTTTTTTTTTGCGTCGTCCCAAGAATGCTGTGGGTTTGTAGTAGTTTAAAGACGTTTCGGTCAGTAGTTAGTTTTAGGACATTTTGGTCCATTGTTAGTTTTAAGACATCTCGGTCCACTATTAGTTTAGGGACGTTTCGGTCCATTATTAGTTTAGGGACGTTTCGGTCCACTATTAGTTTAGGGACGTTTCGGTCCATAGCACGTTTTTGAGGCGAGGTTTCACCGGATACTACTTATAGAGTTTGGGCTTGGGAAGATAGCGAGTGGACATAAATATCGTCATCCACCGTTGACTTAGGCCGTGACTCGTCAGACATAGTATTTTTTCAAGAACCGACCGTTTATTGGTCGGAAGGGTCTTTCACCACGCATATTCATGGGCAAGTAAGCCCCACCTTGGTAGACCTTGTCTATGATGTACGGTCCCTCATAATTTGGCTCGAACTTTCCCCGTTTGGCATGATTGGGGATCATAGGTCTCTTGACCACTAGCACGAGTTCGCCTTGGCGGAATGTCCTCGGTTTAGTCAATCTCTCGTATGAGCGTGTCATTTTTTCTTTGTAAGCCTCTAAGTTTTGCTGCGCCATGAGACGAGTTTCTTCGAGAGCATCGAGCTCCTCAAGCCGAAGATGAGCATTCTCTTCGTCTGTTAGCTCGTAATGAACCGCCATTCGTAGAGAGGGTGGCTCTATCTCCAAGGGGAGTACTACTTCAGTGCCGAATACCAATGCATACGGCGTTGTGTTTGTGGCCATTTTGAACGTGGTCCGATACGCTCAGAGAGATTCATGCAGTTTCTCATGCCAGTCCCTTTTATTTCTGGACACCGTCTTCTTTATGATCTTCGTCAAGGTCTTGTTGAAAGCCTCAGCTAGACCATTAGCTCGGGGATTGTAGACCGAAGAGTATCTCCAGTCTATATTATGCTAGTGTGAGAAGTGACTGATTTTGTGACTTCTGTAGGCTGGCCCGTTATCAGAGATAATCCGTCGCGGACTGCCGAACCGATAGATGACCTGTGTCTTGAAGAAACGGAGGATATTCTTTGTCTTCACTTCTCTTAGCGGTACTGCTTCTGCCTACTTAGAGAAGTAATCGGTTGTCGCTAATATGAACCGATGTCCTCTAGACGATATTGGTTCTATGGGCCCAATTATGTCAGTTCCCCACATTTCGAACGGCCAGCTAGCCACTGCTGGGTGTAGCGGGTTTGGATGCTGGTGGATGAAGTCTCCATGAATCTGGCACGAATGGCATTGCTTCGCGTATTCAAGGCAGTCCCGAATCATCGTGGGCCAATAGTAGCCCATCCTTTTGATCTTCAGCTTCATATTCGGCCCGGCTTGATGAGAACCGCAGAGTCCGTCGTGAGTTTCTTGGACGACTTTCTTTGCTTCTTCCGGTCCTATGCATCTTATCCACAGAGAGTCGAACGATCTCTTATACAACATATCATTGACGCAGGCAAAAGACAGAGCTCGTTTCATGAGCTGATGTCTCAAGGATGCATCTTCAGGTGTTTGACAGGATTTGAAGTAGTCTATAAAGACTTCTCTCCAATCCTTAGCCTTTTCCTGGTCCTCTATTCGTAAAACTGCCTCCTTGGTCGCTTCCTTTTCTTTAGACGACTCCGGAGCTATTTCGGCTGGTGCAAGAACTTGACTCCTTTGTATAATGATCCTTATGTCGTCAAGATTTTCATCGACCAGTTCTTTAGCGAGCTTGGTTAACGCATCCGCTGTGCTATTCTCCGTATGCAGAATGCTTTCCAGAGCGTAGGAGGGAATTTGAGTCAGCAGTTGTTGCACTCTTTCGCCGTACTTTACCAACTCTGGTTTGCACGTTTGATAGTCACCGTTTACTTGGCTAACGACCAACTGGGAGTCTCCGTATATAAAAAGGTTTTCGATTCCTATGTCGACAGCGATCTTAAGCCCTGCTATCAAAGCCTCATATTCAGCTTCATTGTTTGTCCTCGGCTCTGTTAAGGAAAAGGAGAAGCGCATTATCCCTCATTGTGGAGTCACGAAGATAAAGCCTACCCCATATTTGATTATAGGGGAGCTGTGCTTTCGCTTCTTCATGGAAGATGCCCCATCGAAGTAAAGTTCCCATCGGATGTCACTATCTCCTTTCTCCCTGTTGATAGTGTCAAATGCATGCTCGTTTGGTAATTCGCAATTTAGGGGTGAATCGGTAGGTATCAGATGCTCAGCGAGGAAATCGGCGATGGCCTGGCTCTTCACTGCCTTGAGAGGTCGGTATGTTATCAAGAACTCCATCAAGAGGAGGGCCCATTTAGCGAGCCGTCCTGTTAGTATGGCTCTTGACATCAAATATTTGAGAGGTCCACTTTTGATATGAGGTGGACCTCATGCACCAATGCATAGTACCGAACCTTCGTTATCGCGAAGATTAGCGCCAGACAGTGTTTTTCGATGGGGGAGTAGTTATTTTCTGCCCCCAGGAGAACTCGACTCAAATAGTAGAGTGCTCTCTCTTTCCCTTGGCTATTTTCCTGTGTCCATAGTGCGCCTAAGGAATCTTCAAGGGAGGTTGTGTATAGGATGAGAGGATTTCCCTTGACTAGAGCGGACAGTACCGGCGGATTCTGCAGGTATTGCTTGATTTCGTCTAGTGAGCTCTGGCATTAACAATCCCAGATGAAAGGGGTCCCCTTCTTCATTAAATGGCTATAAGGGCGGCATTTGCCGGAGAGATTGGCTATGAACTGCTGGATATATGCGAGCTTTCCTTGGAGAGACCGCGGTTACTTGAGAGTTCTTGGCAGAGACATTTCCATGATCGCTTTGATCTTTGATGGGTCTATTTCGATACCCCAGTGTCGTACGATGAATCCTAGGAATTTGCCCGAGGAAACTCCGAACGCGTATTTAAGAGGGCTCATCTTCAGGTTGTATTTTTGAAGGCGCTGGAACACTATCTCCAGATGCTCCCAATGCTCCCCGTGTGATTTACTTTTCACCATAAGGTCGTCGATATAGCATTCGACGATTTCATGTATGAGGTCATCGAAGATCTTCGTTATGGCCCTCTGATAGGTACCGCCGGCGTTCTTCAGACCGTAAGGCATCACTTTGTAGCAGAATATGCCCAGAGGAGTCCGGAAAGCGGTATGCTTCTGGTCTTCAGGATGCATCTTTATTTGATTGTACCCTGATGAGCCGTCTATGAAGGAAAAGACTTCATGAGTGGACGTGTTGTCTATCATCAGCTTGGTAACCTGTACGGGAAAGTCATCCTTCGGACATGTTTTGTTGAGGTCCCGAAAGTCCACGCAGATGCGCACCGTCCCATTTTTCTTCATCACTGGGACAATGTTGGTGATCCAGTCAGGGTTTTGAACTTCTTGGATGAAGCCGGAGTCGATTAGCTTCTTGACTTCGGCGTTGATACTCATTTCAAGTTTGAGCCGCATTATTCTTGGTGCTTGCTTGACTGGGACGTCCGGAGATATCGCCAATTTATGCACAGCTATCTCTGGATCTAGCCCCGGCATCTCGGAGTAGTTCCATGCGAAGCAGTCTTTATATTGCATAAGCACGTCTCTTAGCGTAGCTACCTGTTCTTCGGACAGCAGCTCACTGACAAACGTAGGCCTTGGGTTGTTGCCGTCCCCAAGTCGATTTTCCTTAGGTTGTCCACAGTAGTATGTATTCCATCTTCTATCTCTTTTGGTACTGGCGGAAGTTCTGAGATTACCTCGTCTTCATCTTCATTTGCGAAGCAACAAGAGAGGTCATCCATATCCTCGCGTACTCTTTCTTCTGACAGCGTTATCGGGTGACAGGTACGAGATCATTTCCAAGATCGATGTTGATCTGGTTCTACCCTCACTATGTATGCTGCTTTTGGAACATGCTTCTGTGGTGAGGTTACCCTCCAACTGCTGGATAGAGCGAACCTGCCTTGCTGATATTGGTCTTCAACCCAGTTTTTGAATGTGAAGCAGTCTTCGAGAGGATGTCCTATCGCTCGGTGATAGGAGCAATAATCCGGATGAGAGACCTCGTCTGCTTGTTCGGGGTGTTTGGAATCCGGGAGCGTAATCATTTGATATTTCATGACAAGATCGAATATCTTCCTTGTCTTGTCTTGGAGAAAAGAATATGCTCGACCCATCTTCTTTATAAGAGATGGATCCCGGCTGCTCAATTCTCGACCGTGTGGCTTCTTGGACCCGCTTTGCCACCGTCGAATGTTTTTTCCATTCTTTAGTTTGTCTTTGCTTCCGCGTCGGGTCTTCTATATAACGGGCTGGCGACGAAGGGCATCGTCATTCTCCGTAGCCTATTGAAGGAGGCGCTGCGTCCTGGCTGTCTCGTAAATGGCCATTTCACTGTTGTGGTCATCCCGGGCCTTTTGACACGCTTATCTTAATAGCTTGTCCATCTGTTCTTCAAACGACGGACTTGGCATTTTTACAGCGGGATCTCGTTTTGGTTCAATTGCAGTGTCTTTTAACAGATCATCTCCTTCTTTATCGAAATCATGTATAACGTAGCAGCCATGGAATCGCTCCCGTTTCTTGGGCTGGACATATCCGAGCCCGATCGTTTCCATTTTCCCGTTAGGCAATTTTCGCTGAGTTCCGGGAATGTTCCAGATCCTGTTGTAGAACTGAGCTTGTCGAGTAGTCTGTTTGAAGGGTACGCCTTGGCACCTCAACAGCCTTTTTAATCCTTCTATGTAGTATCTAGGCAGATGGATGGGCTGGAGTCTGTCAAGTGCCAAATCGGTATCATGCCAGATTTTTTTCTCTACTTTGGTTTCCGCGGACCGATAAAAGAGGATCGCCTTTTCATTTTTTCGCCTAGGAGGGATGTAGAACGTCTGCAGCTCTTGCACACTATATGTCTCAAGCACTTCGAGTTCATTGTAGTGTTGCGGCGGAACCATAGCGATCTGCAAACTCTGATCATCTCCAGTGAGGGCCTACACTGATGGACGGACTGAGAACACTGCGTTGACCTCGTCTTCAGAGTCACTGCCAAAGACCAGAATAGGGGTAGAGGGTCTCGGGTTGCTGCATTGGGGCAGTCCTGAATAGACTATCTCTTCCTCCTCCTCGGTATCGCTTCCAAAGACCGGAATAGTGGTGATAGCTTTCTGCTTATTTTCCGGCTTATGGCATCTTTCTGTATCTTCAAAGTATGGTAAGAAATACTTTGCATCTTCGTACTTTCGGACTTCATTCATGGAGAATGGGTTCAGCTCCCCTGTCACGGTATACTCGAGACCATCTTTGAAGTATTTCATACACTGATGTTGTGTAGAGGGGATGATATTGTATTCGTGTAACCAAGGCCTGCCGAGCAAAGCGTTGTAGCAAGTCTTGGTGTCAATGACATGAAACTTGATGTCAGTGACGAGCAGCCCAAAGCGTAACGTCAGTATCACAGACCCGAGCGTCCGTGATGACTGGGAGTCGAACCCGGAGATGGTGATTTTATCCCGAGCGAGGTGTTGAACGATCATGCAGATTTCTTTTAGCACTCTCACATTTAGGAGGTTGACAGAGGACCCGTTGTCAACTAAAATCTTCCCTATTTTGATGTCATGGCAGTATCCGGTGACATACATGGGACGGTTGTGCTCACATGTTCCGAGGAGGAGATCTTCATCGCGAAAAGCGATGTCAGCTGTGTGCACTTCTTCCAGCTTGTCCTTCATCTTTTCTTCGGTAAGGAAGGCTTGAAACTGCTCGGGCTCTTGTAGTGTCTTAATCAACGAATCTCTCGCCTCTTTAGATAGCAGAAGGGCATCGAGGATGCTTAGCTGCGAGGGTATCTTCCTCAGATGTGCCACAATGTTGTAATCCACCTTGTTTTTCTTCGGCGAGTTCTTGGCTGCCAGCTCTTCTACGACTCGGTCATTGAGGGCAATGTCTTCAGGGACTTTTTATTTCCCCTTATCTTTTTTGTTCGCTTCCTTGTTTGTGGGTCCGAGATTCTTTTCGGGTAACGTGCGATTACGCAGCTGAATGTTCTCACAGGTCTTCACCTCTTCTGTTTCGGAGTGGATTCCTTGAAGAGAAGGCCAAGGGCTATTTCTTCATCAGAATCGCTTCCGAAGGTGAGGACTTGCAATTTCCTGGAATTAACCATGTGACAGTCGCCGGCAATTCTTTTGCGCTCCTCTGTTGTGCTTCTCTGCTCTCGACAAGTTTTGCGCTTCATCCGCTTGAAATGCTGTCGATGAGCAACGTATCCCTGCCACCAATTTTTAAAGGCCATGCATTCCTCAGTAGGGTGTGTGATCCTTCGATGGTATAAGCAGTAGTTTGGATGTGCATCTAGTTAGCCATGGAACGTATTTTCTAAAGTGTCTTCTTTGAAAGGTAGCAACTTCATTCCCATCGACAGGGCTTTGGCGAACTGCTTCCTTGTCTTAAACTTGCTTTTGCTGGCGGCAGAAGTAGTTCTATCCGGTTGGGGTATTCTATGACTTCTCAATACCTGAGCTTCTTCAACATGACGCCAACGTTTGACCCTTTCATATATGGCCATTTCACGCTCTCAGTCAGATTTGCTTTTCTGAAGAGCTACGCTCAGCAGTCTGTCAATCAATTCGTCCGATGGCTCCAGGGATTTTGGTTCCGGTTCCGGTTCTGCCCCCAGTTTCTCTGCATCGGGATCTACTTTGCCATTTATTGATGAGTGAGAGATCATGTGGCAGCTTACCACGTAAACCTCGGGCTCTTCTGAAGAATTGTCTCCTTCATCAGCGTCATCGGTTTCATTCTCAAGAATATGCTTAAAGAATTCATCCAATGTGATTGTGGTCCGAGCCTTCTGGTTATATTCTTCCAGTGCATCGATATATTTCTGCAGACCTGTACGGCTGTCTTCGGGTTGGATGGGCTTCTTGGCCTTCTTCATTTTCTTTAAAGACTTTGGAGGGTTGGCCTGAACGTTTTTGTCCACCTTCACCAACTTTCAGCTTTGGGCACGGCTTCAGCATCCTCTCAATAATCTCGGGTTCTAACGGGCTCTTCCACCTAATCGCCGGACATGCTTGGAGATCTTTCAGCATTCTTTTCATTTTGGCTGAAATAGCGACCTCCCATGGAGCTTCTTCTATAAAAGAGCATGATGCCCCCGGCGTGTCCACCTTTTTAGGAGCGTATGGTTGGGGCGGGCTTACCTTCCAATTCTCAGACAGCGTGAATTTGCCCTGTTGGTATTGGTCCTCAATCCAGCCTTTGAAGACGAAGCAATCTTCGATTGGATGGCCTACTGCTCGGTGGTAGGGACAGTAATTAGGATTGTTGGCGTCGCCGGGCTGCAGTGGACGTCTTGGATCTAGTAGATTGATCAGCCTGTTGCGCACCGCCAGCTCGAACAGTCTCCTCGTTTTATCGCGGGAAAACGAATAAGGGCGTTTTAGCTTCTCGTTGAAGAATCGCTGTCTATCGTTTTGGCGATCAGCTGGTTTTGGACCGCCGGGCTGCTGCTGAGCATTGGCGACGAAGGTCTCTTTCCTTTTCCCTTTTTCGTTTCGAGGTTCCATTTTCGAGAAAGACGGTCTATGGCCCATTTGATCCATTTGGGCCAGTTTGTCAATCAAGGCCTGGAAGGTAGTCGGCTTGAAAAACATCATGAACTGGGATATGGTCACCTGCGGATCGAGGGTACCCACGAACATGCCTACTGCAGGAGCTTCTTTGATGCGTTGTTCGCATTTCGACCATAAGTTCCGCCACCGGATTGCATACTGAACCCATGTTTCTCCCGGCTTCACCCTGGCATTGATCAACGCCGTGATTGGGGTGCGTTCGCTGGCGCTTGCGAACTTTTGCGTAAACAATAGCTCCATTTCTGCAAATGTCTTAACGGGGTCATTTGGGAGCTCAGAGTACCATTCAAACGCCGTCTCCGACAAGCTGCCAATAAACTGGCAAAGCAGCAGTTTGTAATCACCCCCAGTATTGCCGCACAGGGCTCTGAGTTGAGCAACGTGTTGGTGTGGATTACCCATACCTTTATACACGTGGAACTTAGGGATCGTGTATCCCGGCGGATACTTTATTTGGTCGTACTAACCCGGATAGGGTCGTCCAGTCTTGACGATTTGGCTAGCTGCTTCGCTCGCCTGATGAGCTCATATCTGTTGAGCAATATAGTCGTCAAGGGCGGCTTTGGATATGGTCTCCTCCTTGGCTGCTGAACAAGTAGGAAGTGGGTTTGACGTCTCCCCTTTGTCGTCTTCAAGGACAATCGGAGGGTCTTCAGCTAGAGGATCCGGCTGTATCATCATTCCGACTATATCTTGGAATAAAAGCGCTATTTGTTTTATGTTGGCCGGTTGTTCCACGGCCTCTTTGTCTTTCCTTTCGAGCATTCTTCGGAGGAATTCGACATCAGTTTCCTGTTCCTGACGCTGCTCTGACGATGTTTCCGGGCTTTCTTTTAGCCCAATGAGCGCGGCTATCTTCGTTAGCATTTCCTGGAGCTTTTGCTGTTGCTCTTGGGCTTTTGTCACAGATCGGGTGAGTGGTCGATGACCCGTAGAGATACGGCTATCCTCCTTCCCGGAAGCCATGTAGATGGTGTGCACTACCATGCCCCCAGACTTGGGGCGTTTGCACTCAGTGCCTCTGAGCTTTGTCGTGGACCCGGGGATTTTCTTCGGCTTTCTTCTTTTGTGGGCGGTCGAAGTTGAGGGGGCCGTTGCAGCGGGCACCCAAGTAGATGACACTTTCTGTGGTACGACAGGGTGATCCTTCTCTTGCCGAACATTCATTTTCTTTGGTTGGCGGGAGTCTTGGTTAATCACAGAGTGTTGGACCCTTCGCCAGACCCTATGGATTTTAGAGGACAGCCGCTGAGGGGGCTGCTCCGGCTTCGCCTTTGTGATCTTTTCAGTAGGCGGAGGAGACTTTTCAGCATGGCAGTTGGCGAATTCCTGCGTACCCTGTTAAGTGGTTCAAAGCTATTCCCAGTTGGAACAGCAGCATCAACTTCCATCGTTGGAGCTGGTGGGGTAAGTCCAGAAGGGGAACTGCCCCTAGCTTTTCTTACTCGGCGCCAGTGGCGATGTCGAGAATGTCTTGTAGATGGTATTGGCTCAATCACGAGGGTAGCTCCATCATGCCTTCTGTTCTGGTGAAGGGTTGCTGTTGGTGCCAGCCTATCGAAGACAGACGTCTGCTGAGAAGAAATGTCCAACCTGTCGAAGACTGACCCTTGGGCAGGGGAAGCAGCTTTGATGACTTTGCCTGAAGCAGGAATTGGAACGGACAGTCTTGTGAAGACCGATCCTTTAGTAGGAGAAGCCCCTTTTACGACTTCGTTCGTCAGAGTTGGAATGGCTATCCGCTTCGGGATAACTCGCTCGGGTATTGCAGGCTTCTTCACTGGCCCGCTTGAGCTTTGGCCTAGTCTGTTAAAGACCGAGGCATTGGACTTGGACGACCCGTTGAGAGGGGCCGTGGTGGTGGTAAGCCGATCAAAGACCGACTTCTTTGGAGCCTCCTGCGTCGGCATCGGAGTATTGAAGCTCATTGGCGGGAGCATGGTCCCGAAGAACAACCCAGTGGTGGCCTGCGTCACCTGTTCTACTGGCATTGCGTAAATGGAGGCCGCTTGGGGCCCGTAAGTTACTCCTCCAGATAGGACGGAGCGGGAGTTGTTGTTGCAGTTGGTGCAGTTGGATGTTATTGATGCCATCTGCTCTTTTGCACGGAGCAAGATACCAAATCTTAGTACCTCGAATCCATGGGCAACCATACTAAACCGCGATTCGTTTGCGAAACACGACACACGAAGTGTGGAGTGGAAAGAGAAAAAAGTCCCATCGGGCGTGCCAAAATCTGTTCTCCGCCGAAAACGGGAGACGGAATCGCGTATGTTCGACTTGCCTGAATTCGGGGGCAGATACTATTTGGTTTTATCCGTCCACCTCTCCGAAGATGCCAAGTTGATTTATGGCACCGTGTATCTGAGGTTTAGACGGATGCGGCCGTTGTAGCAGACTTCGTCAGATTCCTCCTCGTTTGAGGGGTTTTTGATTGTGGGGACGCTCTTCCCTGCAGGCGCAAGCCCTGCGGTTAATTACGCTGCCGCATCGCGGTAATAAATTTCTCCTTCTCCAGATGGTCACTTCGTGTCGTGTGTGTTTACTTTATTTTTGGTTGCCCGTGGATTGTATACGGAGACTGTCACGCCCCGCTTCCCAGAGTACGCTAAGATGGGCACATGACATAGCCAACCATACTACCTGTGGATAGGAAAAATCCTTCCACAGTCACATTACGGCTGTAGAGATATCAAGAACAGGAAAGTAAACTATCTAGTACATGTCCATAAGCCAGAGTAAAAGATTCAAGAAGTAACAATATGCGGAAGCCAAAAGATACAATAAATGAAGCACCTGGAAGTGAAACTACATACCGACAGGAACTTCACCGCCAGTCTAACAGCGGCAATACTCCTGATCAGTCTGCAACGAGGTAGAAGAATCTGGGCCATGCAAAACCCAGACATCAGCGCGTCATGTCATCAAGTAATAAAATATGAACAGAGTAACAGGCAATGCCAATATAAACATGAATGAAAATCAGGTGTAACAGTAATATAAACCAGGCAGTGCAGGGTAGTGTGCAGTGAGTAAACTAAACTGTTCTATTGGGTTTTCTACTCTATAGTCTTTGAAATCAAATTGATGAATCATCGATGTAACTCAATAGTATCCCGTGCATGCCCGGGACCACGGTCTACAGACTCTCGGGCTGAAATTGAGACGTGCCGCTAGGCAGTAAAAGGTAGCAGGTACAGACGAGTGATGTCAGCATCATCACTCCGGGGCTGGCATAGCCCGTAAGACTGATCAGAACAGGTATCGAACTGTTGAGTTACAAGTCATGTTTTACCATTGATTTCCCCATACCCCCAAGTTATGTATGTCAAGTTAGGTATTCAGTAATCAAGAACTAATGCCAACACAGGATCATGTAAGGGCAGGTTTGTCTGGATAGACAACAGGAACGGTCCGTGAGGACTACATGTCAGGTTTGTTGGCATTAGACACAAGATCAGGTAACAGGTCAAGCCATGGTACATCAGGTCAAGCCAGGTAGTGTACGGTACCATGTCGGGTCAGGTAATGTATAAAGGTGTCATGTCATGTTAGGAGTGTACAAGATATCATGTGGGTGCTCAAAATCAAACTAGCATAATCATGGCATACAGAACAAGCATGTGTACTAATAGAATCAACAAGCTGGAACTTATAGCGGGAAATGCAATCAGGTACAGATTAAGGTATGTAGATGCACAGTTATCAGTTTGTATTTAAATGATGGTTTCAACATTACATGAATGCAGTAAAACACATATGGATGTTAAAATCATGTTAATACGTACTAAATACTCTAGAGATGCAAAGATATAAAATACGTCCAATGGATGCCACTGAGTATTCGGGGTAGAAACTATTTAAAGGTACTAGGAGTTATGCAGTTAATTAGTAAGCAATTTAAACACGGATGTGGGTATACGATATGGTGCTCTAACATGCAACGAATTATAATTTAAGATCTGAGTCTACCATGATATATTCTAACATCGAAATGCAATAATGGAAATTAATATCCTTAGATTCCATTTACCGGTTAAACATGAAACAAATATGTATAGATGTTATAGTAGCATGTAGCAAGATTAACTTGCCTCGACAGGTCGCGAAACGGAAAACGGAATGTTACGCGTCGGTGGGGAATTCTCGCGATGTGCGTACGGTTCACGGAATGAACCCAAACGACGAACAGTGGAGCCACACGGGTCAGGGTCCCTTGCTGGAACGTCGGGACACGTCGCCGGCACAGTCGGATTCCGGTGATCCTTCACTGACCACATTCCAAGCAAGATTTAGCAGAACAGTTTATGAAAGTCCAAGTTTGCTAAAAACTGATGAAAGAGGAACATATGGGTGGTGGACATCAAGTTTAAAATCCAGGGTTGCCAATATCATTTGTTCAGCCTCAGTAACTCTCTCTCGGTACTGTTCGAACCAATCATGGCTATAAACCAGATATGGAAAGAAGGTGAAATTATGTTTCTGGCAAACTTCACAGGATACCCTGAGAATGGTGTTTAAAAAACATGGTGTTTCTTCAGATTTTGCTGCTAAGAACAGAGCTGTTGTGGCGATCAAGAATCTGTCATGAGATGCGTGAGATCTGCGGATAAAGAACCGATGGCAAAGTACCATCGCAGTCCCAATCGTAGTCTGCGGCAATTCAATCCGCATCCCAAGGCTCTGGAGGTACGAGCAATACGAATACCGAAGATGCGTCTCGAGCAACGCATCAATCCCATCCTTTCTTGACGGCGAGCACCGCTCCATCTCATCCCTCGACATGAAATTATCCTCCTCCTCCAAAGGCTTGCGATGATCATCATCATCTCTATAACATCGCCTCGAATCCACCTCTTCCTCCAATCTCGACGAAGCCTCCGGCCTTCTCCTCTTCAAAGGGGGCACCGATCCCAAATCAGGATCCACAAACGCCCGATCGCGATTCTGCTTTCACGAGAAGCGATCCGAATCGCTGCTGTATTGAGAGGTGGTGTCTATGTTGTTGAATCTGTAGTTTTGGGGGTGGAAATTGGGGTTGAGATCGCCGATTAGGTTTCAGCGAGTGCGAGAGAAGGACATGATGGCTTCAATTTGGGGTTCTGGGGGAGAATTTTTGAGTGAGAGAGAGAGAAGGAAAAGAAAAGGAATAGAGTGAGAGAAGGTAGTGGTGGGGCCGGTATCAATTGAGGGAGAGAGGGGATTGGCCAGGGAGATTTGTTTAGTTAGAAAAAAATGTGAAAAGAGATTAAATTTTTAGAAGAAGATTTTCCCCGGCTGAGCTTAAATATTTAGAGGTTAACAATATATATTCTCAACTGGTAAAATATGTTAGGTATTAAAAAATAATGAAAATTTAGGCGGAATACAAATAATTCAGAAATGCGCCCGGGTCGGGTCCAAGTTTTTGGATTTGAAATACGAAAATTTTATGCAAGGTCCAAAATTTAAAATGAAAGCTTTTGTAATGAAAAAGCATACCCTCAAGACGGACGCACGCACGTGCGCGTAGCCATCCAACCGCGTCCGTTTCAATGAACGGGGCGAGAACAAGATGCGCGGATGTTACTACGAGGTTTGGGGTATCAAGCAGGCCATGAAATGAAATTTTAATTTATTTTCTGTGACTTAAAAGTTATATGATAAAACATGCGATGTCAGATGAAATGCCAATATGCAGTTTATACTAGGTGCACGTGTCAATGCAACGAGTCAAGGTAAGCTATAAATATAAATCAAACAATTTCAAGCAAGCGGGTTGGATCGAATGCACGTAAAAAAAATGTAACAACCATTCGGACCCAAACATGATAAATCAAAAATAGACCACGGGTAAGTAAATACAGAAACTGGATTTGGTATAAATGAACTCGGTTGTTACAGAGACTAATTTATGTTGTCGCCCGTAGGGTGTGGATTGGTCGAAATCCAAATTTTCTTAGATTTTTGTTTGGGTTGGGTTTAAGAATCATTAATCTTATTGAGATTAAGATCAACTTAAACGTTTGTTAAGGATATGTTAGTCTAATTTTAGACTAAGATCTACTCAACGGGGGTTCGGAATCATTTAGATCCGATGACATGGCATTTGGGCTCTATCGTTTTAGTGTAGGGACGTTGCGGTCCATAAGTTTAAGGATACATAGTCCGTAGAGTTTAAGGACATCATAGTCCATCATGTTTAGAGACATTATAGTCTGGTTTAAAGACGTCATAGTCTGTACGGTTTAAAGACGTCATAGTCTGTAAGGTTTAACCATTTGGGGATGCACCAAAAGTTATTGGTTATTGGGACCCTCCATCTCTCTGAAGACGTTGAAGAATTACAACGACATGTATCAGAGGTATGAAGAGATATACCCTTAAACCAGATTTCAGATTAAAGAGTCATCAGTCATGCGTATGGAGGCTCGGTTTATTTAGAGATTTAATCTCAGGAAAGACTTAGCCAATCTGGGGTTTAAAGCTGGCCTCTTATGGTGTTAAACACTAGTATATGCTCATTGCTCACGTGCTCCCACATGAGGCCTTATAATAGTGTTGAACACTAAGAATTTTGAGACGCTCATATGGGGTCACGTGAGGCGCTTGGAGTAGTGTTAAACGCTAAGAGTTGAGGCGCTCATGTGGGGTCACGTGAGGCGCTTGAAGCAGTGTTAAACACTAAGAGTTGAGGCGCTTACGTGGGGTCACGTGAGATGGTTGAAGCAGTGTTAAACACTAAAAGTTGAGGCGCTCACGTGGGGTCACGTGAGGTGCTTAGCGTTGGGCGCTGCCTCTTTGATTTTTTTATTCTTTTACAAGTGCTAAACTCTTCTCGGGGGTCACGTGGGTTCATGTGGGGCGCCCCAAAAATAGGGATTATTCCCTTTTCTTCTTTATAAGTGCCGAGCACTTCTCAGGGGTCACGTGGGATTACGTGGGGCGCCCCAAAAATAGGGTTTATTCCCTTTTCTCTTTTATAAATGCTGAGCACTTCTTAGGGGTCACGTGGCTAGATCTCAGTTTTCCCTTTTTTGTTCTTCAAAGGCGCTCACGTGGGAGCACGTGAACCTTTATTGTGTAGCATTGAACACTAATATGCATGGAGTTCTGGATCTGAGTTTTGTGAATTTCAGGTCCCTTATTTTATAAGAATTAAATTTTTTATAGAGTTAAACCCTAGTTTTATCAGAGGAATTAAATTCCTATATCTTTTTGGTAAGAATTAAATTCTTTGAACTTAGCTCTTTCCCCTAGATTTGGATCTATATAACAGAATCTCTCTGATGATAATTAAATTCTCAACTTGTAGGGAGATCTGTTTCTGCAGATTCCAACCAGAGGAAGAACTAAGTTCTTTGAGAAGAGTTAAACTCTTGGTTTGAGAATTAAATTCTCTTTTGGTTTTTGCTTACCAAGGGGTTTTCCTCTCTGTTTTCTGTATTTTTGAACTTGAAGTTTATGGGGGTTTCCTCTGTACAAGACTTGAAGTTTTGGGTCCTTTATATAGGGGAAGCTGATTTGTTGAATCGGTTAAGGAAATCTCTCATTGAGAGATTTCTAATTGATTTGGGAATTTATCCCACAATTGGATATTTGATTTAAGGGCTTCTGTTTTACAGGAGACATCTTTCTTGTTTTTAGTAAGATTGGAAAAATATTTTTCCATACAGAACTTATTCTGTATCTTGGTGATGTTTAATCACCATTGGATCTTTAATCCAACGGTGCTCTGATTTATGGAGCACAATCTTTCTTGTTTGGAAAGATTTATGGAAACATTTTCCAATTAGGGGTTCTGATTCCCCTTAATTAGAATTTAATTCTATTGGTTCAGAAGGCATAAGAGCCCATCACTTGTAGCACGTGACCCCAACAAATTAAGCCTACCAAAGAGCGTCACGTGCTATTATGTGAGTTTTTGTTCTGGCCAATTGTTTGCTTTATTCAGGCACCTATATACTTTGTATATAGAGGTCACATGTCTGCATGTGAGGCTCAGTTTCAGCTTATTTTGTTAAGCGCAGTGCCTATCATGTGTGGGCACGTGATGCTCCATTTGGGGGTTTTTCCCGTCGCTTTTTATTTATTATTCATTTTTAACCAATCTAAACTTGCAAGAGCATATACTGAGTGTTTCTTTTATCTCTCCTAATTGTAGTAACCATAAAGGGACCTAAGCTTATACTAGATAAAAACAAACCGACTGGGCTAAATTATAAAGACAGGTTGAGAAACATCCATATGGCCTTTACTTTTGATAAGGTTTCATATATCCCCACAGCTAAAGCCCCTATGTCCCAAGTCCAGATTCTTCAGTCGTGGACATTGAGATCCGTAAGACTTGGGATCTTGATTGCGCGAAAGCCAAGTGCCTCATATTGGCTTCTATGGATAATCAACATCAGAGGTGGCACGAGAAGATAGACCTTCTTTCCATCTTCCTCAAAACCAAAGATTTATATGGAGAGCAATCTTAAATCACAAGATACGAGACATCGAAGAAGTTATCGGATCATTTGTAAGGGACCACGTCCTGAAGATGATTGCTCTCATTGAATAGCTCACGGACATTGGAAATACTTTGGAAAATAAGTTGTATACCAACTTGATTCTGCAGTCCCTTCCCTCCATCTATGCCTAATTCATATTGAATTTCAATATGCAAAGGACAGAAGTTACACTTTCTAAGCCTTTGAACATGTTGAGGGTTGCAGAGGGCACCTTGAAGAAATCCAAGGAAAAAACCGTTTTAGTTGTTGGGGAACCTTCTTCCTTTAAATCTAAAGCTAAGGCTAAGGGGAAGAAGAAGAAGGCCCCCACCAAACCGAAAGAAGGCGTGCAGAAGATGCAGAGGAAGGCAAAGGAAAAGGCAATGATTGGGGGAGCAGCAGCAACAAAGGAGGAATGTTTCTATTGTCATAGGAAGGGATATTGAAAGAAAGATTGTCGGGCTTTGAAAGCTAATAATCAGGACACGAAGCAAATTGTGGCTTCGGCTTCAAATTAGTTCGTGATTGAAAACTATTTCTCTATTAACTATACTTCTTGAGTATTAGATACCGGATCTGGATATCATATCTGTAATTCTTTTCAGGCGTTGAGAAGCCGTAAAGTTTTAAGGGAAAGTGATATGACCCTCAGAGTTGGCAACGGAGCAAGTGTAGAACCTGTTGCGGTAGAAGATTATCACCTCGGGTTGTTTAGTGGGCATATTTTGGTTTTGCATAACTGTTTTTGTGTACCCAGTATGATGTATAATATTGTATCTATATCTTTGTTATATAATGAAGGATATAATTTTGAACTTGAAAGCAATGTCATAAATATTCACCTGAATCATGAAATGATTGGGTCGAGTACACTAAATAACGGAATATATGTACTCAATAAACATCAAGTTTTTAATGTCCAAAACACACTAAAAAGAAAGATTCCAAAATTAAATCAAGCTTTCTTATGGTATTGTAGACTTGGTCATATCAATGAAATACGATTAACTAAATTACATAAAGATAGATATTTAGATCTGTTTGAATATCTATCTTATTCAACCTGTCAATCATGTATCAAAGGAAAAATGACCAAAACTCCGTTCACTGGATATGGAGGGACTCATACACAGCGACATGTGTGGTCCGATGTCTACACATGCAATAAGTGGTTATTGCTACTTCATTACTTTTACTGATAATTTCTCAAGGTATGGATATGTATTTTTGATGAAATATAAATCCAAGGCCTTTAAGAAATTCAAGAAGTATAAGAATGAAGTGGAAAAATAAACAGGCAAAATTATCAAGATACTTCAATCTGATCGGGATGAAGAAAACTTAAATGCTGAGTTCCTTGAATGTTTAAAAGAGAATGGAATTCTCTCTCAGCTTACTCCTCCATACACGCACAACACAACGGTGTATCTGAAAGACGGAATCGCACCCTATTAGATATGGTGCATTCCATGATGAGTAGTGCTGAGTTGCCACTATCCTTCTGGGGTTTTTCACTTAAATCAGCTGCATACCTATTGAATAAAGTTTCAACTAAGTCAATACCTACCACTCTATATGAAATGTGGAGTGGGAAGAAACCTTATTTTAAGTATCTTAAGATATGGGAGTGTCCAACTTTTGTCAAAAAGTATCATTCAGACAAGCTCGAGGAACACTCAGTATTGTGTAAGCTTGTGGGATACCCAAACAATTCAAGAGAGTATTTTTTCTATTACGCCGAGGAACAAAATTTTTTTGTTTCTCAACATGCCCGCTTTATGGAAATTCAATTTCTTGAGAGGGAAATTAGTATAAGCGCGATAGAACTGGAAGAAATTCCAGAACCACAAACTATTACTGAAGATTTAGTAGAACCTGAAGTTTCAATAGAACCAGACATACTTATACCACTCCGCAGGTTTAGTAGGCAGTCTCATCTGCCCGAGTGATACTATGGTTTTCTCGTAAATGGGGATCGAGAGAATTGCATCATTAATGATGATGAGTCCACTAGTTTTCAGCAAGCCATCACGAGTAAAGACTCGGTGAAGTGGTTGGATGCTATGCGGTCCGAGATGGTATCCATGTACACCAACAAAGTATGGACTTTGGATGTTGCTCCTCCTGGGATAAGACCCGTTGGATACAAATGGATCTTCAAAAAGAAAATTGGTGTAGATGGACAGGTAGAAACCTATAAAGCTATACTTGTTGCAAAAGGTTTTCGTCAAATACCAGGATTGGACTATGACGAAACTTTTTCATCGGTGGCTATGCTTAAATCTATTCGGATCCTACTTGCCATTGCTGTCTTGCATGACTATGACATCTGGCAGATGGACGTTAAAACCGCTTTTCTAAATTGAAGTTTAGAAGAGTGTGTTTAAATGGATCAGCTAGAGGGTTTCATTGACAGTGGGAGAAGAAGGAAGGTGTGCAAGTTGCTTAAATCCATTTATAGATTAAATTAGGCATCGCGGAGTTGGAACATCTGCTTTGATGAGACAGTCAAGGAATTTGACTTTATCAAAAATATAGATGAACCTTGTATTTATAAGAAGATACTAGTGAGAACTATGGTATTTATCGTTTTATACGTAGATGACATTCTCTTGATAGGAAATGATATTTTTATGCTACAAATAGCCAAGCTCTTCTTATCACAGAAGTTCTCCATGAAAGACTTGGGTGATACCTCTTATATTCTAAGGATTAAGATTAATCATGACAGATCTAAAAGAATGTTGGAACTTTCACAGTTCAGGTACATAGACACCATACTGAAGTGATTTAATATGGAAGATTCCAAGTGTAGTAATTTACCCGTTTGTTACGGAATCGCCCTCTCCAAAGAGATATCCCCCAAGACCGATAAAGTGGGAGCTCGCATGAGTATTGTACCCTATACATCGGCGGTAGGGTTTATAATGTATGAGATGTTATGTACCAGACTAGATATAGCTTACGCACTTTGCATCGTAAGCAGATATCAGTCCAACCCAGGGAAGAAGCATTAGATAGCAGTGAAGAACATTTTTAAGCACTTGAGAAGGAGTAATGAGATATTTCTTAGTGTACGGTAATTGAGACCTCTGGATCGAGGTTTTTACCGACTCTAGCTTCCAAAGTGACAAGGAAGACTCCAAATCCGTCTCGGGTTATGTAAATTCCCAGTTCCGTAAATGCAATTTTTCTATATTTTTCCAAGTCTCCTGAATATTTTCTATTTTTCCCGTCTTTTCTGGAGGAACTTAAAATCCTTGTGTTTAGTTTAATTCTAAAAATTTGATTTCTCCTACACAAATAAAGCCCAAGACAAAATTTTAATTAAATAAATAAACCCAATTCACTTACCCAGCCCAATCCCATATTCCTTTACAAAACTAAATAAACAAATAAACCTATATTTTTCCCTAAGCCTAGCCCGTGCAATCCTTACCGGCCCAAACCCGCGCCCGTACCCAACCCGTGCCCTATACCCGTTAACACTTTCTTCCCCACTCACCAATTCCTTTCCCGCTTGTTTTTCACTACGTGCCCCACGTCGTCGCCCCACGACTCCATGCCCCGTCTTCGTCGCCCCACGTCCCCGCTCGTCGACCATGACCTCGCGTGCGCCGCTCACTCAAGCCCACCTCTCCTCTCTAACTCTCTCCCCCTCACTCTCGTTCTCTCTCTCTTTCCCCGTTTTCTCCCGCTCCCCCTCGCTCGAACCCACGCCCACTTCGCCCTCACCTCCTTCCTGCACAGACGACCCTATCCAACCGCGAGCGCCACCACCTTCACTAACCCGAACACCACCTGTTGCTTCCTCCCCTCTCCAAAACCAACAACCGAGCTCCTTGACCCACCACCTTCGTGCACCCACCGAGCCTCCCGTGCAAACCCATCGTGCCGCCGGTACACCCCGCTGAGCCCTACGACGACGACGACGACCAACTCTCACCACATTCACCAACCCGAACACCACCCGTTGCTTCCTCCTTCTCTCCTCGGCCACCAAGCACCTGAGTCGACCCCCTCGCTGCACCCTCACCGGCGACCACCTCATCCACCCCGGTTGCCTCCCTTCCAGTGCCTGAACACTTCCGACGCCCCACCATCACTCGCAGCCGCCTCGCCCAGAAACCTAAGCCCCACTGCCAAGAACCCAAACTCGAGCCGAGGTCGTAAACTCTAGTCGCGCCGTTCGTAGCACGATCTCGCCGTTGCCGCTGCCGTGCGTCGTCAAAGCGTCATCAGGCAAGTACCCTACTTGCTCCATGCTAAATTGTTCTATTAAAATTTGAAATACCGTTAAATTCCGTATATATACTTCGTGCAACTTAATATAATGTATGTGTTCGACACAAAACCCGAGAGGAAAACTCCCATTAAATTAACGGAAACTGATTACAAAAGTTGGCCCGTATGGTAATGAACATCATGTTAAAATTTGGCTAAAAAATACAGTCGTTACTGACGTGAATGATCATCCCCATTTACACCCGTTAAAACTGAAAATTTTCAGCGTCTGAAACTTGTAAAAATCATAATTAATTGTTTATAAATTGGAATGATGCGTTAGAGGGATCAAATCGAAGCTGACTCGACGACCTAGAACTATATAAAAGTTTTAAATTGTTTCTATGCTGAAAAGATGACGAAAACTGGTTCGGAGAGCGGCTCTGGACTGCAGTCCAGAGCAGCTCTGGCTGTTGATTCCCATCTTGTAATGCTTACCCTCTACTACTTGAACATGTTGTAATGCGGAACCCTACACCATAATGAAGATGAAACAGTTATCTAACTAATGAAAGTGATTTCGTCCTTTTTTACTGTCGTTTAATATTTAAACTGTATTTTAGATTAACAGGACGTATAGCAGTCCCAAACAGAAACAGAATTTATACCCCATTGTTGTACAGTACATAACTTCTGACGTAGAGGTGCGATTGAGAATCCGTCTGATGCGTTGGAAACCCAATTGAAAAAAATAAATTTTTTTCAACTATAGCATGACCTAATTTTGAACTAAACAGGGTGAAAATTGTGTTGCGAAATTGACATTCAGTTCGGGAACTGAATTTCCAGCAGCGAACACTTAAAATGAAACGGCTGTAACTTGCAAACCCGAAATCCGATTGCACTGAAATAAATTTTGTTGAACTGCCGACTGAGTTTACTTGCTACTACCTTTGTATTGTTTTACTTAATTTTGAATGTATGATTTAATGATTTTTTTTTATGTTCATAAGATGTATAATAGTTCGTATTACACATGACTTGTTAACTGCATAAATACACATATCTTACCCGATTGCCATACTTATAATAATAGTGCGTGTTATTGTTCAGTGTACAATGCATTGTCGTGCATGAATGGTATTGGTTTAGGAGTGTCAAGTACGCCAATGAAAAAGTGAATGATTCGTGATAGTGAACAATACAGTGAACATCGACAAAAACCGTGTTATTGGTGCATACTTATACACGACTAGACCATACTCATAAATAGTGTAAATCTGGGGAAAAAGAGGAAATCGAAGTGGAAAGAGCATTGTATTTAGTGAGGACGGTGATTTAGAGGATGATAATTCGAACAATGACTCTTATATATATTAGGTTGGGCCTAGCGGTCCGGCTGACAGGGTTATGTCCCGGGCGATAGCGGGCCGTAGTCTCGGGTATGTACGAGACCCTCGTTAAACATGATTCTCCTTTCCACAACTCGATTTCAAAGATGACTTAGAGACTGATAGGGACACAGATCATACTTTGCATCAGTTAGTGACATATTGATTACCTGCATTTTACTTCCACTGTTATTACCTTCTTTGCTTGTTTCCTGTCACTATTATAATATTGCTATTATGTCGCTCTGACGACCTGAGTATGCATGCTCAGACCTCGAGGAAGAACCAGTATAGGAGTCGGACTTTCCCTTCGATCTTGTGGAGATTTAGTCGGGAGTACCTCCTTCACCTTTACTGCTTTCCCTAAAGTAACCTTGTATTCGCACTTGGTTAGTAGTTCTTTTCCTTGCTTTATTCTAAATTGTGAACAATGAAAGTTGATGTAATGATTTAGTGATGTATTTCCTTTACTCCTGTGCTTTGTTTACTGATTACCATGTAATTCTAGAAACCGAAGTGTGACTACGGCGGAATTATTCCCTGACCGTAAGAGCATGGCTGGCCCAGTCATCCCTTGTTTTCCGTATTTTGGGAAGCGGGGCGTGACATGGTTTTGTTGGTATCAGAGCTGCGTTTAGTAGTAAGGGATAACATTAACTACACTTTATTACATTATTTTCGCTTCACTACCCCTGACTTTCATCCTTGTGTCTAATCATATCCTTTTAAATATCTTCCGGCGATATGACGTCCCCGAACGACCACTCCTCGGACTCAAGTTCTCAGGATCGCACGGATAGGATCTTGAGTGCACTGACAACCCTCGCAGAAGCTCAGAAGAGAAAGACGGACCTACTCACTGAGAGACTCAGGGCTATTACCGCAGTAGGGGGACCCTCCACCCTCATTACCGGCCCCGAGGGCACTGCTCCACCAGCTTTTCTGCCAGGGCTGATACCGTGTCAGATTTTCGGAGGTTACATCCAGCTGCATTTACGGGACTGGCCGAACCACTCGAGACCGAGCAATGGCTGGTCAATATGGAGAACCTACTGATGGTTGCAAGGGTACCCGATGAAGATAAAGTGAATGTGATAAGGATCCAGTTGGAGGACGAAGCACGTACTTGGTGGTCAGTTGAAGAAAGAAGACTAGAAGGGCAAATCGAATGGAGCAAATTCAAGGAGTGTTTCTTGGACCACTATTTCCCTTCCACCACCAAGGCAGAGATGGAAGAAAGATTCATCCTACTGAAGCAGAATGGTCGTCCCGTGGAAGTATACGCGGCAGAATTCAACCGTCTGTGCCGATTTGCTCCGTATATGGTCGCTTCAGAGGCCACCAAGGCTAGGCGCTTCTTACATGGACTCGATTTCGAGCTACATCAGTTGATCGCGTCACTCGAGTTGCAGACTTTTGCAGAGGTACTCAACGCGGCACGAATTCAGGAGAAGCTGATCAACAAATTTAGGAAGCCCCCAGTTGTTCCAGTGCGTACTCACACACCGTCTCGAGGAGTCATGCCAGTTCACAGGCCAGGAACGACACAGATGAAGCGTCCATTCGTGACCCAGCATCGCCCCCAGACCAAGAACTTAGTTTGCGGCTACTGCAACAGAGATGGACACACCCAGAAGGACTGTCGCCGTGCCAAGGGACAGCGTTTGATTTGCGGATCCAGTCGGCACAGAGTTAGCGGTTGCCCCAAGCGAACAGAGTTATAGAGAGGGTCTGGACCGCAACAACAGAGATCACACGAGCAGAGGCAACTCTATACAGGTCACGGTCAGGGACGGGCTTTCACCTTGACCGCCGAGCAGGCAGAGGCTTCAAGCAAAGTTGTCACAGGTATTCTACTCGTACATTCCATGCCAGCTAGAGTACTGTTTGATTCTGGAGCATCGCACTGTTTCATATCTGCGCATTTCGTTGATACACACTCCATACCACATGAACCATTAACCAAGGGTTGGAAAATACATACGGGTAATGGTGTTATAGTATCTAGTTAAGAATGTAGATCATGTCCGGTTGTAGTGTGTGGCAGGGAATTCTATGCGAATTTCCTTTTGATCGGAACAGGCAGCTATGACGCGATTCTTGGGATGGATTGGATGAGTACCTTCCATGCAGTTATTGAATGCCGAGCAAGGAATGTGATCTTCCACGTTCCCAATCACCCAGAGTTTATTTTCGAAGGCGGGAGCGAATCTTTGGAGCAAGCCAATTATAGAGCCAAGCTAAAAGAGTTGACAACTATGGAGATTGATGAGAGTCCAGCCCCAGAGATTGTTCAGGATTTCCTGGACGTGTTTCCTGAAGATTTACCAGGTCTACCACCTCCACGCGTATTAGAATTCTCGATTGATTTGACTCCAGGTACATCACCAGTTTCCAAGGCCCCATACAGAGTGGCACCAGTTGAGTTGGCAGAATTGAAGAAGCAAATTGAAGAACTCCTGTAGAAGGGATTTATCCGGCCAAGCGTTTCACCGTGGGGTGCACCAGTTCTGTTGGCGAAGAAGAAGGATGGATCGCTGTGGATGTGTATAGACTATCGAGAGCTGAACAAAGTCACAATACAGAACAAGTACCCAATTCCGCGCATTGACGACTTATTCGATCAGTTAAGTGGGGCCAAGGTATTTTCGAAGTTGGATCTCCGTTCTGGCTATCATCAGATCAGAGTAGCGACCGAGGATATATGCAAGACAGTTTTCAGGACCCGATACGGACATTATGAGTTCTTCGTGATGCCGTTCGGTGTTACTAATGCTCCAGCGATATTCATGGATTTGATGAACAGGATGTTTGCGAAGTACTTGGACACGTTTGTCGTTGTATTTATCGACGACATACTCGTCTACTCGAAAACCCGGGAGGAGCACGTTGAGCATTTGCGCACGGTTCTATAAATTCTTCGAAAAGAGAAGTTGTACGCAAAATTGAGCAAGTGTGAGTTCTGGCTCGACAAGGTCCAGTTCTTGGGACACATTGTTTCGGGCGAAGTCATCTCAGTAGACCCGGCAAAGATAGAATCTGTCAGAGATTGGACAACACCGAAGTCAGTGGCCGAGATCAGAAGCTTTCTGGGATTGGCAGGATATTATCGGCGGTTCGTCCAAGACTTTTCAAGAATCGCTGAACCTTTGACGAGGCTGATACGGAAGGATGTACCGTTTGCGTGGACAGAGGAGTGTACTCGGGCATTTGAGATACTGAAGCAGAAGTTAACCACGATGCCCATTCTTGCAGTACCAGATGATTCCAGTGGTTTGGTGATACATAGTGATGCCTCAGGGAAGGGCTTAGGTTGTGTTCTGATGCAGTACGGTCGGGTGGTTGCTTACGCCTCTCGACAACTGAGAAATCATGAGAGGAACTACCCTACGCATGACTTAGAGTTAGCCACAGTGGTTTTTGCATTGAAGATCTGGAGGCACTACCTATTGGGCGAGAAGGTGGAGGTGTACACGGATCACAAAAGTCTGAAGTACGTCTTCACTCAAAAAGAACTAAATATGAGGCAGCACTGATGGCTAGAACTGATGGCGGATTACGACTTGGACCTTCAGTATCACCTGGGAAAAGTAAATGTTGTACCAGATGCTCTCAGTCGCAAGCCAGCGGTCATGATGTTGACCAGTCAGAGGAGCATCATTGAGGATTTTCAGAGACTCGGGCTTGAAGTCGTTACACCGAGCGCAATCAGGCAATTTTGGCAACTACAAGTGCAATCTTCTCTTGTGGATCGCATCAAGGCTGTGCAAGCAGATGATCCTCGATTGCAAAAGTTCAGAGCGTAGGTAGAAGCTGGGCTGAGAACGGACTTACTCATACATGAAGACGGTTCTCTGAGATTCGGTAGCAGACTCTGTGTACCCAAAGGGGATGTTCGAGAAGAGGTACTGGCTGAGGCTCATAGTTCAGCTTATTCTGTGCACCCGGGAGGCACGGAGATGTATCGAGATCTAAAGCAGCACTTTTGGTGGAACGGGATGAAGCGAGAAATTGCGCGGTTTGTATCCAGGTGCTTGGTATGCCAGCAGGTGAAGGCGGAATATCAGAGGACAGCGGAATTGTTACAACCGCTTCCGATACCAGAATGGAAGTGGGAGCACATTACTATGGATATCATGACGGCCTTACCACTGAGCCCTAGGGGCAACAACGCCGTTTGGGTTATCGTCGACCGCCTCACGAAAGCTGCACACTTCTTACCATTCCGAGTGGGACAGTCGACCGAGTCACTTGCAGAGAGATACATGCAGGAGATAGTGCGACTTCACGGAGTTCCAGTCAGCATTGTGTCAGATCGAGACACCGGATTTGTTTTGCACTTTTGGAGGAGCTTACATGAGAGTATGGGTACCCGCTTCAAGTTCAGTATAGCTTATCACCCGCAGACGGACGGACAATCCGAGTGTACGATTCAGACGCTTGAGAATATGCTGAGAGCTTGCATGCTGGACTTCCAGGGTTCCTGGGAAGATCATCTGCATCTAGTCGAGTTTTCTTATAACAACAGTTACCAGGCTAGCATCCAGATGGCTCCTTTCGAAGCACTTTACGGGCGTAAGTGTCGATCCCCAGTTTGTTGGGATGATGTGGGAGAACGAAGATTACTGGGTCCCGAGCTTATTGTTCAGACGGTAGACAAAGTCCAAATGATTAGACAGCGCATTAAGATGGCTCAGGATCGACAGAAGAGTTGGGCGGATACCAGCAGGAGAGCACTAGAATTTGAAGTCGGAGATCACATATTCCTGAAGATTTCCCCTACCCGCGGAGTTATCAGGTTCGGAGGTCGGGGGAAACTTAGTCCCCGTTTTATCGGACCTTTTGAGGTGCTAGAGCGAGTAGGAGAGGTAGACTATTGACTTGCCTTGCCTCTATCGCTAGCACAATACCTTCCACGTATCTCAGTTGCGGCGTTATGTTCGAGATGAGAGCCATGTTCTGGACTATTCGGAGTTAGCTTTAGGTACCGACCTATCTTACGAGGAGCAGCCCACCACCATCCTCGACCGCAGAGAAAAAGTGCTGAAGAATAAAGTCATTCCGTTAGTCCGAGTGCCTTGGGACGCTCGTTCCCCAGAAGAATCTACCTGGGAGCGTGAGGAAGATATCCGTGCACGTTTTCCACATCTATTTGTTTAGTGCTACTATTTCGTTGTCTCTTTTTAAATTTCGAGAACGAAATTTTTGTAAGGAGGGTATGATGTAAATTCCCAGTTCCGTAAATGCAATTTTTCTATACTTTTCCAAGTCCACTGAATATTTTCTATTTTTCCCGTCTTTTCTGGAGGAACTTAGAATTCTTGTGTTTACTTTAATTCTCAAAATTTGATTTTTCCTAAACAAATAAAGCCCAAGAAAAAATTTTAATTAAATAAATAAACCCAATTCACTTACCCGGCCTAATCCCATATTCTTTTACAAAACTAAATAAACAAATAAACTTATATTTTCCTTCAAGCCCAGCCCGTGCAATCCTTACCGGCCCAAACCCGCGCCCGTACCCGACCCATGCCCCATACCCGTTAACACTTTCTTCCCCACTCACCAATTCCTTTCCCGCTCGTTTTTCACTACGTGCTCCACGTCATCGCCCCACGACTCCACGCCTCGTCCTCGTCGCCCCACATCCCCGCTCGTCGACCACGACCTCGTGCGCGCCGCTCACTCAAGCCCACCTCTCCTCTCTAACTCTCTCCCCCTCACTCTCGTTCTCTCTCTCTTTCCCCGTTTTCTCCCGCTCCCCCTCGCTCGAACCTATACCCACTTCGCCCTCACCTCTTTCCTGCATAGATGACCCTATCCAACCGCGAGCACCACCACCTTCACCAACCCGAACACCACCCGCTGCTTCCTCCCCCTCTCCAAAACCAACAACCGAGCTCCTCGACCCACCACCTCCGTGCACCCACCGAGCCTCCCGTGCAAACCCATCGCGCCTCCGGTACACCCCACTGAGCCCCACGACGACGACGACCAACTCCCACCATATTCACCAACCCGAACACCACCCGCTGCTTCCTCCCTCTCTCCTCGGCCACCAAGCACCTGAGTCGACCGCCTTGTTGCACCCTCGTCGGCGACCACCTCATCCACCCCGGCTGCCTCCTTTCCAATGCCCGAACGCCTCCGATGCCCTACCATCACTCGCAGCCGCCTCGCCCAGAAACCCAAGCCCCGCTGCCAAGAACCCAAACTCAAGCCGAGGCCGTGAACTCTAGTCGTGCCGTACGTAGCACGATCTCGCCGTTGCCGCTGCCGTGCGTCGTCAAAGAGTCATTAGGCAAGTACCCTACTTGCTCCATGCTAAATTGTTTTATTAAAATTTGAAATACCGTTAAATTCCGTATATATAGTTCATGCGACTTAATATAATGTATGTGTTCGACACAAAACCCGAGAGGAAAACTCCCATTAAATTGACGAAAACTGATTACACAAGTTGGCCCGTATGGTAATGAACATCGTGTTAAAATTTGGCTGAAAAATACAGTCGTTACTGACGTGAATAATCATCCCCATTTACACCCGTTAAAACTGAAAATTTTCCGCGTCTGAAACTTGTAAAAATCATAATTAATTGTTTATAAATTGGAATGATGCGTTCAAGGGCTCAAATTGAAGATGGCTTGACTACCTAGAACCCCATAAAAATTTTAAATTGTTTCTATGCTGAAAAGATGACGGAAACCGATTCGGAGAGCAGCTCTGGACTGCAGTCCAGAGCAGCTCTGGCTGTTGATTCCCATCTGGACTGCAGTCCAGAGCAGCTCTGGCTGTTGATTTCCATCTTGTAATGCTTACCCTCTACTGCTTGAACATGTTGTATTGCGGTACCCTATACCATAATGAAGATGAAAAAGTTAGATAACTAATGAATGTGATTTTGTCCCTTTTTACTGTCGTTTAATATTTAAACTGTATTTTAGATTAACAGGACGTATAGCAGTCCCAAACAGAAACAGAACTTATAGCCCATTATTGTACAGTACATAACTTCTGACGTAGAGGCGCGATTGAGAATCCGTCTGATGCGTTGGAAACCCAATTGAAAAACCTAAATTTCTTTCAACTATAGCGTCGTCTAATTTTGATCCCAACAGGATGAAAATTGTGTTGCGAAATGAACATTCAGTTCGGGAACTGAATTTCCAGCAGTGAACACTTAAAATGAAATGGCTGTAACTTGCAAATCCGAAATCCGATTGCACTGAAATAAATTTTTTTGAACTGCCGATTGTGTTTAATTTCTACTACCTTTGTATCGTTTTACTGAATTTTGAATGTATGATTTAATGAAATTTTTATATGTTCATAAGGTGCATAATAGTTCGTATTACACATGACTTGTTAACTGCATAAATGCACATATCTTAACCGATTGCCATACTTATAGAGATAATGCGCGTTATTGTTCAGTGTACAATGCATTGTCGTGCATGAATGGTATTGGTTTAGGAGTGTCAAGTACGCCAATGAAAAAGTGAACGATTCGTGACAGAGAACAATACAGTGAATAGTGACAAAAACTGTGTTATTGGTGCATATTTGTACACGACTAGACCATACTCATAAATAGTGTAAACCTGGGGAAAAAGGGTGTAGGGTTCCTAGGCACTCTAGTGAGGTCTCACAAGGCATCGAACATGCCATTTTCAAAAATTCTAGGTGCCGAGAGACCCGACTACGGATCGTTTGCTAGAAAACTAGGCGAAAAAGCTAACTAGTTAACACTTAACTAAGGGATACGGATATAAAACCTTTGTAGATCCGTTTGTCCACCTCCATAGCTCCATGAAGAAGTCATCTCCGCTGTACAAATCCGAAATCCGGGCTCTTGCGTCGGCTTCATCGGAGAAGAAGCGGGCTAGGTCATCGACGACGTGCCGAAGATGATCTATGTCGAGGCATCGCTAAATCAAGCTCCGACTTCACCAAGTCCAAAAACTTGTGAAGAGAACACACTCTACTACTTGGCAAGGGGTAAAGGATGAAGAAATAGGAAGTGGGTAGACTTTAGTTTTGGATTTCTCACTCTTTTCCAACAATCACCATTGATGGAGCTTGGTTTTCTTCAAAGAAGAATGAAGAAGAAGAAGAGCAAGAAGAAGATAAGTATTATGATAAGAATAAAAGAATAAATAAAAAATCCATTCTTATCATAATTCTCACCATGGTTAGGTGTAGAAAATTAACTTGAGTTAATAGAATTGGTTAGGGTTAAGCATAAGACAAAATGGTGACTAAGTCAAAAGTTCATGAAGCTTCATGAAAGAAAACAAAAGAAGCCACCATTATATTTTATGCAATTTATTTTCCAAAAATAAAAACAAATGAATAAATGAATAATCAAATAAAAACCCTAACCATTTCTTTAACCAAGGTTTAATTCTTTACACAAACCCTAATTTGCATGTATCATCAAATATGATACAAACAAGTGCACAAAATCATATCGCATATGCAATGCGCACAACCGAGCGAGAAAATCCATTTAAAGTGAACCGATACTAGTTAATGCAAAGTAATATATCAAATATATAATTATGAATTAAATCATTAAATCAACACTTGATTTAACGATCCGGTCATATCGCATATAACCGAGTAGTATCCAATGTATCGGCTTATCGAATCAACCCTCGATTCGATAAATAGGTTATATCGCATATAACCATACGACACATTCATCGCGAGAATGGAATACGGTATCACATACACGTATTATTCTCGGTCCCGCACATATCTCATATGCGCTCCTATTTCGTTTCGCTTGAGCCAGGAAACCTCTGTGTAGGACTCTAAAGACTCGTCAATACGCCGGCAGCAGGTGATGATCATATCAAACACCCACAAGCCGCAAGCGGTCTGCTAAACGTAACGGCCACCCGGGTATTGAGCGATCTGAAGATCGACGAGCAAGCCTGCTCACACTCCAGTGAATCCAACCAGTAACACTACCGTACAGTCCGGTCTGATCGTCTGATATGTCGCATATCTCGCCTAGGGGTGGTAAACGTCAGACCCCAATAGCTCGATAAGTCGTGTCGATATGAGGTCTATAACTGTTCGAGAAACTACTGGTAACACTTACCAGTAAATCTCAGCAACCCTGGCCAGGGATTTCCTGTTATAGCCAATCGAACACAGCACAACATCAACTCCCTATACCGGGAGAGACGAATCCCCTCCTATCGCTCATTGCCTCCATGTGACTCGGGACTGTACCCAAAAACCACCGTTTTGCACGCCCTCTTGGACGTGGTAAGATGGAAATCAAAGCACAGTGGGAACCACACAAGACTCTATGACGATCTCGGGTCAACAGACTACTCTGTACCAGTGTCACCAGAGAACTGCCATCTGACGTGAGGTATAATACCATCTGGGAGTTCTTGGCGAGTCCGTCCAATGTACCCAGTCTCTACTGAGCACCCGTATATCATCTCTGATGTCAAACACCAATGGATATGGGATCATCCATCGCCCATCTGTATGGGTCGAGAAGGTATACGCTAGTCTACTCTGGTATTTCGATGCCCCGTCTCGATACACCCTCGACTAGGGACTTTGAAGGATGTACTTATGGACTACCATGTCCCCACTAGTATGATCCGCATCATAGTCCAGGTAGTCAAGCACACATCCTAAGGGCTTTACCAACATGTAACAGAGAGACAATCAGTATACACGTTAAGGTAAAGTTCAACCAGATAGCATACTATCATGTCGAGCAAGAAAGTCCTCCCTATATATGTCCCAGCATCCACTACAATATACATCCTATGTACAGTAATGGCCTCTAGGGCATACATATAACTAACAATCTCCCACTTGCACTAGGGCCATCTGTAGCAGTGGTTGTAGTATCTCATACTCAACCATCCCTTAAAAATCTCTCTCTGGGAACAGGCCTTTGTGAGTGGATCCGCTGTGTTGTCCTCTGAATCTACTCTCCTAACCTCGATCACCCTGGATATCAACTATCTCCATGATCAGGCGATGCTGCCTTAGAATAAGTCTGGATCACTGATGGTACCGGCGTTCCTCGGCATGAGCCACAACTCCATTGTCTCACAATGGTAGGAACGTAGTTCATCTCATGAACTGATATACACCCAAACATCCTCTTTGGTAGCATCTTAAGTAGCGATGTATCCTACCTTTATCGTCTAGTATGTCACGGTATCTAGCTTGGAACTCTTCCAACATACCGTCCCTTTACTGAGGGTAAAGACAATGCCTGCGACTGACATTCAGTCGTCTTTATCACCCTGGAACCCTTCCGGCAATTCTCCCCAGGATCTATTGATATCATCTCACTACAACTAGTGAGAATCCTAACATCCAATTAAATCTATCTCATAGATCTAAAACTCAGGATTTAGGAGGTATCATTTTGATCCTACATGGAGAATCTTTGTGATAAACGGAGATTGATCGAGCGTAGCATAGGAAACTCCTTCCCTATCAAGAGTATGTCATCCACGTACTCTACGAGGATCGTCACCATACTCCCTACTACCTTTTTGTTTATACAAGGTTCATCTACCATTTTGATGATGTCAACTACTTTGACAAATACATCAAAACAGATGTTCCAACTCCGCGATGCCTGCTTTATCCTATAAAGCATCTTGTGCACGTTTCCGCTGCTCCCACTGTCTACGAAGCCCTCTGGCTGTGTACTTATAGACGCACTCTTCTAAAACATCATTTAGAAAAGCAGTCATGACACCCAACCACCAGATATCGTAGTCATGGTATGTAGCCATGACAAGTAGGATCTGGATGGACTTAAGCATAGCTACTGGAAAAGGTTTCATCATTATCCACGCCTGGTCGATGACGAAAACCTTTAACAAGTCTAGCTTTGAAAGTCTCAACTTTTCCATGTACACCAAGTAATCTTCTCAAGATATACTTGCTCCTGATGGGGATTTAACCCTTCAGATATAGCAGCTAAAGTCCATACTTTGCTGGTGTATAAGGATTCCATCTCAGATCGCTAAACATCCAGCCATTCTTACAGAGTCTTACTCTCGATGGCCTGCTCGAAGCTAGTTGGGTCATCATCTCATGATGCAATCCTCGCTCCCACTGTCATAGAGGAACCGAAGTATCTCTCAGGTGGGTGAGGAACCCTACTAGATCGGCGGAGAGGCCGAGGTTCGTTGGTAACTATTGAATCCTTTGGTTCCATCAAATCATCTTTTGTAGTTTGCATAGCTGGAACCTTTCCAGTTCTATATAACTAACCTTGCCTCGAGTTTGTCCGGATTTTGCTTTTAGACATAGGCCGGACAACCCCAAATCTTAACTAACTTAAGACATGGGCTCTTCCCTTTCCATATCACATATGAAGTGGTAGGCATTGATTTGATTCGAACCCTATTCAATAGGTATGCAACTTCTCAAGTGCATAACACCTAAAAGGAAACAGGTAACTCAGTAGTACTCATCATAGAGCACACCTTATCATATAGGGTGTGATTGCTCCGCCCTAATATACCATCGTGCTATGGTGTATCCAGAGGAGTAATGCTGAGAGAGAATCTCATTCTCCTTTATAAAAGTCCAGGAATTCCATGCTTAAGTATTCTCCTCCTTGATCACATCAAAGGACATAATACTTATACCTGTATTTTGGTTCTCTACTTCTAACTTATATTCTGTGAATATCTCAAAAGGTTCGGACTTGTGTTTCAACAGGAACATATGTCTGAATCTCGAGAGATTATCAGAGAATGTAATGAAGTACAAAGAACCGGTCTTGGCATATGTAGACTGGGGATCTACATACATCAACATGTATCATCCCAAGAGTTCACTAACTCTTTCTCTGTTTCCAATAAACGGAGCTATGGTCATCTTATCTTTGTGACATGACTGGTGAGTTTCACAAGATGTAAATTCAAACTGATTTAAATATACATCTAAATGTAACTTCAGCCAGTCGGGTCGCATTGATCTGACCTAGTCTACAATACCTCAAGAAGAATCCGTTCATTTCTGAACTCTTCCTCTTGTGTGTGTTCCATATACTAAGAACTGTAGTTTGATTTAGAACATCAATGCTTTTAGATAACGTGCCTGAACCGATCAACTTTTGATATAGGAAATGTTCAAAACATTATCCATCAATACAAAATTATATCCTTTCTTTTCTAACAAAGAGAGTGATATGATTTGGTATATCAGGTTCGGTATCTAATAACATTCGTTCAGAATCAATGTATTACAATACAGGGTGACAGTGACCGACAGACTTGGCTGCAACTCTTGCCCCGTTTTCTGTCTCATGAAACTTATCACCCGTTCTCAGTTTTTCTACCCTTTTGTAGCCCTATGTAACAGATTACATATCTGGGATCCTGATCCGGTATCATATACCAAGGATGCGGAGGATACTGAGAAACAGTTCTGTATAATGAACACACCCAAAGATGATGCATCAGCATGCACTCTCTTCGTTTGGGCGGCACGGGAAATCTGGTATTCCCCAATTTTCTGCTTTGTCTTATAACAATTATAAGTTGGAGCGGGACCAACGTTCCCCAGCTCAGTATAACAAGCGGGTTCGGTCAATATTCCGTATTATTATCTTGATTAAGGCGTGATATGGTCGCTACCAGGAGAGAGAGAGAAGAAAACACTCAGCGTGCGCTCTTGCAAGAATAGATTGGTTATTATTTTATCTAATCAGGATGGCTCCCACTGCTTTTTATCAAATCTTCCTTCAAACCCTAAAAGGAAAGACTAGCCGGGATTAATTACACACTACAAGTTCGCCAATCTTTCAGCCAGGCCAGTGTCGGTACTTTGAGGGAGGTCCCCCGTGCTTTCGCACGAACCTAATTAATGTAAACCTCGTTTTCCCAGAGGCGTAACCTCGTTGACACCTTTCTAGACACCTACTTGATCGGCTAATTGTAATGTATAAAACTCTCTCAGGAGTAACAATTACTCGCAGCGGGTATCGGGATCCAACTATCTCATAGAAGGTATGCAATCTCATTGCAAATTTCAACACTTGAAATTCCCGATAATATTTTGCCCCAAGCGATCTATGACCTTGACTGAGTCAACAAATCATAGACCACAAGTAAAGTTCAACCCGTCATTTCTCGATTGAATTAAATCCACCCGCACGACCCTTGACCGAGTCAACAAGGCCGCACGACTACCCTAATCCAATCGCATCATATGCTTTGCAGATAAACAATAATCAGCTACCGCACACTACGCCTTGACTGAGTCAACAAACGCAGCACGAATACTAACTATTACCTATCTGAACTGACGGAGGGCTACGACAGGTTTTTAAGAAAACCTTTTGCGTAATGAACTTTATATCGTTGTAGAATCAAATGATTTTAAAAATGGAATGCTTTTGAGGCTTTTCTAGTTTTGCTAAAGGAGTCACTCCCGGTGAAGGGATCGTCGGTCCTTTCCTCGTCGAATGAGGTGCGGGATATATCACATATATCACTGTGCAAAACAAAAACTCTTAAAAGCAATCAAAAGACAAACCGAGTGTGTAGCATCTGCCAGTTATTGCTAAAGGAGTCACTCCCGGTGAAGGGATCTCGGTCTTTTCCTCATCGAATAAGGTGCAGGATATATCACATATACCGCTATGCAAAGCAAGAACTGTAGCTACCTGTTTTATTTTGAAATTCGATTCTACAACATCTTAGGTTTCTTTTATTTCATTAATCACATTAATGAAGTCCCATCATTTATATACCTAAACATCACAGATAGATATGACGTACACTTATGCCATCCGCATTCGCCTCGATGTCCCCTCGTGCACCGTTAGGTTAGGTAACTAACGACAGAGCAGGGCAGGGCTAGCGCGGGTGTAAAACATAAGTAACGCCTATATAATATATCATATATACTATATACTGTATCTATCACAGAACATCACATGATCACATCACAGATATCGCAGCAGAAGAATCATATGAAATATTGGATATACTAGGACGTCCGTGTTTTCAATACGAGCCAGTATAAAACACGGATTCCACGGTCGTGATGAATAGCCAAACCCACACCCCTAGACCCCTACGAGAGCGGCAAGCAACCCTACCAAATCTGGAGTTAGGAGACCCGGACCCGACTCCTCGAGTTGGTCTCCCACTGGACTCCAGAACCCGGTTACTTGTGCCCTCCTCCTTGGGTCTATCCTAGTGCGGAAAAGTAAATAATATAAAAGAGGTGACAACTTCCGCAACCTGGAAGCGCCCCAAATAAAAGAATATTACATACAAGTTTTTACATGAATGAAAATGAAAAACACTCATCTCACATAAAAACCCCCGGCTATTCAAACACGACGATCCAATATAACATATCCAGCAACACATAACATCACATGTCATCAACGTAAGTAAATATGCGCATCCCAATTGCCGTTGACATATAGCAACGAAACCGGCGATATCACATATTACACTTACGGTCACAGAAAAGAAAGTGCAAACTACAACAGTTGGAATCCGCAACCTCCTCAGACATCGCATGCCTGACCAAATGAATTACTTAGACATCGCATGCCTAACAATTATAAACCCCGCATTTTAGTCTCAAAATCGAAAACACTTTTCAATATCAAGTCGGGGAATTCAACAAGATTCCCGACAGTCTGATCGAATACTCGTCGCAAACTTCAGTAGACGGTCGCACCCCTAATACCGTCGACAAAGTGCACCAAGGCGGAACACCGCTACCGCGAGCACCCGAACGGATGCTTTCGGCGACGGGGTTCTCCTACAGTCACTTGGTCGGGGCTATGGGGCGAGGGTTTCTATTAAGTTTACCCGGCGAGTATCCGCGTACGCTACGTGATTGCGACGGACTTTTGATCACATCAAAATTCCGTGGCAACCGATCAAGTGAGACTAAACTGCTATGTTTATAACATTCATTCAGTTATCTCATAACTTATTGTGAATTCCAATTATTGTATCCCATTTCGGATAATTAGAAAATGTTAAATTTTTCGATTGAACATTCGAACACCCAAGTTTTCCCGATACAGCTCAACACATGAAATAAGTCTAACAACATTCCGTTCGTGCCTCAGTACCAACGGTCCAGCCGTAGAAGGGTCAAGCCAACGCCTCACATGTGGCACGCCGTACTGCCCCAAACCCGAAGGTTCAAAGGGCAGTTCAAGACGGTCACATAATCGAGTTAAGGTTTGTTGTCTTCTAGAGGGACCATCGCGTTACTTGCACTACTTAGAACGTCGTTAAACTACGGAAAAATCCAACACTTGGAAATTTCCCGACAGGGGAAAAATTGGGTATTTATATCCGGTCGAACTTTTTAACATATTCTAAAATTTATCCGGAAAGCCACATAGACAAAATTTGATACTCCGATCGAAACACCCAATCCCCAAAAACACAGCAGAAAAATTTAACTCTCGAATAAATATTAAAAATTCCCAGAAAACTCAGCTCTTTGAACTAGGAATTACTGTGCAAAGGAACAGGGCTGACGTCATCAAGTGGCCGCTGATCCGCCGCAGAAGCCATGCTTCTGACGCGGATCCGCCACGAAATTTACTGTTCACCAGAAACTTTTTGCACCGTAATTCTTATTTTTCCCTGCTGAATTTTTTAGCAATTTTTAATTTGGAGAAACTCACTGTTTTCAAAAAAGTACAGAGAGCAAGATTGATTTGGTGTTTCGGGTTCGTTCGGACTTCAAATTCCGTCTGGACTTCGCCTAAGGCTCTAGCTAGGCTCTGATACCACTGTAGGGTTCCTAGACACTCTAGTGAGGTCTCACAAGGCATCGAACATGCCATTTTCAAAAATTCTAGGTGCCGAGAGACCCGACTACGATCGTTTGCTAGAAAACTAGGCGAAAAAGCTAACTAGTTAACACTTAACTAAGGGATACGGATATACAACCATTGTAGATCCGTTTGTCCACCTCCATAGCTCCATAAAGAAGTCATCTCCGCTGTACAAATCCGAAATCCGGGCTCTTGCGTCGGCTTCATCGGAGAAGAAGCGGGCTAGGTCATCGACGACGTGCCGAAGATGATCTACGTCGAGGCATCGCTAAATCAAGCTCCGACTTCACCAAGTCCAAAAACTTGTGAAGAGAACACACTCTACTACTTGGCAAGGGGTAGAGGATGAAGAAATAGGAAGTGGGTAGACTTTAGTTTTGGATTTCTCACTCTTTTCCAACAATCACCATTGATGGAGCTTGGTTTTCTTCAAAGAAGAATGAAGAAGAAGAAGAGCAAGAAGAAGATAAGTATTATGATAAGAATAAAAGAATAAATAAAAAATCCATTCTTATCATAATTCTCACCATGGTTAGGTGTAGAGAATTAACTTGAGTTAATAGAATTGGTTAGGGTTAAGCATAAGACAAAATGGTGACTAAGTCAAAAGTTCATGAAGCTTCATGAAAGAAAACAAAAGAAGCCACCATTATATTTTATGCAATTTATTTTCCAAAAATAAAAACAAATGAATAAATGAATAATCAAATAAAAACCCTAACCATTTCTTTAACCAAGGTTTAATTCTTTACACAAACCCTAATTTGCATGTATCATCAAATATGATACAAACAAGTGCACAAAATCATATTGCATATGCAATGCGCACAACCGAGCGAGAAAATCCATTTAAAGTGAACCGATACTAGTTAATGCAAAGTAATATATCAAATATATAATTATGCATTAAATCATTAAATCAACACTTGATTTAACGATCCGGTCATATCGCATATAACCGAGTAGTATCCAATGTATCGGCTTATCGAATCAACCCTCGATTCGATAACTAGGTTATATCGCATATAACCATACGACACATTCATCGCGAGAATGGAATACGGTATCACATACACGTATTATTCTCGGTCCCACACATATCTCATATGCGCTCCTATTTCGTTTCGCTTGAGCCAGGAAACCTCTGTGTAGGACTCTAAAGACTCGTCAATACGCCGGCAGCAGGTGATGATCATATCAAACACCCACAAGCCGCAAGCGGTCTGCTAAACGTAACGGCCACCCGGGTATTGAGCGATCTGAAGATCGACGAGCAAGCCTGCTCACACTCCAGTGAATCCAACCAGTAACACTACCGTACAGTTCGGTCTGATCGTCTGATATGTCGCATATCTCGCCTAGGGGTGGTAAACGTCAGACCCCAATAGCTCGATAAGTCGTGTCGATATGAGGTCTATAACTGTTCGAGAAACTACTGGTAACACTTACCAGTAAATCTCAGCAACCCTGGCCAGGGATTTCCTGTTATAGCCAATCGAACACAGCACAACATCAACTCCCTATACCGGGAGAGACGAATCCCCTCCTATCGCTCATTGTCTCCATGTGACTCGGGACTGTACCCAAAAACCACCGTTTTGCACGCCCTCTTGGACGTGGTAAGATAGAAATCAAAGCACAGTGGGAACCACACAAGACTCTATGACGATCTCGGGTCAACAGACTACTCTGTACCAGTGTCACCAGAGAACTGCCATCTGACGTGAGGTATAATACCATCTGGGAGTTCTCGGCGAGTCCGTCCAGTGTACCCAGTCTCTACTGAGCACCCGTATATCATCTCTGATGTCAAACACCAATGGATATGGGATCATCCATCGCCCATCTGTATAGGTCGAGAATGTATACGCTAGTCTACTCTGGTATATCGATGCCCCGTCTCGATACACCCTCGACTAGGGACTTTGAAGAATGTACTTATGGACTACCATGTCCCCACTAGTATGATCCGCATCATAGTCCAGGTAGTCAAGCACACATCCTAAGGGCTTTACCAACATGTAACAGAGAGACAATCAGTATACACGTTAAGGTAAAGTTCAACCAGATAGCATACTATCATATCGAGCAAGAAAGTCCTCCCTATATATGTCCCAGCATCCACTACAATATACATCCTATGTACAGTAATGGCCTCTAGGGCATACATATAACTAACAAAGGGGAAGTGGAAAGAGCATTGTATTTAGCGAGGACGGTGATTTAGAGGATGATCATTCGAACAGCGACTCTTATATATATTAGGTTGGGCCTAGCGGTCCGGCTGACAGGGTTATGTCCCGGGCGATAGCGGGCCGTAGTCTCGGATATATACGAGACCTTCGTTAAACATGATCCTCCTTTCCACAACTCGATTTCAAAGATGACTTAGAGACTGATAGGGACACAGATCATACTTTGCATCGGTTAGTGACATATTGATTACCTGCATTTTACTTCCACTGTTATTACCTTCTTTGCTTGCTTCTTGTCACTATTATAATATTGCTATCACGTCGCTCTGACGACCTGAGTATGCATGCTCAGACCACGAGGAAGAACCAGTACAGGAGTCGGACTTGCCCTTCGAGCTTGCGGAGATTTAGTCGGGAGTATCTCCTTCACCTTTACTGCTTTCCCTAAAGTAACCTTGTATTCGCACTTGGTTAGTAGTTCTTTTCCTTGCTTTATTGTAAATTGTGAACAATGAAAGTTGATGTTATGATTTAGTGATGTATTTCCTTTACTCCTGTGCTTTGTTTACTGATTAACATATAATGCTAGAAGCCGAAGTGTGACTACGGCGGAATTATTCCCTGACCGTAGGAGCATGGCTGGCCTAGTCATTCCTCGTTTTCCGTATTTTGGGAAGCGGGGCGTGACAGGTTATGTGTTTACCCTTCACGGAGGGGCAGTCTGTTGGAAGAGTTCCAAACAGGGCACCATGGAAAACTCGACGATCAAGGCTGTGTACATCGCAGCTAACAATGCCGCAAAAGATGCAGTCTGGATGAGAAAGTTAATTTCTGAACTTCAGATGGTTCCATCTATTGCTAATCCAATACCTTTGTATTGCGATAACAATGGAGCCTTGGCATTGGCAAAGGAACCACGGTCCCATCAGAAATCCAGACATATATTGAGGTGGTATCACCTGATCAGGGAGATCGTAGATCGCCAGGTGATCAAGGTGCGGAGAGTAGATACAAAGGAAAACACGGCATATCCATTCACCGAGGTCATCCCTTAAGTACAGTTCGAGAGCCTATTTGAGATGTTGGGTATGCGATACGTCAACAACTGGTCCTAGTGCAAACGTTGGGTACTCGATATGCCAATAACAGGCTTTAGTGCAAGTGGGAGATTGTTGGATATGTATACCCTAGAGGCCTTTATTGTATAGGATTTTAGGGGTACGTATATACAGAACAATATTTCTCGATATGATAGTATGCTATTTGGTTTGACTTTATCTTCACATGTGTATATGTTTTACTAGTTATTTCATATCGCTAATACATGTTGATAAAACTCGTAGGATTCTTACTTGACTGCCAGCGTTGTGATGTCAATCATACTTGTGGGAGCTGGGTAGTCCATAAGCACACCCTTAAATATCCCAAGTCGTGGGAGTATCGAGTCTGGGCATTGATATTCCAGAGTAGACTAGTGTATACATTTCTTGACCTTGACGAGGGGCGGTGGTTGGTCCCACAACCATTGGTGTGCTTCACCTAAGATTGTATACACGTGCTCACTGGGGGTAAGTACACTGGACAGACTCACCAAGAACTAGCTAGATTGTATTATACCTATCGTCAGATAGCAGTTCTTTGGTGACATGAGTATAGATAGTCTGTCGACCTGAGATTGTCATTTGTCTCTGTTTCCCCAATATTTAAACCTAATAAAAGAGCAAAGCTCTGTTGGATTTAATGAGGCAGTGTCTCACGTGCTCTCCACGAGGGCGCCAGAGCCAATTTTATAAAATTAAATCCTATGGTAGCGCTACACGTGCCCCTCATGCCGGCGCCAATATGCAAAGCACAAAAAACACTTTCTGAATAAGAATTAAATTCTTATATGGCGCCGCGCGTGCTCAACACGTGGGCGCCAATGTGCAAAGCACAAGAATACCTATCATAAGAATTAAATTCTAAGATGGCGCCCACGTGCAAAACACGTGAGTGCCGGCGCCCAAGTCAAGATCAATAGAATTAAATTCTACATGGGGACATTTCCCTAAAAATTGGGATACTCTCTGTTAAACAGAGCCGTTGGATCAAAAATCCAATGGTGATGATAAATCACCAAATAATAGAATAAAATTATATTTTGGGAATATATTCCTCCAATCTTTACAAAAAAAATATTGCTCTTTGTAAAATAGAGAGCTCTTGGATTAAAAATCAATGGTGATTAAGAATCACCGTTTGACAGAATAAATTCTGTATATGAGAAAATATTTCCCCAATCTTGTTTGTTGGGGTCAAAAATTACACCCCGGTTGACCAAATCAAAATCAAAGTCAACTGATTGATTTGTAATTTTGTGTTTGTAGAATAATCGCAATCAATAATGGTGTCGCGTGTAGCTAGACCGAGATGAGTACGGGTTGTCCTCTGGAAAACGTTGAATATTTTATTCTTACTTTAGGCGTGTTGATTAGGAAGGTAGAATAAGAATGGTGAAGAATGGTTGTAGGTTCTAGATCTATGTTAAACACGGATGCAAAATATAGATCTAGATTAATTATGTATGTAAGTTTAATATAAAAGGGGGCTTGTAGGGTTCATTAGGATTTAGTAGTTATGGATGATTAATTAAAGATTACTCTTTTTATCCTTGAATAGATTTAAAACTAGAACAACAGTGATGCATGTAGATTAGGGTTTCTGGAGGGAAAGGGGTTCCCACTCTTAACCCCTATCTCGACATGGAACTCCATTCATATCTAGCCTTTACCAAAACAATCATTAATCTAATCTCTAATCGCGGTCGAGACTAACAATAAATTGGTAGCACGCCCGATTAGGATGTTAATGATTCTTTTGATAAAGTTTATAAACTTTATAGGACGTAAAAAGGGTTTAAAGATCTTCATTATCCATTAACCTACCCTAATCCTACGAACCCTAACAAGCGGAGAATTACTCGCGCATGTTGGGAGGAGAAGAGATGGAGAGAGAATTCATAATGAAACTACAAAGAAATAGAATAAGAAAAAGAACTACCTTTATTAATCAACAAAACTCATTTACACTTTGTTCCCTTAGAAAATGATTATAAATACTAGTTTGCTTCTCAATCCCTTCCAAGGAGGTAGATGAACCGTTGATGATCAGCCTGGATGTGTGAGCCGTCGTGGATTTCGTGATTGCGTCGACTTGATGATTTTTCCAAGAGACTCTCGGTCCTTATTTATACTCCAAAAGCCAAAACCCTACTTCCAAATTTAGAAGCCAGAGGTTAAGATTCTACCAACCAAATAACAGTTCACAAGCCCTCTGGCACGCGGTGGATCCGCGGCCAACAGGGGGGTTTGGCCACGGATTCATGGTCTTGAGGAATGATCTTTTGATTCTGTCTTTTGTGCTTTTATCTTCATGACACGTGTAGATTTTTGGAATCTTGGGAAACTGAAAATCTTCTCGTAGTTGCTGCCAGACTTGATTTCTTAGTTTGCTTTCTTAATTAGGCAGGTTTGCTCTTAACAACTTTGATTCCCTTGATTTTAGCCCTGAAAATTCTGCACAACAACTCCACAAATAATATTAGTAGAGTTTATTTTATTGAGATATTAATTTCAACATTAAGATTTGGTCAATGATATTTTTGCATACATTTTCCTACCAAATGTTAATTATAATATATCAACACATGAAAAATAGTATTTTTACAGATAAACCCTCATATGTATCGTATATTATAATAAACACCTTTTCTAGTATAGAAATAGTAGGAAAAATGTAATAACAAATGTGCAGTTTTATCAACTGAACATCAACCTCAAGCCAAATGGGCCCATGCCCAAGTCGAGCCCCGCAGCCAGCCTCCCCATGCCAAAATGAAAATTATGTAATAAATAATTTTGATGTAATTTTCATACATGCATGTAAGAAAAATGGGCATAAAGCCAAATTTTTGTAAAGCCCATGGCTCATGTGCAAAAGAAATAAGCATATGAGATGGGCAAAATCCCATTTTGTAAACCCCAAGGGGCTATATGTAAATTTGTAAGCCTATATAAAGCAACATGATAATGAAATAAAGCATACAATTCATTCTCCCCAAAAATTAGGGTTTCTGTGCCTCTTTCTCCTTTCTCAAGGTTCTAAACCTTCTTCCTTTTTTGAATTAAATCAAGAGTTCCACTCTTCCTTTTCCAAAAAGAAATAGTTTTTTAGCATAAAACCCTTGAAGGGGAACGCGGATCTTCCATCAAATCTCCAAAAGGGAAGATTTTTAAAATATAATCAGGAGGTAACAAGATATGCAGGCATGAGTATGAACAGTAATGAGTGTATAACAGTAACACGAATATGGAACAGTGAAGTGTATGTGCATGCGGTGAGTAATCAATGCTACTGGGTTAATTACTCTCAAGTCTTTGAAATCAATTTAATGAATCGTCGATATAACTCAATAGTATCCCGTGCATGCCCGGGACCACGGTCAAGACTCTCGGGCTGAATCCGAGACGTGCCACTAGGCAGTAAATCGGTAACATGTACAGACGAATGATGTCAGCTGCATCATCCCAGGGCTGGCCTAGCCCGTATAACTGATCAGTATAAGCGTCGAACTGTTGAGTTATAAGTCAGGTTTCATCATTAATTTCCACTTACCCCCAAGTTATGTGTTCAAGTCAGGTATTGATAATCTGGACCTAATGCCAACACAGGATCAAGCATATATAGGTTTGTCTGAATAGACAACAGAATACGTCCGTCGGGACAACAAGTCAGGATCGTCGGCATTAGTAACAATATCAGGTATCAAGTCAAGCAGTGGTGTATCAGGTCATGTCAGGTGGTTCACAGTGTATCAAATGGATGCCCAACAGTAAAATGTAGCAAGTATCGAATCACGGTAAAACACGGATGCACAAGTGTTTAACAGGGATCACATCTACAACTCCATGACTGCGTAGGATGCACATTATCAAGCATAGGATGCCAATGTAACAATAATATGAAATAATATGATCTGGCATGCGACTAGATATATAATAAATGATACGGATACGAAGGGCTATCCGAAAACAGTAAAACGGTAACATGGATGTGCAATGCAGTAAACATGTGATATTTTTATTCATATGGATGCAAAATATGTATCATAGCATGGAGCAAGATAAACTTGCATGCGACTAGATATGTAATAAACTATTCGGATGCGAACGGATATTGTAAAACTGTAACATATGATGCATGATTCAATAAACATGTAATATTTTTATTCATATTGATGCAAAATATATATCATAGCATGTAGCAAGATAAACTTGCATGATCGGATCTCACGACGGGATGTATACTCCGCGTACAATATCGGTAAATGTCGCGATGTACACGCGGCATACAGAACTGAACCAGGCAAAGCAAGAAAGTGACTACGCTGGTTGGGAACATCAACTGGGTCGCCCAGATCGTCGTCGGCGGCACGGCTCCGACGAGACGCAGGTGACGAGGGTTGCAGGGGCTCAGTCTGGGTGTGCAGGTTCTGGTCGGGGTGCAGGTTCTGGTCGGGGTGCAGGGAGGAGGAGAGGAGGTCGTGGTGATGGGGATGGCGACGACGGAGGTCGGAGCTCCGACGACATGGGCATGCAGGCGAGGGCGAGGTGAAGGCTGTGGGTTCTTGGGCTTGGTTCTTGCAGGGGTTTCGTGCAGGGACTCGGGGTTTTGGAGAGAGGACAGATGGAGGAGAAGGTGGTGAGGGAGGTCGGCGGCGTGAGGCGACGACGGCGAGGCGAGCTCCAGCAGCGACGAGGTGCGCAGGCAATGGGTTCTGGTTGCAGTGGGGAGACTCGGGTGTAGGGGATCTCGTCATGGGGTAGAGGAGGAGAGGTATGGGTCGAGGAGAGGGTGATGACGAGGGTCACCGGCGGCGAAGGCGACGAGCGAAGGGAGCGGGTATGGGTCGTGCGGTGATGGGTGTCGTTGTGGTGGTTGCGCAGGGGAGAGAGGAAAGCGGCAAGAGGGAGGAAGGCAAGGGTGAGGTCGGCGACGAGGGCAGGCGTAGGGCGTAGGCGTAGGTTCGAGCAAGGAGGCAGCGGGAAAAGGAAATAAAGAAGAGGTGGGAGAGAGAGAAGAGGACGTGGGTATTAATAGGGTTAGTGTGTGTGTGTATATATATATATATATATATATATATATATATATATATATATATATAGGTAGAGAGAGAGAGAGAGAGTTGTGATCTGTGAATTGTTTAGGATATGGGAAAAATCTTTTAAAAAATTATTTTGTTAAAGAAAATTTTTATAAACTTATTATATATATATTTAATAGTTAAATCTATAAGAATAAAATATTAAGAAAATTTTATTTTTCTGGATAATACAAACTTACTCCAAAATATACCCAGATCGGGTCTAAAATTATGGTTTAAAAATACGGATAATATACGTGTCAACGAAAACCAAAATAGGATATCCGGGTAACGAAAATGCATACCCCCTAAAACGGATACACGCAGTGTGCACATGTCTATCCAAACGAGTCCGTTTCACTAAACGGTGTTAGTTATATGTATGCCCTAGAGGCCATTACTATACATAGGATGTATATTGTAGTGGATACTTGGACATATATAGGGAGGACTTTCTTGCTCGACATGATAGTATGCTATCTGGTTTCTCTTTACCTTAACGTGTACACTGATTGTCTCTCTGTTACATGTTGGTAAAGCCCTTAGGATGTGTACTTGACTACCTGGACTATGATGCGGATCATACTAGTAGGGACATGACAGTCCATAAGTACATCCTTCAAGGTCTCTAGTCGTGGGTGTATCGAGACGGGGCATCGATATACCAGAGTAGACTAGCGTATACCTTCTCGACCCATACAGATGGGCGATGGATGATCACATATCCATTGGTGTTTGACATCAGAGATGATATACGGGTGCTCAGTGGAGACTGGGTACACTGGACGGACTCGCCGAGAACTCCCAGATGGTATTATACCTTACGTCAGATGGCAGTTCTCTGGTGACACTGGTACAGGTTAGTCTGTTGACCCGAGATCGTCATAGAGTCTTGTGTGATTCCCACTGTGCTTTGATTTCCACCTTACCACGTCCAAGTGGGCGTGCAAAATGGTGGTTTTTGGGTACAGTCCCGAATCACATGGAGACAATGAGCGATAGGAGGGGATTCGTCTCTCCCGGTATAGGGAGTTGATGTTGCGCTGTGTTCGATTGGCTATAACCGGAAATCCCTGGCCAGGGTTGCTGAGATTTACTGGTAAGTGTTATCAGTAGTATCTCGAACTTTTATAGACTTCATATCGACACGACTTATCGAGCTACTGGGGTTTGACGTTTACCACCCCTAGGCGAGATATGCGACATATTAGACGACGAGACCGGACTGTACGGGAGTGTTACTGATTGGATTCACAGGAGTGTGAGTGGGCTTGCTCATTGATCTTCTGATCGCTCAATACCCGGGTGGCCGTTATGTTTAGCATACCGCTTGCGGCTTGTGGGTGTTTGATATGATCATCACCTACTGCCGGCGTATTGACGAGTCTTTAGAGTCCTACACAGGGGTTTCCTGGCTCAAGCGAAACGAGATAGGAGCGCATATGAGATATGTGCAGGACCGAGAATAATACCAGTATGTGATACTGTATTCTATTCTCGCGATTTGTATCATTGGACGGTTATATGAGATATAGCCGGGTTACCGAATCAAGTGTTGATTCGATACATTGATACACTTGATATTAGTCGGCTATATGCGATATGACCGGATCATTAAATCAAGTATCGATTTAATGATTTAATGTATAATTATATATTTGATATATTACTTTACATTAACTAGTATTTGTTCACTTAAGATCGATTTTCTCACTTGATGTGCACAAGTTGTATATGTGATATATGTTTGTGCACTAGTTTGTATCATGATTGATGATACATTGAAACTTGGGTATGTGTATGATTTTACACCATGTTTAGTTAATGGTTAGGGTTTTATTTTCTTTATTTATTTTGCTAAAACTAAATGGTGGCTTTTCTTGTTTGCTTCAAGCTTCATGAAGCTTCTTAGCATCTTTGTAAAAGTCTTAACCATTTTGTTTTATGCTTAAACCTAACCATTACCTAAACTATGGTTTGATCTCTACATGAGTTAACTTACCCATGGTTGCATTATGATAAGTCTTCACTTGAATTTTCTATTTTTGATAATTCATTCTTTTCTTTCTTCTTCATCTTCTTCAAGTGAAGAAGAAAACTTTCTTGAAAATTCCATGTGTTGAAATCAAGTTAGAAATCCAAATCCAAAGTGAACCCACTTCCTATTTCTTCATCCTCTACCACTTGCCATGTTGTATAGGGTGTTTTCTTCACAAGGTTCATGACCAAGTGAAGATGGAGCTTGAGTTTGAGTCGCCTCGACGTAGATCATCTTCGGCATCGAAGTCAACGACCTAGCCCGCTCATTTCTCCGATGAAACCAACGCTAGGGTCCGGGATTCCGATGATCGCAGTGAAGGGACGTCAACACGGAGCTATAGAAGTGAAGGACCGGATCTACAAAGGTTGTATTCCTATTCACTTAGTGGTAAAGTAGTTTACTAGCTTCTAGTTTCGCCTTTACCTCTAGTTAACGATCTTGCATAGAGTTGTTAGGCACATAAAAATTTGATTTTGGAATGGTTGATGCCTTGTGGAAGCTCTTGAGTGTGCCTAGGAACCCTACAGTGGTATCAGAGCCTGGCTAGAGCTTTAGGCGAAGTGTTGACGAAGTTAGAAATCCGATCGAACCCGAAACCCTAATCGAACACCCTTCTCTGTAAATTTTTTCAAAACTGTGATTTTTGTGAATTAAAAATACTCAGAAAAATCAGCAGGGTTTTCTAGGAGTTACTGTGCAACACGTGTCCCTAACACCTCTAAAGCGCCGCGGAACCGCGGCCTTACCATGCTATTGGCGGCGGTTCCGCGGCCGTATGTAAATAATAGGTACTCAGTTTTGCACAGTAACCTCCGTATGTGATTCCTGATTCTTCTGGAATTTTTAATTATACTCAAGAGTTGAGTTATCTGGGGTGTATTAGGGACTCGTTGATTTGATCGGATATTTTAACTTTGTTTATGTGTTTTCCTGGTAATTATAGAACATGTTGAAAAGTTCGACTGGATATAAATACTCATTTTTTCCCGACCCGGGAAATTTCCAAGTGTTGGATTTTTCCGTAGTTTGAAAACGTCTAAGTAGTGCAAGTAACGCGATGGACCCTCTAGAAGACAACAAACCTTAACTCGATTATGTGACCGTCTTGAACTGCCCTTTGAATCTTAGGGTTTGGGGCAGTACGGCGTGCCACATGTGAGGCGTTGGCTTGACCCTTCTACGGCTGGACCGTTGGTACTGTGGCATGAAGTGGATGTTTTTAAACTTATTTCAAGTGTTGAGCTGTTTCGGGAAAACTTGGGTGTTTGATTGTTCGATCGGAAAGTTTAACATTTTCTATTTATCCGGAATGTGATACAATATTTGGAATCCACAAGTAGTTATGAGATAACTGATTTGAATGTTATAAATCTAGCACTTTAGTCTCACTTGATCGGTTGCCACGGGATTTTGATGTGATCAAAATTCCGTCGCAATCACGTTGCGTACGCGGATACTCGCTGGGTAAACTTAATAGACAGCCGCACCCCATAGCCCCGACCAAGTGACTGTAGGAGAACCCCGTCGCCGAAAGCATCCGTTCGGGTGCTCGCGGCGAAGATGACGCGTTCATATGAGAGATTGACTAGGCCGAGAACGTTCCGCCAAGGCGAACTCGTGTTAGTGGTCAAAAGACCTATGATTCCCAATCGCACTAAGCGGGGGAAATTCGAGCCAAACTATGAAGGCCCGTACATCATAGACAAGGTCTACCAGGATGGGGCCTATCTACTCATGGATATGCATGGTGAAAGACCTTTCAGGCCAATAAACGGTCGCTTCCTGAAGAAATACTACGCTTGACGAGTCACGGCCTAGCTCAATGACAGATGACGACGATTATGTCCACTCACTATCTTCCTAAGCCTAAACTCTATAAGTAGTAACTGGCTTCCTTAACGACGGACCGAATGTCCTAAAACTAACAATGGACCGAAACGTCCTTAAACTAACGACGGACCGAAATGTCCTAAAACTAACGACGGACCGAAATGTCCTTAAACTAACAACGGACCACTACGTCCTAAAACTAGCCGTTGACCGAGATGTCGATAAACTACGGTAGATTGTAGCATCCCAAAGCTGATACAACAAAAAAAAAGAGAACAAAGAAAACGGTATGTCCATAAGCAAAATGGGCGCGGATGAAAACCCGAAAGGGCTCCGTGAGTAAAAACAGCAGGACTACCGGGGAGTCTTATGAAAACCCGAAAGGGCGCAATCTCGTTAGAATAAAAGAAGAAAGAAAAAAGAAAACGGTATGTCCATAAGCAAAATGGGCACGGATGAAAACCCGAAAGGGCTCCGTGAGTAAAAACAGCAGGGCTGTCGGCGAGTTTTGTGAAAACCCGAAAGGGCGCAATCTCGTTAAAAGACACTTGCAAGGTCCTCTCGACTATGTAAGGAGAAACCACCCGCATGAGATCCTTATGACTCACAAGGGAGCAACACACTTAGGGATCCCCACGATTCCTAAGGAGAAACACACTTGCGAGATCCTCACGACTCGTAAGGAGAACTCTCTTATGGGACCCTCACGGCTCATAAGATTTGAAAGTCTTAAGCTACAGGGACCTAAGCCTGTTCTTAAGCAGCCCCCACAACCTCCAATACTTCCCTATAAGCGGCTCAATGCTGACCCTTGTATACAATCCACAGTAGTCCCATCCGTGACTAGGGATATGTTTACATGGTGAACAACCCTTGTAAGCCCCCTCGACTTATAAGGAGAAGACACTCTTGTAAGATCCTTACGACTTATAAGAGACCACGCACTTAGGAATCCTCACGATTCCTAAGGAGAAAACGCACCTACGAGATCCTCACGACTCGTAGGGAGAAATACCTTTATGAGACCCTTACGACTCATGAAGTCAAAAGCCTTAGTCGACAGAATCCTAACCCTGTCTGGTAAGCCACCTTTGTTCGACATCGACGAAGGCAAATGATGATTCGCTCCTGGCAATATCCCAGTTGTAGTGGTGCTGTTACCAAAATCGGTGTCTAAATCCAAGCTTGCAACAAAAAGCTGGCAAGCCACACATGCATACGAAATAGTCGAAATGATGGGGCAACTTGCAATCAAAATCAGCAAGTAAAAATGTATGCATGCAAAATAGCCGAAATGATTGGGCAACTCACAATAAAAAGCAGCAAGTAAAAATAAAACAAATAGCCGAAATGATTGAGCACCGCGGAAAACAGCCGAAATGATTGAGCAATCGCGACCTTCGCAATATAAGAGCTGAAATGATAGAGTATCGCGGAAAGAAATAAAAAAAATGAAATGAAATTTATTCCCTACAGATGATATCACATCAATCCCTGTATACAATTCAGGGGCTCAAACAAAGAGAAAATCGCGCCTTTCCTCCCCAGGTTTCATCAGAAGAAGAAGCCAAATCTTAACGGTTCACAGATAGCCTGAAGATCACCTCAACATATGTCTCATTACAACAGACACAATGAAGCGGAACAGCGGCAACTCCCAGTTTCATGACTCGGCGGTACACAGATAACCGAGAGTCAAACCTTGACTCTGTGAAATGCGGATAAAGTCAACCCTTCCTGGTTATGTGGAACGCGGCTTATGTCAATCTTGACCCCGTAGGAAACGTCCAGAGCGGATACTGGTCCTCGCAGGGCACGGAAATGACCCCATCTGAAGCATCCAGAGCAGAGCCTGGTCCTCGCAGAATACGGCAGTGAACCCGTGGGAAGCATCCAGAGCAAAATTCCTGGTTATGTGGAACGCGGCTTATGTCAATCCTGACCCCATGGGAAACGTCCAGAGCGGATCCTGGTCTTCGCAGAGCACGGCAATGACCCCGTGTGAAGCATCCAGAGCGAAGCTTGGTCCTCGCAGAACACGGCAGTGAACCCGTGCGAAGCATCCAGAGCAAAATTCCTGGTCACGTGGAACACGGATAATGTCAACTCTGACCTCGTAGGAAACGTCCAGAGCGGATCCTGGTCCTCGCAGAGCATGGCAATGACCCCTTGTGAAGCATCCAGAGCGGATCCTGGTCCTCGCAGAGCACGGCAGTGAACCCGTGTGAAGCATCTAAAGCGGAGCCTGGTCCTCGCATAACATGGCAGTGAACTCGTGGGAAGCATCCAGAGCAAAATTCCTGGTTACGTGGAACGCGGCTTATGTCAATCCTGACCCCGTGGAAAACATCCAGAGCGGATCCTGGTCCTCGCAGAGCACGGCAGTGACCCCGTGTGAAGCATCCAGAGTGGATCCTGGTCCTCGCAGAGCACGGCAGTGAACCCGTATGAAGCATCCAGAGCGGAGCCTAGTCTTCGCAGAACACGGCAGTGAACCGGTGGGAAGTATCCAGAGCAAAATTCCTGGTTACGTGGAACGCGGCTTATGTCAATCCTGACCCCATGGGAAATGTCCAGAGCGGATCCTGGTCCTCGCAGAGCATGGCAGTAAACCCGTGTAAAGCATCCAGAGCGGAGCCTGGTCCTCGCAGAATACGGCAATGAACCCGTGGGAAGCATCCAGAGCAAAATTCCTGGTTACGTAGAACGCGTCTTATGTCAATCCTGACCCCATGGAAAACGTCCAGAGCGGATCATGGTCCTCGCAGAGCACGGCAGTGAACCCGTGTGAAGCATCCAGAGCGGAGCCTGGTCCTCGCCGAACACGGCAGTGAACCCGTGGGAAGCATCCAGAGCAAAATTTCTGGTCACGTGGAACGCTGAAAATGTCAACTCTACCCCATGGGAAACGTCCACAGCGGAGCCTGGTCCTTGCTGAACACGGTAGTGAACCCGTGGGAAGCATCCAGAGCAACTCCTGACTCCATGAAATGCGGATAAGGGCAGCTTCACCCATCACTTGCGGGTCCTCACGACTCGTAAGGGAGCAAATTCTCTTATGAGATCCTTACGACTTTCAAGAGAAAACACACTTAGGAATCCTCACGATTCTTAAGAAGAAATTACACTTACGGGATCCTCTCGACCGGTAGGGAGAAAATTCTTTATGAGACCCTCATGGCTCATAAAGTTGAAAAGTCTTAGGAGGCAGATCTTAACCCTGAATCCTAAACCATCATTGTCCTGCAAAGAAATCAAGATAGACTATCCACAGAATACATTCAATAAAAAGGGACACACCATTGTGAAGAAAAATATGTCTTTTATTCATGATTCATAATGAATACAAAGTACAATTCGTGAAAGAACAAAAAATATACTCTTATTCAGGAGTATGTACAAAGAAAGAATAAAAAAATATATCTACAATTCTTCAAGTCGGCGGGCGATTCAGCAGATTTTCCAGTTCATCCCTTTTTCGCCGAGCCTCGCCTTCATGGTTCAGTATCGTCAGAAGACAGGCCTCCTCCTGAGCTTGCTGTGCCTGATATGAGGCAAGTCGGCCTTCAAGCTCTTTCTCGATAGCCTTATGGGCCTCAACCCTTTCACGAGTGAACACAGTGGCTTTGTCGATGGCCACCACTTCCTTGATGGCCTCTTGAAGTGCTCGCCAGAGTTCATACGCTTTATTGGCTTTGGCTGTAAGGCTGGCTTGGAGCTCGTTCAGCGCTTTCGAAGCCAACTCCCTCTCTAAGAATTTGCGGCCGAGTCTCTTCTCGCACGACACCATGTTCGCCGCGCACCGCTCTATCAGACCCCGTAAGCCCGCCTTCGCAGCCACGCCCTCCGAAAAAAGGTGGGTACACTCGAGCACGTGAAAGCAAGCCTCCACCTGCTGACAGAATTCAACCCAGACTTGCACTACTGCTTCGCTATGATAGGTGGAAAGAAAGGAAAGAGAGCCGTTAGCTTCGGCAGCAAATGCTTCGGCCGTAATTGCTTTGCCAGCACGAAGTCCTCGATCAAAGATGACAGAGAGGCGAGGCTTAGCTTGGCCATCCGTTCCGAAGCACGCAGGGTATAGGGGCAGGTGGCATAGTGACGCGCGACTCCAATGTAGTAGAGACTGGAAAGGCTATTCAGATTTATAAACAGTTAGTGAAGTTTGTAAGCAAAGAACGAATGGAACAATGTGGGGGCTTTACTTACCCACAGTCATGCAAGGAGCTGAAGGCTCCCCTGGCCCTTCGAGAACCTCAACCTCGTCGTCGGCCTCCAGAACTGTAAAGGACATCAATGTCATTTTGCGAAACAACAATGCTATGAAAAGATGGTGAACAACACTAACCTTACCCAGATGAGAGGACGATGCGTTGAGGAGATATCGTTTGCGGAGCGGCCATCTCTAGCAGACGCTGAAAGGATTGCCGGGGAGATAAATCGGCAATAGAGGCCGCCAGTCCGCGCAATTCTGAAAAGACAAAAAGTGTTCAGATAACGGAAAGATTATTAATTTAATATGTAGAAGGTTACCTTCGACGCTCCTCCCATTCCGAGCAGGAGGGATAGCAGCTTCAATGGCCTCCGCCATGACCTCGGGCTCCAACAAGAGTAAGGTAGCCTCGACTACCTCCAGCCTAGCCTCTGGGCCGCCCTCAGGGAGATCCATTGGAACGGCAACCACCAAAGGTGCCTCCCCTAAGGGAGGAAGTGCTTCGGGAGAAGGAGCCACCACAGGAAGCTCTATCGCAGAAGGAACAGTTTCGTTAACCCCCTCCACACTGAGCAGTGTTTCACTAGGGGTATCAGCAGGCTCTACAGTCAGTAAACCCATAGGAACCTCCCCCATCGCCGAAGTCTCTGCACAGTTCACACAAGGATAAGAATACATATATGCAAGTGCAGACAATATAGAATATTACAAAGAAATAACAGGAACAAACCGATGCGTAAGGAAGCTTTCAATAGGGCTTGTTCAAGCCGACGCTCCTTCTCGAGGAGATGTGCTCGCCGAGGTTCAAGGGTGGACTCGTGGCCACCGGTCCACAATGAAAGCGCATCCGCAGCATCCTCCGAAGCAGCCTGTTTAAGTGACCTTTCGCCCCATTCCTCCAAAGGACCGATGAATCGTCGCCGGATCCACGAAGGATCTTCATAAAAAATGACGGCTGGGTAGGGCTTCTTCGGAATTCTTACATTCTCTGATTCGTCTTGAGAACGTCTTATAGCCTCAGCCAACTGTGCGGCTTCCTCGGCAGTCGAACTGGGAAAAAGTAAGCCACCGTCCGATTCTTGCGAGCCAAGGGTTCATCCTGAAGAATGGGCTCAGACTCTACTAAAGAGTTGAGAAGGTTGGTAGCCACCTTCCTCCGCCATTTGGATCCAGAACCGACCACCGAAGACGACCGTTTCCTCCCTCGAGGAGCCTTGGTCCGACGCTGACCCACTTCACCCTCAACACCCTCGCTCCCAATGCCCTCGCTTGGTGCTACGACTGAGGACGACACGGCCATTGTCGATGCCACGGGCGGTGGTACTGCTACCGGCGCTTTTTTACCCCTCGACTGAGCCCGAGTATCCAATGGCATACCAATTGTGGGAGTGAGGTCCACCTCCGACTCCCCCGGAATGAGCGCGACACTGGTATCCCTCAGGGGAAAGCGGACCAGTGCGCACGGTTGCGGCGGAACTCCCGTGGCCTGAACCTGAGTAGGAGTACCGTATCCAAGGAACACCCTCTTCTCCTCAGCAATAATCGGGCTGACCCGATGAAGGTACCAGCCCGTAAAGGACCCCACGCAACGGGGAATATCGTCAGCTTCAGGGATCATGAAGCGGGAACCAGTGTTCAGCCTCACAAAGTGGTGAGCAGCATCGCGAACAGCTTCAGGCGAAGGAACCGGTGCAACTGTGAAAGCCTCAAAGGGAACGCCCTGATCATATCCAAGCTGCCGGGCGAAGCGATGCGGATTGTACCACATAAAGAGGGCCGCACTGTTCTGACGGAATACCAGATAACCTGGTCTGATCGTATACAAGTGTGTGGCCTCCCGGGGCTTCAGAGAAGGTACCCCCTCTTTCGACAAGTCGTGGAGTTGTTGGATTGGACCTGAAGGAGAGGATAGAACCCGATCAACGAATACCAATCCGCCCATAGTAGCGTAAGGAGCAATCAATGCACGAATGGCCCCAAATTGAGTCGGGTCAGGGGAAGAAGCATCCACTTGCCGCATGAGCTGCGGGAAAGTGTAGGCGTCATAAAATGCAGGTCTCTGGTGCGCAGCAAAAGCCCCCAACACGTGCATCTCGATCCAAGACGTGAAGTAATGGAGAGAAAAATTTACTACGTCCACACCGGGGGTCGAAGTATTAGCCGCGACACCCAACCCATGGTAGAGATGCGCTAGCGCCGGGATGCCTACGGCTAGCCGTGTCCCCTCAGCGATACGATGAGCCGGATAGATCACCGAAACTCTCATGAAGCGGCGATGCATGGGGATGACGAACCAGCTGAGCCAGATGCTGATAAAACCCACAAAGAATGTCTTCTCGTCCATGCCGGGAGCTGCAATCGATTCAAAAGATACCAGCGACAAAACAGGAATGTAGTACTGCGGTAAATCCGATTCCTTAGTCGGCCGCCTGTTCAAACCAAACCCAAAGGGGTCATTGATGTTTGCAAACTTCGGAGCCGTCTTCGATAGGACGCCCTCACGAAGGAAGCAAGCGATGAAGCTCTTAAAGGTGACGCCCTGTTCCTCCGACTCTGTGAACAGTTTGTCAAAGATGCCCAAGGCCTTGATCAAACTCGGGCGCTTGTGGCAGACGGCATTCTTAGCGGACAAGCCGTCGAGCATTGTGGGGTCAGTCTCGAAGACGTACTCGTCGGAAGGCAGCAATTCCTCATAAAGTGTCCCCCTGATTGGCAGCCCCGAGATCTCGCGAAATTCTTCCAAAGAAATCGAAACTTCGCGGTCCCCTAGGAGAAAAGTGTTGGTGGGGAGATTCCACTGGTTCAAAAACGCCTTAACCCACCAGACGTAAGGGGATTGGTAATGGAAGAGCGAGGCATATATTGCCTGATAAAGTCCGACCCTCTGCAGTCGCGTACGATGGGCAGACAGGATGTAGCGAACCCAAAGAAGATAGCCCGTGGGGTATCGAGGGGTGAGCCCTATTTTGTAGATCTGCCCCCATGGTTGGGCCTCGCCCTGGCAAATGCAGCGTCCCAGAATATCTATGGCTGGGATAGGATGATTCGCGATGCTAGTCGTCGAAGGCTCAAGTCGTCCCATCGGAGTCCAATTAGGCATCTCTACAGCGAAGACTGTCCCTGGAGGATCCATCGGCAGGAACGGAAAGGTAGGCTCCGTCGGTACTTCGCAATGAAAACTCCGGCGACCCCGGATGATGTGACTGTACCAAGTCCCCCACAGAAACAAATTGGTGCGATTCGGGTCATGAGCCCTGATCATTGCCATCACCTCCTCGTCAGATGGCGATTGGGGAATAGTGGCTTCCGAGCAGGTGAAAGGGAAATACGGAACAGACGTCATTGTACCTGAAATAAAATAAGGGGAAACTGTTAAAGCGAAGCCAAAAGTGTATATATATATATGATTATAAATATATATATATATATATATATATATATATATATATATATATAAAGACAGTGACAGGACTCATTTTATGGGACCATTGGTTATAAAACACATGGGTCCCACAAAATCAAGATGGCAGCTGGCTAATGATGAGGCAAAGTAATTATAATGAGACAAAAGGAAGATTCTCATTAAATAGATAGTGTATTTCAAATAACCCTACACATTCCCCTAAAAAGAAATCCATCTTGGACTCTGTGACAAATCAAACAGAATCAAAGGAAGTAAATTCCTAGAAAGAAACATTGCAAACTTCTTCTTCTTGGTTGTGAAGAAGACAACTCGGGGCAAGAAAACCTAATGAATTCTATGGGAAGAACTGAGTTCTTCATAGGAATTAAATTCCTTGTTAAAAAAGGGGGAATTAAATTCCCAGAGACATTTTTGAGAGCCAAAGCTTTTTGAGATGGAATTAAATTCCATGGAAAGGACAAGCACCACCACCGATCCCTAAAGATCAAGGAAACCCTAAGAGATCTATTATTTGAAGATTAAATGGTTTTCTGTTTTTTTTAAGAGCTTCAAAAGGATGGGTTCTTGATTAAAAGGGAAAAACCTTGGTGTGGAATTAAAATCCAGTGGAGATTTCTGTGAAAGTTCTTCGTTCGTTCAAGATTATTACCTGAGGAAAAGGAATCTGTCAACAGAGTTAAACTCTGGAAAATTCTTAAAGCAGAGAACTAAGCTCTGAGAAGGAGAATTAAATTCTCAAAGGGAATAGTTTGCAAGGAAGAAGATGAAAGAATAGAGGCGCTTCAGAAGAGACCCCTGCATTTATAGGATGTGATGGAAACGTTTCATCTCCCCTATTCTCTAGATGGATCCAACGGTCACAAAAGTGACAGCGTTGCACTCACGTGCAGACACGTGAGAGCAACGCTGTGGGGGCATTTGTTCCCTGATTAAAAATCAGGGTTTTTCTCAAAGAGGCATCACGTGTTCACACGTGACCAAGGGTCACGTGTTGACACGTAATCTATTTACAAGGTTAAAATCTAAGCAAAAAGAATCATAAACAAGCGGCTGAAGGAGGACCCAACTGGGGGTCACGTGCTCACACATGACCAATGGTCACGTGTCAACACGTGATGGTTAAAACAAAAGCACAAACAAACGGCTGAAGGAGGACCCAATTGGGGGTCACGGGTTCACACGTGACCAAGGGTCGCGTGCTCACACGTGACCAAGGGTCACGTGCCTGCACGTGACAGGCTCTGAAAGCCTTATAACTTAATAGAATTTAGTTCTAAAAATCGAGAATTACCTCAATGAGGTATCACGTGCTCACACGTGACCAATGATCACGTGTTGACACGTGATGGTTAAATTCTAATCAAACAAAAATGAAAACAAACGGCTGAAGGAGAAGCCAGGGGTCACATGCTCACACGTGACCAAGGGTCACGTGCCAACACGTGACAAGTTTTCAAAGCCTTACAGTTTAATAGAATTAAAATTCTAAATTTCTCTAAAATCTTTCCAAATGGGAAAGGATTAGAGAGAACCGTTTGATTAAAAATCCAGGGGTGATTAAATATCACCAATTTATGAAAAAATCTTAGACAAGGAAAGATTTCCCTAAATCTCACCGAAAATAACAAACAGAATATTTTTGGATTGAAAATCCAACGATGAATAAAATTCACTGAATGATCTAAAGGCTCATATTAATTATGAAAACAAACAAAATCTTTCAATAAAATATTCATTAAACAAATTGATTCTTTTCCCTCTCCTATAAATAGGAGCCAAGAATAAAAGAAAGAGGAGATTTTTTTTTGAGATATAGAGTTTTGAAATCTTGAAATTTCAGAGAGAAAAGAAAAGAGAATTTAATTCTCAACAAAGAAAACCCTAAGTGAGAAAAGAAAGAGAATCAAAACTTCAAACAGAGAATTTAATTCTCAAAATCTAAGAGTTTAACTCTTCTGCAAAAGAACTTAGTTCTTCCTCTAGTTGAAGATCTGCAAAAACACATCTCCCCATAGGTTGAGAATTTAATTCTCATCGGGTTGAAATCCTGCCATGCAGATCCAAGACTTAGAGGAAGGATTGAGTTCAGAGAATTTAATTCTCTCAAATTTATAGGAATTTAATTCCCCCAAGATGAAACTAGGGTTTAACCCTATATGAGAATTTAATTCTCCTAAAATTACAGGAATTTAATTCCTTCAAGATGGATAAAAACTAGGGTTCAACCCTAATTGAGAATTTAATTCTCCCAAATTCATAGGAATTTAATTCCTCCAAGAAAGAACTAGGGTTTCACCCTATACAAGAATTTAATTCTTTTACATATATGGGAATTTAATTTCTCTAAAGAAAATTAGGGTTTAACCCTACATAAGAATTTAATTCTTTCAAAAATAGGAATTTAATTCCTACAGAATCATAATCAGGGTTTAACCCTACAGAGAATTTAATTCTTAAAGATAAAGAGAATTAAAGCATGCAAAGAACCAAGGTCACGCGTCCCCACGTGACCCCTGAAAAGATCCCCAGAAATGAGAAGGAGAAAGCTCTGGGCACTCTCACGTGTCCCCACGTGACCCCTTAGCAAATGCTTTAACAATCAGTGCATAAATGTCCATCACGTGCCAGCACGTGATGCTCAAAATAAAATAAAAGTGTTTAACACTTAATTACAGAGCGAACTAAAAAGGAATCTGTTCCCACCTTTGGGTGCCCTCACGTGTCCACACGTGACCCCTTTTCCTTTAGTGTTTAACACTAATTGAGAGTTTTATTGCCAGTGTTAACACTGTTGTTATCTAGTGTTTAACACTATTTTTAATCAAATTGGTTAATTTTCCAAAGGCAAGGCCTCCCCTTCAATTGAATCTCGAAACTGAGTAAAAACTCAGAGCTATAATGTTTAATGCTCAGTCAAAGACCAAAATGATAAAAGAGCCCTCAAACTCTTGTTTAGCATTGCTAAATAATGTGGGCTTGAACCCAGACAAGTGTCTAATGGTCCAACAAAGGGCCAACACTTCAGATCTAATTGGACTTAGCTCAAATTGGCCATAAGTCATCAATTCAGATTTAACTGAGCCAATGTGCTCATAGTCTAATTATTTGATCTTAGTTCCAAATTGGACTACAGATCCCCAAGCAACCTTGGTTCAAGAGTGCATCTCTTCACTCCTCTGATATTTGGCGTTATAATCCTTCAACGTCTTCAGGGAGGTGACGGGTCCCGACAACCACACATTTCATGGACTGTGGGGTCCTTAAACTCATTGACTATGATGTCCTTAACCTCGACCGTGATGTATTAAAACTAACATTGGACTGTGGGGTCCTTAAACTCATGGACTATGATGTCCTTAACCTCGACCGTGATGTCTTTAAACTAACATTGGACTGTGGGGTCCTTAAACTTATGGACTATGATGTCCTTAACCTCGACCGTGACGTCTTTAAACTAACATCGGACTGTGGAGTCCTTAAATCCACGGACTATGATGTCCTTAACCTCGACCGTGATGTCTTTAAACTAACATCGGACTGTGGAGTCCTTAAATCCACGGACTATGATGTCCTTAACCTTGACCGCGATGTCTTTAAACTAATATTGGACCGAGATGTCCTTAAACTAACGATGGACCGTAATTTCCTTAAACTAATTATCGACCGCAACGTCATTAAACTAAACAATAGAGCCCAATCACTCTTTTGTCAGATCTAAACGATCCCGTTAAATCGATCTGAGTCTAAAATTAGGCTAACGTATCCTTAACAAACGTTTAAGTCGATCTTAGTCATAAATGAGACTAACATATTCTTAAACCCAAACCCCCAAACCCAAATCTAAGAAAGATACGGATTTGGACTAGTTCACGCCCTACGGGCGACGACATAACTCAGTCTCCGTATACAATACACGGGCAACCAAACACAAAACAAATACCCACGACATGAAGTGACCATCTGGAGAAGGAGAAAGTTGCTACCGCGATGCGGTAGCGTAATTAACTGCAGGGGATTGCGCCTGCAGGGAAGAGCGTCCCCACAATCAAAAAACCCCTCAAACGAGGGGGAATCTGACGAAGTCTGCAACATCGGTCGCATCCGTTTAAACCTTCGATACATGGTGCCATAAATCAACTTGGCATCTTCGGAGAGGTGGACGGATAGCACCAATTAGCATCTGCCCTGAATTTCAGGCAGGACGTTGATTGGTAGAGATTCTGCATGTTCAAGTTTTAGTTAAATACCGCAATCAAGACGGTTTCGCTTGTAGCTAGCCGGTTGAGTACGGGTCGTCCGCAGGGAGATGGGAATCTTTTTCTATGTGCTTTAACGAGTTAAGTCCAGTTTTCCAGATTTTGTTGTGATTAATTAAGTGGTAAAATGATATGTAAAGAGAGCTTGTTAGGGTTAGGATTAGGTTAGTTTGAGTTAGGAGTCTCCCACTTCTTTTGTTGCCCCTCTTAATATCAGTGTTACGGTAATCGGCAACAACGGGGATTAGCACGACTAGGAAGGAACTTGCGAGTATAAGCTAGGCTTTCCAACGCATAAGTTCTTCCTTTTGGTGCTTGTCCGTCTGTTCTTGGCTCTTAGCCATAACCTCCGGTTAATTCAACCACAACCGGTCTCACTACGGAATCACCGCTATCATGTAGGATAGGGTGCCGTAAGGAGCGGATTGTGGTTCAATTAACGGGAGTTGAATTAAGCTGTTGGGCAAGGAAAGAGTGAGAGAGATTTCCTTCTCTCAAACTTCCCTTATCCTACCCTAACAAGTATGAAACTACTCACACATCATGATACGGAAAAATAAAACAAAACAAAAGAGGAAGATAGAAAGAAAGAGATTTAGAAGATAACAACTAGCTATTTGCGACCTCATCTTGGCGAGGATCAAGCGTAAGCATCATGGTTGTTTTAAGGATAAAGAAAAGAGAGAAGAAAGAAACAACAAGAAAAATAACAACAACTAAGTTAACAAATGAAAATTACAATAATTAACAAGAGAATAAGACAAGCATAATAATAAACGGTTCTTCTTTATTCATCATTCTTCACTCACAAGCTCACTATAAGTTTTAATGGAGAAAAGATGAGAAGAGGAAGAAGAACTTGTATTCTAAAACCTAGAGAGAAAAATACAAGATTATGGACCCTTTCCTTCACAAAGTTCTGGGCTATTTATAGGCTGAAAAATGAAAACCTAGGGCAACCACCAGACTACAAATGAAAAGACCAAATTACCCTCAAAAATTGGTCAACTGCCGCCACTATACGGCCGCGGATCCGCGGCCTAAGCCAGCTTATGCCGCGGATCCGCGGCCCTTTAGTGGAGTTAGGTGGCCAATTTTTGTAGGGTTTCCTGGTTTGCTGTGCCCATGAGTCTGGTATATATCTTTTCTCAGATTTGCTTCACGATTTTGCCAGAATTTCTGTTGAGGGAAAGGTGATTTGATGTGGACTTTTTGTCATGATTTCCTTGAGCTCCGCGTAGAATTCTTGGATCTTGTGCTGCCATTGAGCCTTGTGCATGAAAACGACATTGATTTGACATTTTGTCTCTTAAACTGGTGTGTGGCAACAGACGGATAAAGAGCGGAGATCTGTGTTTTATCTGTGGTTGGCAGGAACCCGGATTTTGTCGTGTTTTCCATGAATTTCACCGTTTAGAACCGAGAACCTGTATCCTGCAATTGACTAGCAAACACGGCTCAAGAGTATCTACCGATATGCAATGTGATAAAAATTGGGCGGTATGAAAATGCAAAAATCTGATATGAACAAATACCCCCAAACTTATCATTTGCTCGTCCCGAGCAAAGCCAATTTATTCACAAAAAATTTCCTAACCTCACTTTCACAGGGAACGCGATTGCACTGAGCATGTGCAACAAGCCGTTAAACCTCTAGGTGTCCCTAGTAGGAGGAGTGTTGTCTCCTGAGGGTTTTCAGCGGATACCACCCACAAAATCCGGTCAAGCTAGTTTTGTAAAATAACTAAGATTCAAACCCTAAAGTTTTGTTTCAGAAAATAACAATTCTATAATCCCAAGTCTAGACTATCGAACCTTTATTTTTCACACCTCGCTTCTTATTTAACTACAGCTTTTATATGTCTTCACGTGCAGTGCAAATAGTTTCGTTAAGTTCCAGAAAGGTCGAATAAAGTCCTCATAATAAAGCCCGGATAAGAATTTTGAAAGGATCACATAAGTTTTATAAAGAGTTAAGCATTTTTCAAGTTTCGTTTTCCAGTAAAGTTTCAAATTTAGAATTTCTATCTTCCCTAACAGGAAACTAGGTCTTATTCTTCACTCCACCTTTTTCTTGTTTTCATTTCATACACACCTCTGTGAACGTGCAATAGTCTTTATCATAGAATAAAACCTTCATATCTCCGGTAAATTTTTTTATAAAAGCCTGTCTTTTATCAAGATTATTCTCACACAAAGAACCGTTAGGAATTTTAACTCGGAGAGAACACATGCTTGACTTTGTTTTAATCTGGACTTTCTAGGCTTCTTAGCGAGCTTTGGGCCAATGCACCCAAACCAGTTGGTTTTAGGGCATTAGGTGTAGAAACACCCCTGCGGACTTAATTACTCAAGTTACCTAGGTCCAAAAACAAAAGACAGTTTGGCGTGAAAATCAGATGATTTAATACGAACGGAGATATAACCGGCAGTTCAGTTATTTTTTTGGATAAAAGACGTGTTTAGTGGGTTTTGGTGTGTAATCATTCCAATCAAGTTCCAGATGGGTTATTTTTCAGACTTAGTTCCAATTAAGGCATCAATAACATTCCTTCATATTCACTCACTTCATAAACTATTCTTGATATTACTTATTTCCGAACAAACCTATTTGATCCTCAGAAAATCATTTATCCGTTTAAAAGTTTTTAGGCATAAAAAGACTTATCATCTAATTTCCAAAACTCACGACACGTGTAGTGTGATGTAAAGACGTATATCAGCTATAGTTAACTTTAAAGGAGGGTTATCCTTCAGGTTTTCAAAATCTAAACATAAGATTTAGTTATTCTTATTTTATCAAACAAAACCGTCGAAATGTTGAATCAGAGTCCTCCCACTAGCTAACTTGACAGAAAAGTTTTTATGTTTTTTAGAAAATTTTCAGATTTTTATGGATTTTATGGATTTTAATATGCAGATGCAAAATATACATATGAATGCGAAGGTAAGAATTGCGTACCGAGCGTACCCCCAAACTTAAACTGGACGGTGTCCTCACTGTCATTGCATGAAGAGATCATTTGAAGGGTCAAAACTGTCGGTTAGCGATACACAATTTTTTTTTTTTAAAGAAAAGAAAAAGAAAAAAGAATATACACAAAGATGTACAAAATGGTATATACATACCCCCAAACTTATTTGGAACAGTGTCCACCTGTTCTTGGCTGGATAACCAAAGTTTGGAGGTAGGCAGAGGAAGATCATGCAGGGTAAACCGGCTCCTGTAAGAATAGGAGCTCCTCTGTTGGTTCGGCGCTAAGGTACGATTTTAGTCGGTGTCCGTTCACTTTGAAAAATGACCCGTCCTTTGGATTTTCCAAATCCACAGCGCCCTGCGGATATACATTCCATACAAAATACGGCCATTTCCAGCGAGATCTGAGCTTTCCAGGATGGAAGTGAAGTCTGGTGTCGTAAAGCAGTACCTGCTGACCAGGTACGAAGGTTTTGCGCAAAAGGTGTTTATCGTGAAACACCTTCATTCGATTCTTAACGACAACCGCGTTATCGTAAGCCTCATCCCTAAGCTCGCTCAGTTCGTTCAACTGCAGCTTCCGATGGCTGCCCGCATCCTCGAGAGACAGATTCAGCTCCTTTATCGCCCAAAATGCGCGATGCTCTATTTCGACAGGTAGGTGGCAGGCTTTTCCGTACACAAGCCGATAGGGAGACATGCCAAGGTCGGTCTTATAAGCGGTTCGAAATGCCCAAAGGGCATCAGTGAGTTTCGGCGACCAATCCTTACGGTTTTTGGAAACCGTCTTCTCCAGTATCTGCTTGATTTGCCGATTTGAAACTTCGGCCTGCCCGCAGGTTTGGGGGTGGTAGGGCGTGGATAGCTTATGATTAATGGAGTATTTCCGCATCAAGGCCTCGAAAGTTTGTTGCAGAAATGACTTCCATTGTCGCTAATGATCGCTCGGGGGTGCCCAAACCGGGAGAAAATGTTTTCTTTAAGGAACCTAACGACAACCTTGTTGTCGTTAGTCCGGCTGGGCACAGCCTCGACCCATTTAGAGATGTAATCAACAGCGAGAAGGATGTACAAGTTCCCAAAAGAGCTGGGAAACGGCCCCATGAAATCTATCCCCCAAATATCGAAAATCTCCACAACCAAGATCAGTTAGAGCGGCATCTCGTTCCTCCGGGATATCATGCCCATGTGTTGGCACCGGGAGCAAGTCTTGTAATAGTCATGAGTGTCTTTGAAGAGTTGTGGCCAGTAGAAACCACATTACAAGATCTTCTCAGCTGTCTTTCTGGGGCCAAAATGCCCGCCACATGGTTGATCGTGGCAAAACGACAGCACACTCTTGAATTCCTCGTCAGGGACACACCGACGAATAATCTGGTCGGGACAGTACTTGAACAAATAGGGTTCGTCCCAGTAAAAGTGTTTTACTTGGGATAAGAAGCGAAATCTGTCCTGACTTGACCATTCAGTCGGTAGTAATCCTGTGGCCAAATAGTTCACAGTATCTACGAACCAGGGTTCGCAAGATACTGTCAAGAGTTGTTCATCCGGGAAAACGTCGTTGATCGGAATTGGAAGCGAAGGCGAAGAAGGAAGTCGGGAGAGATGGTCGGCAACCACGTTTTCACATCCTCGTTTGTCCTTAATGACAAGGTCAAACTCTTAAAGCAAGAGGATCCAACGGATTAACCGAGATTTTGCATCTTTCTTTGCAAAAAGATGGCACAGAGCAGAATGGTCAGTGTAGACAATGACTGGAGAGCCGATGAGGTAGGGCCTGAACTTTTCTAAAGCGAATACAAAAGCTAAGAATTTCTTCTCAGTTGTTGTATAGTTGAGTTGGGCGTCGTTCAGGGTTCGGCTCGCATAATAGATTACGTGCGGCATCTTGTTGATGTGTTGTCCAAGGACAGCACCAATGGCAAAGTCGGATGCATCGCACATAATCTCAAATGGGTGTGTCCAGTCAGGTGAAGAAAGAACGGGAGCAGAAGTGAGTGAGCTTTTCAATGACACGAATGCAGTCACACAGCTCGAGTTGAAGTCGAATGGCGTATCCTTGGCCAGCAAAAGAGTCAAGGGCCTAGCAATCTTGCTAAAGTCCTTGATGAACCATCTATAGAAACCGGCATGGCCAAGGAAGGCTCGGATATCTCTGACGCATCGGGGAGGAGGTAGATTGGAAATGACCTCAATCTTTGCTTTGTCAACCTCTATGCCATTTTGCGAGATGATATGTCCTAAGACAATACCTTCGCGCACCATGAAGTGGCATTTCTCCCAATTCAAAGTGAGATTCTTGTCCTTATATCAGGTAAGGAGAGCGTCAAAATGCAGCAAACACTCGTTGAAGGAATCGCCGAAGATGGAGAAATCATCCATGAAGATCTCCAGAAATTTTTCCACCATGTCTGAGAAGATTCCCATCATACACCGCTGGAAGGTAGCGGGCGCATTGCATAACCCAAAGGGCATGCGTCGATATGCAAACGTGCCGAAAGGACAAGTGAAAGTGGTCTTGTCCTGGTCTTTTTTGGCGATGGGAATTTGATTATAGCCGGAGTAGCCATCAAGAAAGCAGTAGTACTCGTGTCCGGCCAATCGTTCAAGCATCTGGTCAATGAAAGGTAGCGGAAAGTGGTCTTTCCGCGTTGCGGCGTTGAGTTTTCTGTAATCAATGCACACTCGCCACCCAGTTTGGGTGCGAGTAGGGATTAACTCGTTCGCCTCGTTAGTGATGACCGTGATGCCCGACTTCTTGGGGACAACATGAATGGGGCTAACCCACTGGCTATCAGAGATAGGGTAAATGATACCACTATCTAGACATCTTACGATCTCCTTCTTCACAGCCTCTTTCATGACTGGATTGAGATGTCTTTGTGGATCCCGGGCTGGTTTGGCATCATCCATCAGATGAATGTGATGCTCAACGATCAGGGGATTAATCCCCTTGATGTCCGCCATGGACCAGCCAAAAGCTTGCCTGTTGTTGTGCAAGACCGCGAGAAGGGCTTTCTCTTGCTCTGGAGTTAGAGAAGTCGAAATGATGACAGGGAGGGTCTCGTTCTCACCTAAGTAAGCGTACTTAAGGTGAGACGGCAAAGGCTTGAGTTCGAGCGTTGGAGGTGAAACGATGGAAGGCAGGATTGGTGCAGAGGTCTCGAACTCAAAGGACTCCAGCAAAGGTTCGAAACGAGTGTAGGCGACCGAGTCGGATGGTTCAGGTAACTCATCCGGAAATTCGAAAGATTCAAACTCGGGTTGTGCGCGGCTAAGATCGTTCAAGAACGTGAAACACTCGTAGTCGTTGTCGGGTGCAGAAACAGCAGCAGGTTCGAAGAGAAACGCACTAGTGGCGTCAAGATTATCGTGATCAAACAGAAACTCCTCGAATTCACACTCTTCTGGGGTGATCTCCTGGATCGAGCAGACGTCCAGTATATGAGCATTAGGTTCGGCGGGCTGATTCCCAAACCTAAAAATGTTGAGTTCAATCGTCATGTTTCCAAAAGAGAGGTTCATCGAACCATTGCGACAATTGATCACAGCATTTGAGGTTGCAAGAAATGGGCGACCGAGTATCACCGGAATTTGATTCCGGGGGTTAGCTACAGGCTGTGTGTCTAATACAATGAAGTCAACGGGGAATGTGAAGTCCCCAACTTTTATTAACACATCCTCTAACTCACCCCTAGGATGGGTGATCGATCGGTCGGCCATTTGGAGAGTGCAGTGCGTGGGTTTCAGCTCTCCGACGCCTAATTGCTCGTATACTGAATACGGAAGCAGGTTAACACTGGCACCAAGATCTAATAGTGCGCGGTTGATGTTTTTATCCCCAATAGTAATAGAAATTGTAGGACAGCTAGGGTCCTTCCGTTTTTGTGGTAAAGATTGGGTAAGGGCATCACTCACAGCACTAGCCAAGAAAACTTTCTTGGGTACCTGAGACTTCCTCTTTTTCGTGCACAAGTCCTTTAAGATTTTCGCGTAGGACGGGACTTGTTGGACAACATCTAAAACAGGAATGTTAATGTTAACCTGTTTAAATAACTCCAGAATCTTCTCCATTTGAGGATTTTGTTTATTAGACCTCAACCGGTTTGGAAATGGGACGTTTTTAAAATTGGTTGAGTCTAATGCTTGTGGAGGAGATTGTGGAGTTGGAACGGATCCCAGAACAGGTGTTTTCGTGGAGTGAGAAGTGGGTCCATTCAAAGCAGAAGAAGAGGAAGGAGAGCCTTGTGAAGAACGGAGAATAGGCTCAGAAGACGAAGAAGAAGAAGAAGAAGAAGAAGAAGCAGTGGCCGGGGTGTCATCGTTGATCCGTTTGCCAATGTTGTTTTGCAGCATCCTTCCCGATCTCAGTGTGGTCACGGCACTCACATTATGGTTCTGTTGTTCAAGAGCAACATGTACATTCTGTGGGTGACCGGGATTTGGGAGTGGCTGGGACGGGAGCTTTCCCTTCTCTCGCTCGCTTAAGGCCGCATTCAGCTGTGCAATCTGGGCCTCGATGGTCTTGATGCTTTGCCCGTGGGCGGCAGTATGTTGCACTAAGGACTGAATGGAAGACTGGATGTTTGCGGTGGATTGATTTGATTGTTTGACGAACGCCTCCAGACTTCGTTCGAGCGAGGAAACCTTATCGTTGTTTGACGGAACAAAGTTGTTTGGTGGAAAAGAGTTGTTGGGTGCAAAGTTGTTCGTCTGATTTTGGAAAGGTTGGGGTTGGAAGGGTTGCTGAAACTGCTGTTGAGTTTGTTGTTGCGCTTGTTGTTGAGGCGGAGGGGCCCTTTGGAAATTGTTGCCTTGGAATTGATTCTGATTCTGATTCCAGGCGAAATTGGGGTGGTTCCTCCAACCGGGATTGTAGGTGGAAGAGTATGGATCATTCCTTGGTCTTTGCTGAAATGCAGCATTAACCTGATCCTGTCCTTGCGATGGTGGATTGTAAGGAAACTCTTCGGTCAAGTGAGAAGGATCGGAACAACAAGCGCAGATGGTACGAAGGGGAAGAACAGGGGTAGGAGCAGGAGAAGAGAATTTGCTCTCTATCGCTTCAAGCTTTCTCGTTATTGCAGCCATTTCAGCTTTCATCGCAATAGAGACGTCAAGTTGGTGAATTCCTACCCTAGACTGACCGGTAGAAGAAGAAGAAGTCGGTCTGGTGCTCTCCCATTGTAGCGTTTGCTCCGCAAGGTCGTCAAAGAACTGCCACGCTTCTTCGTCAGATTTCGATAGGAAGTGGCCCTGACCGATGGTTTCCAACAACTGCTTCGTTGCTGGGTTCAGGCCCTCGTATAAGGTTTGGCAAAGTTGCCATTTCTCTATACCGTGGTGAGGACACTGAACAAGAAGGTCTTTATACCGGTCAAAGCACTTCCAGAAGGGTTCAGAAGGAAGCTGAGAGAATTGGTTGATTTCATTGCGAATCCTTGCGGTTTTATGATTCGGATAGAACTTTTTGAGAAACGCTTTAACAAACTCGTCCCAACTGGTTATGGAATGGGAAGCGGTGCTATACAGCCATTTTTCAGCTAGGTCACATAAAGTGAACGGAATGACCCGTAGGCGTATAGCATCGTCCGACAGTTGGGTGGTTTTCATCATGGCACAGACGTTTTGAAATTTGTTGATGAAGATATAGGCATCTTCAGATTCAAGCCCATGAAATCGTGGAAGCATGTTGATGAAGTGGGGCTTAATTTCAAAATTATCCCCATTGGCCGGTGGAAGAGAAAGGCAAGTGGGAAGTGCAGAACGGGTGGGATAGAAACGATCCTGGAGCGCGATTCGCTGCGGCGCTACAACAGGCGGTGGTGGTGGGTTATTGGTCTCCGTAGGAGGTGGAGCCAATCCAGGGATAGTCAAAGAGATGTTCGGATTAAATCCTGATATCGCGGAAGAAGAGGTTGGTGAAGGTGAAGGTGAAGATGTATGAACAGAATTCCGCTCAACGTCGGAGTTGGCCGGCAAAGGAAGGGATGAAAGAGGAGTGGACGGAGTATCGACGTCTGAGTCGATCGCGTAGTCGGTAGCAACTAACGTAACGCGGACTAGGAGGGCGCTAGTGTCCTGTTCAGACTATAATATTGCATTATTCATTCCCCTATTCTTATCCGTTTTATAAATAAACAGGTACTCTTGACGTACGTTTGTTGCATATTACAGGTTACAGGTTTCTGGAGCAAATACAGTGAAAAAGACACAAAACAATAGAAAAGGGACTTTTGACCAACAATTAGACGAATCCTAGTCAAGCAAGGCAACGAATGTCAAGGTGAAACGGTTAAAAAAGCCCAATACAAGTCTTCACTGAAGATCTGGAGAAGAGTGAAAAGCCAACAGAGAAAAAGAAGTATTAAACTAAGAAGCCCAGACAACCACAAAGGACCCCAGAAAATTTGGTGAGCCAATCCTACCAATGGGCCGCGGATCCGCGGCCCAAGCCATCAATTGCTGCGGATCCGCGGCCGTATAATACACGTGTCGGTGGATTTTTCTTCTGTTGCCGCGACTGTTCTGGTGTTGGGATTCTCAGGGGTCAAATCAGTAATTGCGCATGTGCGAGAGTCTGTAACCCTAGGTTTCCTATTTTCCTATAAATTGTAATTTTAGATCTGTAAAAACTATGCCTCTTTTCAATAAATAAAATTCAGAATTTCTGGGAGTGACATTCAGATCTATTCTGTCTTCTACTTGGAGGGAGCCATCAAATCTGTAGGTAATTTATTTTCTTGCTTTTATTTTCTAGTATAATTTATCATCCCCTAATGAGCGAGCAGTCTCCTCGCTTGTTAGGGTTAGCCTTAGCGAAAGGGTTGAGAGATGAGATCTCTCACCCCTTTCAATGCCATCTTCACTTTAGAGTTAGAACTCCATGCATACGCACACATCCGCTCCCTACGGCACCCTACCCCTCGAGGTAACGGTGAACCGTAGTATAAAGGGCCGGTTGCGCGCGTTTTCCATGGGGGTTAGGGTAATTATCAACAAAGGAAGGATACAAATCTAGGGGAAGAAACATCTTCCCAAAAGATTCGTATCCACTTTATTGATAATTAACGTAACATCTAATAGATCTAAAAAAGAAGGCATTGAAAGCGGTGAAGGAAACATTAATCTCCAAAACTTCCCCTAAGCCTAACCCTAGCAAGACTCTTAATTAGATTAATTAGATCTAGTTTTTATAGATTTTTATAAACCAATCAAAACGACAAATAGAATCAACTCGTTAAAACACATAAAAGGAATTTACCCGTCTCTGTGGATCGACCCGTACTCACCGGCTAGCTGCGAAGCGACGCCGTTCTGATTGCGGTAAATACAAGTTTTTGACACTTAATCAAATGGCGCCGTTGCCGGGGACGGCGTAATCTTTCTTTTTGTGAATTTTTGGGTTGATATAAATTTTAAAAATTATAAAAATCTGAAAATATAAAAAAATAAAAAATTATCAACTTTGATCTGTTTGAAGGGTTTGCTATTTGAATCTTGCAGGAACAACAAAGACTTTTGGATCTGGAGTTTTACAGAAGGTCAAAACAGAAAAAGGAGCATAAGAACAGAGAGCAATTGTAAGCACAGAACAGTACAAAAATTTCCAGAGCCCGATCCCTCTTCTCAGCCGCGCTTCCGCCGCATTAAGGGGCCCAGGACCGCGGTTCCGCGCTCATTTGGCCACATCAGCATCTCAAATTTGCTCTGTTTGTTTTCTCCTTCTCCCCTCTGCAACCTCCCATATATCTATCTGTGAAACTTTTCTGCAGGATTTCTTTGCGTAAAGAGTCTTTCTCCCCCTTCTCGATAACAGATTTTCTGCAGGTTTCTTTGCGCCGTGCTAAAAAAATTCTGATTGCAAGTGAAATTTTATTTGTTTTGCATAATTTAACCGGACTCTAAGGGGCTAATTGACCAAACTCAGATTGGGTGGGGATTTCATCACCCTTCCCAGGACCCCAGAAAACACCTAAAGCATTTTGCATCGACCACCTTTAATTAAAAAAAGATTAGACTCAGACCTAAGGACAGCGAGCTCAATAGGAAAAGGACTAGGGTAGGCATCGGCCGTTTATCCTAACCGACATTGCGGTGTCTAGGCTAGTGGTTATTAATTAGGCCCACTGTAGTGGTGGTTCCTTCCCACTTACCTGGCCGTACTTGTCCGTGAAGAGACGGTTTGAGGTCTATTTCTAGCCCTAGTTAGGAGCTGTCTAGTAGACCTAGGCGACCCTAGATCTAGGCCTGATTGTGCATGTGTGGTTGATACAGTTGTGTCACGAGTCCGTTTTCAAAAAAAAACCTCCTTGCAAAACTCACACATAAATAAAAAAATAAATAAAGAAAAATCTTTTTAAACTTGCAACTTGTCGTGAAGAAACTTAAAACTCACTTCCACACCACTTCTTCTCACTGACGTTATCTTACCCCCACATTCTGTTTTTCTATTTTTTTCTGACTACACTACTCCTTTAGTGTATGTCACTTTGGACTAGGGATACTAACGCCCGATTAGTCCGTGTTTCGTTGATACCGACCAACGAACCTTTCGATACCGAAGTCGAAATTCCGTCCACTTTCTTACCCTCATCTTCAAATTCTTTCGAAGGTATGTCGGGACACAACCCCAACGATACCTTACCGACGGGAATGATTCCACCTCCGTTAGGTGCGAATAACCCGAATCTTCCGCCTGTTGTAGCGCCCGCACGAGTTGCGCTCCAGGATCTCTTCTACCCCGTCCGCACTTCTTTACCTACATGTCTTTCACCCCCACCGGCGAATGGGGATAATTTTGAAATAAAACCACACTTCATCAATATGCTGCCTAAGTTTCATGGTTTGGAATCCGAAGATGCATATATTTTTATTAATAAATTCCAAAACGTTTGCGGCATGATGAAGACAACCCAATTAAGTGATGACGCTATAAGGCTAAGGGTCATTCCTTTTACCTTATGTGACCTAGCCGAGAAGTGGCTATATAGCACCGCATCACACTCCATTAGAAATTGGGACGAGTTTGTAAGAGCTTTTCTGAAAAAGTTCTATCCTCATCACAAAACTGCTAGAATCCGAAACGAAATTATACAATTTTCACAGCTTCCTTCCGAACCATTTTGGAAGTGCTTCGAGAGATTTAAAGACCTACTCGTTCAATGTCCTCATCATGGGATAGAAAATTGGCAACTTTGCCAAACATTATACGAAGGATTGAACGCAGCAACGAAGCAGTTGCTAGAAACAATATGTCAAGGTCATTTTCTCTCCAATTCTAGCGACGAAGCTTGGCAGTTTCTTGAGGACCTAAGTGAGCAAACAATTCAGTGGGAGAGTACCAAGACCACATCATCTTCTTCAGTTGGTCAATCTAGGGCAGGCATACATCAAATAGATATGTCGATAGCTATGAAGGCCGAGATGGCCTCACTTATGAAAAAGCTAGAAGCCATTGAAACCAAAATCTCATCGTCTTCTCCTGCCCCTACTCTACCCACACGAACTGTTTGTGCTTGTTGTTCGAACCCGTCGCACCTAACCGAAGAGTGTCCTTATAATGCACCCATTCAAGGACAGGATCAAGTCAATGCTGCATTTCAGCAACGACAAATAAATGATCCGTACTCTTCGGCATACAACCAGGGGTGGAGGAGTCACCCGAATTTCGCTTGGAACCAAAATCAACAAGTCTAAGGGAACAATAATTTTCAAAGACCTCCTCCACAACAAAAACAAGCACCCTTACAAACTAAAAACCAGCAACCTTTCCAACAACAACCTTATACAAATCAAACGAACAATTTAGTTCAACCAAATGATGATAAGGTTACCTCGCTCAAAAAAAAGTCTAGATGCATTTCTTAAGCAAACTACAGAATCCGCAGCAAGATTTGAAAGTTATGTGCAATCTTTAATGAATAACAATGCCTCACACGATCAAAGTATTAAATCTATTGAGGCACAAATTGCACAATTAACTGCTGCGTTGAGCGAGAGAGAAAAGGGAAAGCTTCCATCTCAACCATTGCCCAATCCCGGTCACGCACAAAACGCATATCACAATCACAATGTAAATGCGGTGACCACGTTGAGATCCGGAAGAGAGTTGCAAAATAATGTGAAAACTAGTGATGACATCCCCGCCGGTGGTTCTTCTTCCCCTTCTTCATTTTCTTCACTTCCTTCTTCACCTTTTTCTTTAGAGCCTATTCTCCACCCTTCACACGGCTCTACTTCTTCTAGCTCTAACGGACCCATTTATCACAACACGAACACATCTACACCGGGATCCGTTCCTAATCCACAGTCTGCTCCACAAACATTTGACTCAACTAATTTTCAAAATGCACCATTTCCAAACTGGTTGAGTCCTAATAAACCAAATACACAAGTGGAGAAGATTGTGGAGATATTTAAGCAGGTTAGCATAAATATACCTCTCTTGGATGCTATCCAACAAGTCCCTTCATACGCGAAAATCTTAAAGGGATTATGCACTTCAAAGAGAAAAGCATCTCAAGTACCCAAGAAAGTGCTAGTGGCTAGTGCAGTGAGCAATGCTATTAACCACCATCAAACCTTACCCCAAAAACGAAAGGACCCCGGCTGTCCTACGATATCAATTACAATTGGGGATAAGAAAATTAATCGAGCACTTTTAGATCTTGGGTCTAGTGTTAACCTGATTCCCTACTCCGTGTACGAACAATTAGGGGTTGGAGAGTTGAAACCCACTCGTTGCACTCTCCAAATGGCTGATCGATCAATCACCTATCCAAGGGGTTAACTAGAGGATGTGTTGATCAAAGTCGGGGAGTTCATATTCCCCGTTGATTTTATCGTTATGGATACACAACCTGTTGCTAACCCAAGAAACCAAATTCCGGTGATTCTCGGTCGACCATTTTTGGCCACTTCCAATGCCGTAATAAACTGTCGCAATAGCTCCATGACTCTATCCTTCGGGAAGAGGTCTAGTGAGTTCAATATTTATAAGATGGAAAGTCTGCCCCCCGTGCCAAAAACTAGTACACGAGAAGTTTGCTCTGTTCACGAAATCACGCAGGAGGACTGCGAGCTTGAAAGATTTCTATTTGATGAAAACAGTTTTGACGCCACTAGTGCGTCCCTCCTTGAGCCTACTACCGTTGACACAACCGAAGTTGATTATGAATGTTTCACTTTTTCGGATGACGACGACTCACAGCCCGAATATGAGTCTTTTAAATTTTTGGATGAGTTAGTCGAACCATCCGAATCGGTTGTTTGCAGTGATTTCGAACCTGTGTTGGAGTCCTTTAAGTTCGAGGTAGATTCCGTAATGATTCTTTCGCCTCCGAAACTCGAACTAATGTCCTTACCGCCTCACCTTAAATATGCTTACATAGGTGAAAATGAGACTTTTCCCATTATCATATCAGCCTCTCTAGACTTCGAGCAAGAGAACGCTATTTTAAAAGTCTTACAAGATAGGCGGCAAGTTTTCGATTGGACTATGGCGGACATCGAGGAGATAAGTTCCCTCATAATTGAATATCATATACAATTGATGGATGATGCCATGTCAATAGAGGACCCACAGGAACATCTTGGGGGTATTGTGGTGAGTCAACTTCCTCCCTTAGAAGTTGAAATACCCCCATTTCTTTTAATAAGTTACGAGAATGCCAATACTCCACTGATTGCTGATCATTTACATTCTCGTTTTGATGCATCACCATCACCTGTATATTCACCTCCACACCTCCCATACCACTACTTCTATCTTTCCCAATTCTTTGCGAATCGCTACAACTTATTCTTCCACCAACCAATACTCTTTATTGATAAATTTTTCAACTGGTTGGTATTGACGTTTGGTCTAGGCAAAGTTTGGCAGTAATGTCTAACATAGTTAAAATGAAGTTTGGGGGAGGGCCTTTTTGTATATATTTTTGTTTTTCTTAACAATAAAAAAAATTATAAATAAATAAACAGGGAAGTGCCGGTATTTTGACCCTCTTGGTTTAGTATGACAGTGAGGACACTGTCAAGTTCAAGTTTGGGGGTATTTATGCTTGGTACGTCTTCTTCCTCCGCATTCATTTATGCATATTTTTGCATTTGCATACTTATTTGAAAACCCATAAAAAATTGAAAAATTTCAAAATTATAAAAATCATTGTATTCAATTTTGCTTATTTGACTAGAGTTTGACAGATAGGTTAACTAGCTAGGAACAACTAGATCTTAGACTTAGTGAATTAAAAACCCTAAAAATAACCTTCCTTAAAGTTTAACGGTAGAAAGTATATGCCTTGCAGTTTATTTAGAATAGACATATTTTGGGTTCACTTCTTGGGCTAAGTCGAAACAAGGGAAGAGTATTGATGTTCTTATTAAAGTATAAGTTTGAAAAATAGTTCCTACCTTAAGTCTAGATTCTGAAAACGTATACCCTACAGTTTGCACAATCACGCACCTTGAAATTTGGAATAGTAGAAGAGACCTTGAAATGCTCTTGTCTAAAGTCCTTAGTACAATGAAAATAAAAAAATATATAAGTGTGAATAAAGAATAAAAAAATGGACACTGGTTTTTGTGATTACTTAAGGCTGCGAAAATAGAAAAATATTTAGCGAGGGTGCTTCATCACCTAGTGCTTTAGACCAACTGGTTTGGGAGTCACTGCTAAAACCTTGGGTGTTGCAAAGACTAGGAAGTACGCTTTAAAGTGCAAACGCATTTTGTAATCGGTCGTTGGTACCTCAAGAAGTATTAACGGTCGCATGAAGGATGTGTAAGCAAATTTCAATTAAATTCACCAACTAATTAGTACTTTGGACAACGGACAAGGGCATGATTGCTTGAATTGAATTTCCAAGTGTAGGGGTGATCTATACACACACGTAGGGGTATGTGATTGGAATTTAGATAAGAGAGAGGAATGAAAGATAAAATTTGTATCTTTAATAGGAGTTGATAGAAAATTCCTAAGTAGAGATGAAACCCTAGAAGGAAGACTTAAGAGATGCCGAAAGCTAAGTAGGTCTACATAACATATATAATCTTAAGTTAAATAATGAGGAAGTGTGAAGAATGAGGGTGGATAATTTACAAGTATAAGATAATAGAATTCCTTGTTAGAAAACCTAATTGGAGAACTAAAGTTAATGGGCCGAATTGATAGGATTTTGTGGGTGTAATCCGCTGAAAACCCTCAGGAGACAACACTCCTCCTACTAGGGACACCTAGAGGTTTAACGGCTTGTTGCACGAGCTCAGTGCAATCGCGTTTCCCTGCGAAAGTGCGGTTAGGATTTTAGTGAATAAATAATAAGTTTGCTCGAGGACGAGCAAAAGGTAAGTTTGGGGGTATTTGTTCAGACTATAATATTGCATTATTCATTCCCTTATTCTTATCCGTTTTATAAATAAACAGGTACTCTTGACGCACGTTTTTGGCATATTACAGGTTACAGGTTTCTGGAGCAAATACAGTGAAAAAGACACAAAACAACAGAAAAGGGACTTTTGACCAACAATTAGACGAATCCTAGTCAAGCAAGGCAACGAATGTCAAGGTGAAACGGTTAAAAAAGCCCAATACAAGTCTTCACTGAAGATCTGGAGAAGAGTGAAAAGTCAACAGAGAAAAAGAAGTATTAAACTAAGAAGCTCAGACAACCACAAAGGACCCCAGAAAATTTGGTGAGCCAATCCTACCAATGGGCCGCGGATCCGCGGCCCAAGCCATCAATTGCCGCGGATCCGCGGCCGTATAATACACGTGTCGGTGGATTTTTCTTCTGTTGCCGCGACTGTTCTGGTGTTGGGATTCTCAGGGGTCAAATCAGTAATTGTGCATGTGCGAGAGTCTGTAACCCTAGGTTTCCTATTTTCCTATAAATTGTAATTTTAGATCTGTAAAAACTATGCCTCTTTTCAATAAATAAAATTCAGAATTTCTGGGAGTGACATTCAGATCTATTCTGTCTTCTACTTGGAGGGAGCCATCAAATCTGTAGGTAATTTATTTCCTTGCTTTTATTTTCTAGTATAATTTATCATCCCCTAATGAGCGAGTAGTCTCCTCGCTTGTTAGGGTTAGCCTTAGCGAAAGGGTTGAGAGATGAGATCTCTCACCCCTTTCAATGCCATCTTCACTTTAGAGTTAGAACTCCATGCATACGCACACATCCGCTCCCTACGGCACCCTACCCCTCGAGGTAACGGTGAACCGTAGTATAAAGGGCCGGTTGCGCGCGTTTTCCATGGGGGTTAGGGTAATTATCAACAAAGGAAGGATACAAATCTAGAGGAAGAAACATCTTCCCAAAAGATTCGTATCCACTTTATTGATAATTAACGTAACATCTAATAGATCTAAAAAAGAAGGCATTGAAAGCGATGAAGGAAACATTAATCTCCAAAACTTCCCCTAAGCCTAACCCTAGCAAGACTCTTAATTAGATTAATTAGATCTAGTTTTTATAGATTTTTATAAACCAATCAAAACGACAAATAGAATCAACTCGTTAAAACACATAAAAGGAATTTACTCGTCTCTGTGGATCGACCAGTACTCACCGGCTAGCTGCGAAGCGACGACGTTCTGATTGCGGTAAATACAAGTTTTTGACACTTAATCATGTCCCGAGTCCAAGCGGACATACACTAAACGAGTTTAGTATAGTCAAAGCGGAGAAGGTGAGGGTAAGAAAACGTCAATGGAGAAAGGCGATGGGTGGTGTGTGAAAAATGGATTTTGGCGACAAAGGGCGAGTTTTTATAAAAGTTTTTGATTTTTTTCTTTTTTTTTTTTAGAAAGAGCTTTACAGAAATATGTACGGATTTACGGCTTAAGTAATCACAAACAAGATATGCACAATCACACCTAGATCTAGGGTCACCTAGGTCTGCTAGACCTGCTCCAGAACTTGATTTTCGAAGTAAAACAGTGTCGAGAAACGGGCTCAAGATACACTGATCACGAGGCCAGGTAAGTGCAGAGATAAGGGGAGGTTTTCCAACGCTTTCGCGAAGTTCCTTAATTAAGTAACCCTTTCTCTTTTGGCGGTTGTGCCGTTAACACTTTTCTAGACACCCCGTAAACAATATACCGTTAAGCGAGGTTCTAAACACGGTTTAACTTCTCCTAATGAGCGCGAAGTCCTTAGGGCTGAGTCTAGTATTTTTTAATTTACAATGGACAATGCATATGTTTTTGTGATTTTTGGGGTCCTGGGAAGGGTGATGAAATCCCCACCCAATCTGAATTGGTTTCAAGCCCCTTAAGTCCGTATTAAAGAATGCAAAGCGGTAATAAATCAACTGCAAACAATTTTTATTTTTAGCGAGGCGCAAAGAATCCTGCACAAGAACAGTTTATTGGAAGGGGGAGAGAATTTGCTCAAAGAAGGCTGCAGAAAACACAATTTATTGGAGTCCAGAGGAGTGGGAGAGAGAAGAGGAGCTTACCCAGAAATATTGGTGCCCTGAAGCCACCAAATGGCCGCGGTTCCGCGGCTAAACACCAGCAATAGCCGCGGTTCCGCGGCTGAACAGAGAGATTGAGCTTCCAATTTTTTTTCGTTTGCTGGTCTTGGAGTCCTCTGCTTGTCTGGATTTGCTTACTGTATCTGCTCCAGATTTTTACAGTAGACCGTTTGCTTCGTTTTGATCCGTCGCGGTGTAGCCGCGAAATGTGGGTCTATCTTCCCACGTCTTTGGCACTGAACTTGAACTCCGTATATCCCACTTCTTTGGTACTGAACTTCAAACTTCGTATTATCCTGCACACTTGCACAAAAACTAATCAAAAATAACAAGATGAATTTTTTTTTACAAAGTATATTTTTTTTTTGTTTTGGTTATATTTATATTCACAAGTTCACCCGAAAATACACAAAGAAATAAACTACCGTCTCCCCGGCAACGGCGCCATTTGATTGGTAGAGATTCTGCGTGTTCAAGTTTTAGTTAAATACCGCAATCAAGACGGTTTCGCTTGTAGCTAGCCGGTTGAGTACGGGTCGTCCGCAGGGAGATAGGAATCTTTTTCTATGTGCTTTAACGAGTTAAGTCCAGTTTTCCAGATTTTGTTGTGATTAATTAAGTGGTAAAATGATATGTAAAGAGAGCTTGTTAGGGTTAGGATTAGGTTAGTTTGAGTTAGGAGTCTCCCACTTCTTTCGTTGCCCCTCTTAATATCGGTGTTACGGTAATCGGCAACAACGGGGATTAGCACGACTAGGAAGGAACTTGCGAGTATAAGCTAGGCTTTCCAACGCATAAGTTCTTCCTTTTGGTGCTTGTCCGTCCGTTCTTGGCTCTTATCCATAACCTCCGGTTAATTCAACCACAACCGGTCTCACTACGGAATCACCGCTATCATGTAGGATAGGGTGCCGTAAGGAGCGGATTGTGGTTCAATTAACGGGAGTTGAATTAAGCTGTTGGACAAGGAAAGAGTGAGAGAGATTTCCTTCTCTCAAACTTCCCTTATCCTACCCTAACAAGTATGAAACTACTCACACATCATGATACGGAAAAATAAAACAAAACAAAAGAGGAAGATAGAAAGAAAGAGATTTAGAAGATAACAACTAGCTATTTGCGACCTCACCTTGGCGAGGATCAAGCGTAAGCATCATGGTTGTTTTAATGATAAAGAAAAGAGAGAAGAAAGAAACAACAAGAAAAATAACAACAACTAAGTTAACAAATGAAAATTACAATAATTAACAAGATAATAAGACAAGCATAATAATAAACGGTTCTTCTTTATTCATCATTCTTCACTCACAAGCTCACTACAAGTTTTAACGGAGAAAAGATGAGAAGAGGAAGAAGAACTTGTATTCTAAAACCTAGAGAGAAAAATACAAGATTATGGACCCTTTCCTTCACAAAGTTCTGGGCTATTTATAGGCTGAAAAATGAAAACCTAGGGCAACCACCAGACTACAAATGAAAAGACCAAATTACCCTCAAAAATTGGTCAACCGCCGCCACTATACGGCCGCGGATCCGCGGTCTAAGCCAGCTTATGCCGCGGATCCGCGGCCCTTTAGTGGAGTTAGGTGGCCAATTTTTGTAGGGTTTCCTGGTTTGCTGTGCCCATGAGTCTGGTATATATCTTTTCTCAGATTTGCTTCACGATTTTGCCAGAATTTCTGTTGAGGGAAAGGTGATTTGATGTGGACTTTTTGTCATGATTTCCTTGAGCTCCGCGTAGATTTCTTGGATCTTGTGCTGCCATTGAGCCTTGTGCATGAAAACGACATTGATTTGACATTTTGTCTCTTAAACTGGTGTGTGGCAACAGACGGATAAAGAGCGGAGATCCGTGTTTTATCTGTGGTTGGCAGGAACCCGGATTTTGTCGTGTTTTCCATGAATTTCACCGTTTTAGAACCGAGAACCTATATCCTGCAATTGACTAGCAAACACGGCTCAAGAGTATCTACCGATATGCAATGTGATAAAAATTGGGCGGTATGAAAATGCAAAAATCTGATATGAACAGACGTACATAGCGTCTCCGCCGCGTCTTTCGGAAGGGAACAACCGTGATGTCTTAAAACTAATATCGGACTGTGAGGTCCTTAAACACATGGACTATGATGTCCTTAACCTCGACCGTGATGTCTTAAAACTAACATCGGACTGTGAGGTCTTTAAACTCATGGACTATGATGTCCTTAACCTCGATCGTGTAATCTTAAAACTAATATCGGACTGTGGGATCCTTAAACTCATGGACTATGATGTCCTTAACCTCGACCGTGATGTTTTTAAACTAATATCGGACTGTGGGGTCCTTAAACCTATGGACTATGATGTCCTTAATCTCGACTGTGATGTCTTAAAACTAACATCGGACTGTGGGGTCCTTAAACCCATGGACAATGATGTCCTTAACCTCGACCGTGATGTCTTAAAACTAACAACGGACTGTGAGGTCCTTAAGCTCACGGACTATGATGTCCTTAACCTCGACCGCGATGTCTTTAAACTAAGAATGGACCGAGATGTCCTTAAACTAACAACGGACCGTAATGTCCTTAAACTAATCAACCGCAATGTCACTAAACTAAACAATAGAGCCCAATTGCTCTCTTGTCGGATCTAAACAGTCCCGTTAAGTTGATCTTAGTCTAAAATTTGACTAACGTATTCTTAACAAACGTTTAAGTTGATCTTAGTCTCAAATAAGGCTAACGTATTCTTAAACCCAACCCCCAAACCGAAATCTAAGAAAGATACGGATTTGGACTAATCCATGCCTTACGGGCGACAAACATAAATTAGTCTCCGTATACATTCCACGGGCAACCACAAACAAAACAAACACCCACGACACGAAGTGACCATCTGGAGAAGGAGAAAGTTGTTACCGCCATGCGGTAGCGTAATTAACTGCAGGGGCTTGCGCCTGAAAGGAAGAGCGTCCTCACAATCAAAAACCCCTCAAACGAGAGGGAATCTGACGAAGTCTGCTATATCGGCCGCATCCGTTTAAACCTTCGATACATGGAGCCATAAATCAACTTGGTATCTTCGGAGAGGTGGACGGATAGCGCCAATTAGCATCTGCCCCGAAATTCAGGTAAGACGTCCACCGCGTCTTCGTCGCGTCTCTGTGTTCGAAGGGGAACAACGCCGTTGTTCCGGGCTTTCTAACGGAGCCTTGTACTTCCATTGCATTTAGTCTCTGGCATATAGAGACTCCTCTTGTATACACTGGCATTCTTCTATACCAAACTGCAAACAACAGCGTTAACTCTAAATACAACAATAAAACAATATAATACAACTGTAAAAACTACACTCTCTCTCTCTTACTCTCTGTCTATTCTACTTCTCCCTTATCTTTGGGACTTACCGAGCGATTTGTTCGCTGACGACATTCTCTTTCTTTCTTCTTTGAATGTCGTCAGATGATTCGGACCTTCCAGAGATCAAACCTAGCACTGAAGACTTGGACCAGTTAACTGAAGATCCCGAGCTGTAGTTACACTTGTACACATTTAATTTCAGTACTTTCCATTTCTGTTATTCCATTATTTAGGCATTGCTTTCATTTAGATATATTTACTTTTCCATGCATTGTACAAAAAGAATGTGAATAAATAAAGTTGATGTTTATTACATTTGTCTCTTGTGTACATTTCTTTTATATTGCTTAGATACACTTAGCGTATTTACTTCAGAGTAAATATGTAGCGGCCTTGTCGCGTCCTCTGCCCGTACACTAGGAAGCGGGGCGTGACACGCCCCGCTTCCCAATGTACGATGAAGGGGACACGGCGAGGCCCGCTACGTATTTACTCAAAAGTAAACACGCTAAGCGTATCTAAGCAATAAAAGTAAATATACACAAGAGACAAATGTAAATGAACATCAACTTTATTTATTAAACATTATTTTTACAATACAACTGAAAAGTAAATACATGGAATGGAAAGCAATGCCTAAACAGTGGCATAACGGAAATAAAAATACAGAAATGTAAATATGTACAAGGAATCTAAATTTCTGGGTCGAAAGCTAGTTGGTCCAAGTCCTCGCTGGTGGGATCGATCTCTTGAGGGTCCAATCCACCTGACAACATTCCAAAGAAGAAAGAAAAGGAATATCGTCAGCGAACGATCGCTCGGTAAGTCCCAAAGATGAGGGAGAAATAAAATAAACAGAGAGAGTGTGCAACTTTTAAAATTGTATTATATTGTTAACGCTGTTGTTTGTAGCTTGGTACAAAAAATTCCAGTGTATACGAGAGGAGTCTCACTATACCAGAGACTACGGTATACGGAGTACAAGGAACCGTTCAGCCACGGTACAACGGCAATGGAGATTCAGGTTAGGTGTCTTATAGTTGCAGTCTCATGCCTTCTAAGACCTTCCATACCAATCTACCCCTTATAAAACCCGTGATATCTTGGTTGTATTGTGTTGAATTGTATAATAAATTGTATAGATGGATGACTTGCCAAAACTATGATATCAGTAAATGGATGTAACTGGAGGATCATGTAGATGGATATATATCTATGGTTCGGTTCAGTCAATAAATAGATTGAACAGATTGAATATATGGATTCAAGGATTCATGTTGAATTGTAGTTTATACTTGAATCATAATCAAGTCAGATTGATTATATTGAGACTCCGTCTGAGTCAGTCAATTAGAAAAGAAATTGAATCTTGAATTAGGTTTTAGTGTTATCGGTAACTGTTGCACATGGACGGCAGGATTTGTGTCTTTTTCAAAGACAATTACCGTGTTAAAAACACCATTTGTTAGATTTTCTAACTTAAATAGGCAAGCACCCATATCTCCGGCTCCCTGAGGCTCAAGAGACTGGTCCCGCTTAAACCTATATTTACTATGGTCCTTATTGTAAATTTAGTATAACTTGAGAGGTTTTATGTAAAATTAATTTTAATTTTTTTTTCTAAAAATCTCATTTTCTTAAAAATAGTATTAAAATTTCATCGGAATTCAAATGCTCTTTGCGGAGGTCTGAATTCCGCTCTACTAGGCCCGAGGACGTGCAATAATCCGCATCATCCCGAACGAGATTCCCTAAAAGTGGATTGTAGAGGCGAATATCGCAACGGAAAAGATATTAGATAAAACTCGAGCGCAGTTTAATAAAAATCTTAACTTGGGTATTTATATAAAATACCATTTAAAGCATGGGGGATTTATAATGTATTAAATTAATTGCTTAGTTGGATATCTTATTAGAAATATCAAGGAGTCATGTATCATCATATAAACATCATCAGAAAATTAGCATATTTGATTATTATAATGAATAATTCATAAAATATCATTGAAACGAGACAAAAGTTTAAATTTCATTTCTGTAATATGTTGTGTATTGGAGTGAGAGGTCGATCGGTTACGGAAACTAGATTTATAAGGCTAGAGCAAAGCTTGGATGAACAATATATCTGTTTGGCCTCTAAAAGTTACTTCCTGCTTAAATTTCTAGTCATTATATCTTATCTTAATCTTACACATTAATTCAGCTTATATATTTTTATTTACAATACCAAATTTAGACTAAATAATAGAAACTTTCAACATTAACTTATGTCTTAACATTATGCTTTTACATCGTGAAATAACAGTCCCTTGATTAATGCAAAAGATTAAAATTTCTTCATTGTTGATGGAAATTGATTTTAGGGATTATGATGAGACGGAACAGTGGGTTTATGGAGTCACAACAAGAGGCAAGGAGGAAGAAGAGACTTACATGTGATTGGAACGTGCGAAAACGATGGATTTTCGTTGGGCATTTCATCCACACCGTTTCACGCAAAATTCGAAACTTTGATGGATTGAAGACTTGGAGGCATGGAAATGACCGTCACGCTCCCGCGGACTCTGGCCCGGCCTTGGATCCTCGTTTCTCAGGCTGTTAAAGGTCGAGGGTTTGGTTGCCCTCAATTTTGTTGCTTATTATTATGGCTGCTGCTGCTGGTTTTTTTTTTATGACGGTGATGGACTGATTGATCGACCAAGGGAGGTGGTCGGCCAAGGCAACAAGGTTTGGTGTTGAGTTTTGCATGGTTCTCATTTTCATTTAAATGAAAGAAGAAGATATAAAGTAAAAGAAGAGAGAGTGTGCGTATGAGATTATGTATGGTATTTGAATCTGTATATATATGTATGCAGTGAGAGAGAGAGAGAGCAGCAGTAGGGGTTTTAAAAGTGAGATGGGGGTTACAAGAAGAGGGATTGAAGGAGTAGTGGGGGTTAATTGAAAGGGAATGAATAACGGGTTAATGCATGGGAAGTGAACAATCAAGAGAAATGAATGAAAACGAAAGAAGGAGAGAAGGAATAGAATTTAGGAGTAGTAGTAATGGGTTGCATGGTAAAATTAGTTTTGGGCTTAGGTTTATTGGGCTGGCTAATAGAAAAAATAGAATTATAAAAGAGAATGAGAAGGGGGTTAATGAATTTGGTTTTAAAATAAATGAGTGTGGGTTTGTGTTTTGGGTTAAAGAATTTGGGTATTGGATAAATAATAGGATAGGAAAATAGTTGAAGTGATCAAATAGAAATAATTAAATAGTATATGTATTAGAAAACAAAATATAACATAATATATTTAATACAAAATGGATAATATGGAAAATACCAAAAGCAATTAAATATCGCATTTTTATTAAAGAAGGTATAAGAATTTTGGGGTCGTTACAGTGTAGCCCCGCTAACACTGTTCTAGACACCTACTTGGTTTATAGTATTGATTGTTTTAGTAAAAAATCTCCCGAGGAGTAACAAAACTCATGGTGGGATCGAGATCCAAATCATCGTGTGATAGCTTTGAAGGAATTCTACCAAAATCATCACAATTCAGATGGTATGCAAAACTAGCAAGTTTCCTTTTCTTTTAAAACTCCCGATGTGGAATTTTGCTCCAGGCGCTTATGACCTTGACGAAGGCCAACATATCATAAGACGCAAGTCAAGTTCTACCCGTCATTGTCCAGGTTAATTTGAACCCATTCGTACAAACTCTTGACAATGGCCAAAATAGTCGTACGCCTGTCCCAAATTAACGCATCTATCTATGCTATAAATGATTACCCAGCAGCTACCAATCATTATACCTTGGCAAGGGTCAAAATATATAGCTTGAATACTACTAAATACCCATCTGAAATGACGGAGGGCTACGACTAGCTTTGGCGAAAACCGTGAACTTAATGAACTTGATATAGTCGAAGGAATCATGATAGCTTTTAAAAGGAATGGTTTAGGCTCCGCATTTAAAAGTTGTTTTTCAAGAAAACCGAGTGGTTTTGAAATTATTCCAACGATTTAAGTTTGGACTGTTTTCTTTGCATTAATCAATATTAATGTGGTCTCATCATTTAACCCTATCATTGCAAAAAGAAACGAAAATAGAACGTACGCTTATGTCATCCTCCTTCACCACGGGGCACCGTCATGCACCGTTAGATTACTTAATTAATGGCAGAGCGGGGGCTGGACTAGCGTGGGTGCAAAACATAAGCAACATTTATTTTATATAATATATATAGCCATTCGTCTCACGGAATAATAGGCATTCCAGATCATAGATCACAGCAACACGGATGAATATATTGGATATACTAAGATTTCCGTATTTCGTTTTAGCCTATAACGAAAGACGGATTTCACGGTCGTGATGAATAACCAAATCCCACCCTAGACCCCTACGGGTGTAGCAAACTACCCGCCAAATTCTCAAAGTGAAGCAACCTCCCTCAATAAAATGAGTAGGCCATTCGGTACTTCAAGAACCCGGTAGTTTATGCACCCCACCTTGAGTCTATCTTAGGTGCAAGAAAAGTAAATGAAATAATCCAACGGTGGTTAAAATCTCAACCCGGATGTGCCCCGCAAAATTATATTACATCAATTACAAATATACATGAATGAAAGAAAAGAACACTCTTCTCACAACCCCCCGTCTATTCATTCACGACGATCCAATACTTCATATACACAAACTATCAACAAGATACAGATATGTGCAACCCCCACTAATCGACATATAGCAATTAGCGGACATTTAGCAACACATATACAATCACAGAAACACTGATTAGCAAAACCTTAGAATTTCGATCGATAACAACTTTCTGTGTTTACCCCATGCACAAACCAGTACACAAACAAATCTGGGTAAAAACCAAATATACCAAAAATCATATTTCCAAGTACCTAAACCCCAAAAAAAATTAGAAGTACTATGGCCATAACTCGGCCGTGGATCCACGGCCAAATGACCTATTTAGCCTCGGTTCCGCGGTCTAGTTAATGGGATAGGTGCTAGAAATTTTTCCTTGGTCCTAAATATGCCTGCATGTAATTTTAAGGTCACTGAAATAATTTTTTTGAACAGTTTTGAAAATCGACAGCAAGCAATATCTCAGAAATGTAATTTCGTGTATTTTCTGTCGATCGAAGTTCTAATTACTTGCTAACAAGCTAATTAAGATTTTGGTAGGCTCTGATACCATTATAAGTCGATGTCGCACACCCCACGCACTTGTGGGAAGGTGGAATTTACAAAAAACGATTTTCTTGACTTGCAACACCGACTTAAACTTCAGGATCTTTACAGAAACCTTAACTAGCTATACTATTTAGAGGTTCTAACTACTCGGTAAGAGTTTTATACCTCCTTGTTAATTATCCTTCGGGTCTTCTTCTCTTCCACTTCTTGAGCTCCTCAAAGATCCGGATCGAGCTTAAACGTCGGTCTCCTCGTGTCAAAGACGATCCACCTGAGAGTCTATGGTTCAAGCTTCAATCTCTAAACCGAGGTAACTAAAATACCTAGTTCGCTAAACTAGATAGTTTAGGAGATATAGAGTCTTAATTGGAGTATTTAATTTCAAGTGACCCTATGGTTCACAACACATGTGTGGGATTAGGGTCTTGAGAAAGAAGGAGAGAGAAAATGGAGAGAAAAAGAAAGTTTGCAAATGAACAAGTGTTGTGCTAAGTGTAGAATGGATCATACTCTATCATGTATTATTTTCAAATAGAAAATAACAACCATACTTCAACAGTAAACCCAAACACATAAACAAATTAAATGAGCCATGCTTCACCATGCCACAAATATCTCCATTTTCTACCTCATTAATCTATTTCCAAATAATGAGGTGTCCCCTTCTAGAAATATGTAACAACTCCATTTTTAGTGTACAAAAATTTGCTTTAAAATTAATTTATACTTGGGGTATTTACATTTACTGTTATTACTTTAAATAATTAATTAGCTCCATAATTACAAGAAGGAGCTTGTGGCTCATTGGTAATACCTTGCACTGCTGAACCAAGCCACCAGAGTTCAAATCTCATATCCCACATTATTTTTAATATTGATTTTTTTTAAAACCTTTAGAATACCAAGAGTTTACACATGCATATCTCACAAAAACCCCACTACACCCAAAGATGTAATATTTCTGGAGGGTAGATGAACCGTCGGGGGGGATCCCGGCCGCCGGACTCAGCCGGGAATCGGCCAACTAGGCCTCGACTCGGCCGACTCAGTGCTCCAACCGAGTCACGGCCGAGTCACCCCCGAGTCGGCCGATTCTGGCAATGGCCCCAACATGAAAGTTGTTTCTTTTCATATTCCCTATGTACCTGCAAAATTTTAGCCTCAGACCATTTCCAGAGCTCTTTTAAAACCCCAATTACCCCACATTTAATACATTTTTAATACATTTTATCACATTTTTCATTTTCACCTTTCACGTACCCTAACCTTGGCCTAACCCTATAAATACACCCCCCTATCTTCTACTCTCTCATCCCAAAATTCTGAGCCCACTCTCTCAAAATTCCAAGAAAACTTGTGTACTTTGAAACAAGCTCGAGGCGAAATTTCGACGAATTCCCGGCGGAACTTCCGGCGATCGTTTTAGGAACTACCGGCGACGACGCAACATATCGGCGATCTCTCTAGTTCCCTCTCACTCTATTGTGTAATCTAAAACCCGTAAGTCCCTTTCTATCTCTTTTTTTCATTCTCAAAATACGAAATTACAAAACCCGACGGAATCGGAACAAATCCGATTTCCGATTCGGTTTTCTATAAAATTCCACTTCTCACTAATACAATCATATTTAAACATCCTTATGTTGACTATTAAACACTAATCAAAAAATTTGAACAAGTTTCATCACATGAAATGATAGCTATTTCAAATTATCGTATTTTTCACTTAAATACCACATTGTTACAATCCTTCATTTAACCCCATCAAACTTGCTATACACTTAATGTAGATCACGAGGTAACGACCTACCTCCTCACACCCTCATATGCAACACCCCCGAGAACCTAGAATACGAGAAAACTACTCTTTTTCATTTAAATACCACAAACTTAATAAAACCATTTCTAAAAGATTTAGTTTTGCTACACTTTTTAAAAAAGTACCACTTATTATGAAAATACGATAAGTTGTGGACATCAGTCGTTTATCTGAATCTGACTTTGTGGTGTCTAGGCTAGGCAAGTGAGAAAGGTAACTTTAAAAGGCCCGACTCACGGTGATTCGTGAGCGGATCCCTCCTTTCCTCACTTGTACTTACCTGACCACAATTGGCGGTGAAGAGGCAATTTGAGGCATCTCACAACTTGTCGTCTAGACCAGTTAGGAATAGACTAGTTAACTTAGGAGAATCTAGAATATGTAATACGGAAAATATACACCTTTACAAATAAATACCATTTACTTCATAAAACCGTTTTCTAAAGGATTTAGTATTTACAATCTTTGCAAAGCGCCGCTACAATTCATTTTGGGGAACCCGATCGGGATGGTGCGGTTTACGCACATCCTTGGGCTTAGTAGTGCGAGATTCAGACCTCCGCAAGGAGTATTCGGTCTCGAAAAATTTAAAATACGACATCTTAAGAAAATGAGATTTCTAGAATATAAAATATTTATTAAAATTATTTTTTTATAAATATATGTATATTTATCATTAAAATATCTATTTTGTTAAGATATAAATTTTCCACACTTTTCTAAAAATCACAAGAATCAATTTTACATTAAAATACCATAAATTCCACATAAATCAATATTACAAATAAATAACTTTATTTTCTGAAACTATGATATTTTCACTAGAAATATCACAATATAAAATCCACCTTCATTACAACTCTAAAGACGAATAACGAATACTTGAGGTGTATTTTGAAAAGTATATATAAGTATTTTTACCTAAAACCTCCTCAAGTTTTATAAATTACCCTAAGGACCCTAGCAATTATAGGTTTAAGAAATAATCAAGACTTCGACTTACATTTCTAATTGTCTGACTCGGGTTTGAGTCTGATTAATCTGACTTGAACATGATTCAGGTCAATCTACAATCTACAATCTTCAACATGAATCCACAAGTCCAATTATCAATCTATACAACTTGACTGAACCGAACCATGGATATACATTCCACTTACATGGTTCTCTAGTTATTCCATTTACATGATTCTACGGTCATATCCATTTACCGATATCATGGTTTCGGTCAGTCAATCAACTATACAATCAATACAATTTACAAGAAAAACAATACAATCAAAACACTACGGGATTTTAGGGGTACATTGGTACGGAAGGTGTTAAAAGTGGCACGAGACGGTAAGATTAAGACACCTAACATATATTCCGTTGCTGTTGAACCGTGGCTTAACGGTTCCTTGTACATTCCGTTTGCCTTGGTCTCTAGCATATAGAGACCCCTCTCGTATACACTGGTATCCTTCTGTACCAAGCCACAAAAAACAGCGGTAACACAACATTACAACAAGATAATACAACTTTAAAAGATACCTTCTTATTCTGTCTATCATACTTTCCTCTTATCTTTAGGACTTACCGAGCGACCTGTTCGCTGACGACATTCTATTTCCTTCTTCTTTGAATATCGTCAGGTGATTTGGACCCGGCAGAGATCGAGCCATCCGTAGAAGACTTGGAGCAGTTTGCTGAAGAACCAGAGCTCTAGTTTCATTGTACATTTTGCATTCAGTACTTTTCATTTCCTGTTATGCAATTGTTTAGGCATCATTTTATTTCAGTTGTATTTCCTTTTCATGCATTGTACAAAAGAATGTTAATAAATAAAAGTTGTTGTTTTTATTATATCTCGTCTCTTGTGTATTTATTTTTATATTGCTTAGATATGCTTAGCGTACGTACTTCTGAGTATATACGTAGCGGATCAGTCCCGTCCCCTTCGCCGTATACGGGGAAGCGGAGCGTGACAAAACATCTCTTGTAAAATTACAAGAATGCTCTCTCCGTATATACATACCCGTATTCGTACTACAAAAGTACAAATACAATAAGATGATAATAATCCAATAATATAATACTAGAATCGGGTTTAAACCAAAGCCCACTAGTATTATCCGTCTGAACAATATCCATGCATCTAGTGCACGTGTATGATCGGAACCCTGCCGTAAAACCATACAGCCTCTACATCGTTTCACCTGAACCAAGGAAACCCTCTGTGTGGGACTCTAAAGACTCGACATTACGCTGGCGGTGGGTTTAACCACAAGTCCGTCAGTGGCACTAGTTGTATGTAACGGCTACCCAGGTATCTGTCGATAAGAAGACCGATGGGAAAACTCATCTGAACTCCTACTAAGCCTATCTGTGACAATCTCCATACAGTCCGGTCTGTTCGTCTAAGAGTATCGCATATCATGCCTAGGGGTGGTAACCATCAGACCCCTAATAGCGCAATAAGTCATGTCAGTGTAGAGCCCAATACACCCTGAGAAACAACTGGTGTACCTACTAGTAAATCTCGCTTGCCCTGACCAGGGACTTTGTGTAATGGCTATCCAAATACAGCACGATATCAACTCCTAATACCGGGAGTGACGAATCCTTTCTAACCCCTACAGCCTCTAAGTGCTTCGGGACTGCACCCGACCACTACCTATTTGCATGACTCATTTGAGCCATGGTAGGATAGCAATCTAAGTACAGTAGGAACACACTCGATAAGAATAGTGATGTCAAGTCAACGGACTAACCTGTACTCATGCCACCCGGGAACTGCTAACTGACGATAGGTATAATACCAACCAGCAGTTCCCATCGAGTCTGTCCATGTAACTCATAACCCAATGAGCACATGTATACTATCTCTAGTATCGCATACCAACGGCTGCGGGACAGGCCATCTCCCTGACTGGGATGAGAAGTGTATATACTAGTCTACTTTGGAATATCGATACCCTGTCTCGATAATCATACGACTAGGGACAAGTATAAGGATGTGCTTATAGACTACCTAGCCCCCACTAGTGTGACTGCCATTTTAATGTTGGTAGTCAAGGAAAGATCCTAAGAGCTCTATCAATATGTATTAGCGATATGCTAAAAGAAACATATACACATATTAAGATAGAATCAAACCAGATAGCATACTATCATTTTGAGCAAGACTGTTATTATAATTCGTGTATATATCAAGCTTCCAAAATGTAATATACAATCCAGTACTATACAATAATGGCATCTAGGGCATATATCACTAACAAAGTTATCCTAGTTGGACTCCATGCACTGCAACAAAGTGTAGACTTTGTTGGGTGTTCCTGAAGGGTTAATACCCATTAGGAGCAAGTAGATCTTACGAGATCAGTGTAAATAGAAAGGTACTAACCTGATATGGCTAGACTTGTAGTAAGAGGTTTTCATCAAATACCCGATATGGATTGTAATGAAACTATTACTTCAGTGTCTATACTGAAGTCCATATGGATATAAGTTGCCACTGCTGTTTTTCAAGACGGTAATATCTGGCAGATGGATGACTATAATATCTTTCTAAATTGGATTTAGAAATGTACATGTATATGATTCTGCCATAGGGTTATCTTAGTAAGTAGGAGCAGCGGTAAGTGTGTAAGTTGGTTAAGTTTATCTTTAGACTAAAGCAGGTATAGTGGAAATGGATTATCTGTTTTGATTTCACAGTCAAAACGTTTGACTTCATCAAAATGAGAGATGAACCTGGTATTTGAAATAAGGTAGTAGGGAGTGTTGTCAGATTCCTCATATGGTATGTGGATGACATACTCATAATAGGAAGTGATGTTCCTATGCTGCAATCGGTAAAACAATGCTGATCACAAGTGTTTCTCCATTAGGATATGGATATCAATCCAATCCTAGAGAAATATAGGGTAGCGATGAAGAGCATTTGATGTTCTTGGTGTATGGAAGTCTCCTGAAGGGGGTGGTTATCTACTCCACCTTCCAAAGTGATAAGGATGACAGAATGTCTGTCATAAGTTCTATAGTTTACTCTCTATTGAGGAACAGTATATTGGAAAGAGTTCCAAATGGGATATTGAGGTAGTCATGGTGCTAGATGCTAATTGTGAATCAGCAAAGAATACCGCCCTAAAATTCGCTGGATATGATTGTTCATTTATGAACATGATCACATCATCTGTCCAGGCAAATACTGAGGCAGCTATTGCTCAGCTCGGGAGATATTTGATCTCCGCGAAGTTGAAATACAGGGAGAAACAGAGAGGAGCGCCATGCCAGGTCCACTTATTGAGATTAGTTCTCGAACACAATTTGCGGAACTGTTAGTACAGAAGTTGGGTATGAGATATTTCAATAATTTAACTTAAATGCAACTGGGAGATTGTTGGATATATGTGCCCTCAAGGCAATTATTGTAATTGAAAGAGGGCCTATATGAGAGAACAATCTTATTTAAGATGATAATATGATATCTGGTTTGTCTTTATCTTTCATGTGATGAATTTTATCCACTATCACATATCGTTTAGACATGAGATAAAGCCCTTAGGATTTTTCTTGACTTCCAGGACAATGATGGAGATCATCCTAGTAGGGCATGGGTAGTCGATAAGCACATCCTTAAATATCCCTAGTCATAGGAGTATCGAGACTGGAAATCGGTACTCCAGTTTAGACTGGTGTGTACGTTTCCTGACCAGGTTGGAGGGCGATAGCTGATACCATAGCTATTGGGTTTGGACACTGAGGATTGTATACAGGAGCTCATTGGATGAGCTACACTGGACGAACTCATCGAGAACTCCTAGTTAGTAATATACCACTGTCAGATAGCAGTTCTTTGGCGACATAAGTATAGGGTAGTCTCTAAGGACCTGAGATCGCCATGGTGTCTCATGTGTGTTCCCACTATACTTACACTTCTACCCTACCACGGCTCAAAGGAGTCATGCAAACAGGTTTTGTTGGGTATAGTCCCGAAACACATGGAGGCAGTGAGCGGTCGAAGGGATTCATCTCTCCTGCTATAATGAGTTGATGTCGCGCTGTGCAGGACATGACTACAACCACAAGTCGATGGCCATCGCAGTGGAGATAAACTAATAAGTGTTATCAGTTGTATCTCCGGTTGATTATGAGTCCTCTGTCGCACGACTTATCGAGTTATTGGGGTCTGACAGATTCCATACCCTAGACCCGATATGCGATACTCTTAGACGAAGAGATCAAACTGTACGGTGATGTCATTGATATACTTTGCAGGTTTCAGATGAGCTTGCTCGTTGGGCTTCTTTCGATCGATACCTGGGTAGTCATTACGTGCAGCAAGTACCGCTGACGTACTTGTAGGCTATAGATATGATCCTAATCTACTGCCTGCGTACTGTCGAGTCTTTAGAGTCCCACATAGAGATTTTCCAGCACAGGCGAAACGATGTAGGGCACATATGAGGATACATGCAAGAGTTCGATTAAGCATCTGTTGGCTATAGTGCCCTCAAGGCAATTATTATAATCGCAGGCATATGATTATAATGATTGAAGGAGGACCTATACGGATAGAACAGTCTTACTCAAAATGATAGTCTGCTTGATTTGCCTTTATCATCATGTACATGTATTATGTGGTATTACAGATCACTATTACATTTTGATAGAGCCCATAGGATTCTTGCTTGACTACCAGCATTATGATGGCGATCATATACGCGAGAGCCGTGTGGTCTATAAGCACATCCTTAAATGACCCTAATCGAGAGAGTATCGAGACTGGGCATTGAAACTCCAGAGTAGACTAGTGAGTACTTATCGAGACCCCGACGAGGGGCGGTGGCCGGTCTCACAATCCATTGGTGTCAGTTTGTCATCTAAGATAGTATACAGGTGCTCATTGGGTTATGAGTACACTGGACGGACTCACCGAGAACATGCTAGATGGTATTATACCTATTGTCAGATAGCAGTTCCTAGGTGACATGTGTACAGGTTAGTCTGTAGACCTGAGATCATCATTTTTCTCGTGTGAGTTCCCACTGTGCTTTGATTACTACCTACCACGGCTTAAAGGAGTCGTGCAAACAGATTTTAGTTGGGTACAGTCCCGAGCCACATGGAGTCAATGAGCGGATCGTCGGGAATTCGTCTCTCCCAGTATTGGGGGTTGATGTCGCGAGGTGCACAGGTGGCCATCACCAGAAATCCTTGGCCAAGGTAGACGAGAATTACTTATTTGGATCGGTAGTTTCTCAGTTGGTGATGCGTTTCATACCGACACGAAATATCGCGTTATTAGGGGGTCTGACTTAATCGATCTCCCTAGACTTGATATGTGATACTCTTAGACGAACAGACCGGACTGTACGGAGATTGTCATGGATAGGCTCAGGAGGGGTTCGGATGAGTTTGCTCGTCGACCTTCCTTTCGTTCAGTACCTGGGTGGCCGTTACGTACAGCTAATGCCGCTGACGTGCTTATGATTAAACCCACTGTCAGCGTATTGACAAGTCTTTAGAGTCCCACACAGAGGGTTTCCCTGCTTCGGGCGAAACGATGTAGAGGCCATATGGTTTTACGGCAGGGTTCGATCATATACGTGCACTTGTGCACGTATCATGGTTCGGACGGATAATACTAGTGGGCTTTGGTTTAAGCCGGATTCTAGTATTATATTGTTGGATTATTTTCGTCTCTTTGTATTCTTATTTTTCGGAATACGGATACGGGTATGTATATACGGTGAGGGGTATTCTTGTAATTTATAACAAGGTGCTTCTAGAAGAAGACACCTCATTTTGTTTATAACCATTTAGGATTAAATGGTTAATGAGGTGGAGGATTAGGTGTTATTTGCATTTATTGAGGCATGGCTCACATGGTGACTCATGGGGTGACTATTGTAGCATGCTTGATTTATTTGGGTGGTGAATTATTGTTCACAAGGCTTAGCCATTCTTGAGAGAATGCTATGCTCTACACTCTCATGTCCTCAAGCTCTCTTCTTCTTCCTCAAACCCTTAATGTCTCATGTGTTCAGAAACCTAGGGTATTCTGAGACAAACTAATCCATCATTAGACTCTATATCCTCTAGGCTATCTAATTTATCAAACTAGGTACCCTAGTTACCTCGGCTTTGAGGTTGGAGCTCGAACTACAAATTCTCAGGTGGATCATCTTTGATGGAGGAAGACCGAAGGATACGGATCATTCGGTAGAACCATTCTAACTCCTCTTTAGTTTGCTAGCTTATAGGTTTATGGTAGATCCGGGTTATCGGGTTATTCTAGCGTCAGTTTATAAAAATTTTGTTTCGCAAACGGTCACGGTAGATGGCCAGGGCGCTGGCATAACCCAATATGGTATCAGAGCCACCCCATAAACCTGTACTAGCTAGTTTGCACAAGGTTAAAATATCAATCGACTAATTTTTCTGAATCACAGTTCCATGTCCATGTTCTTACTGCCGATTTTTAAACTTGTTCAAAAAAATTTTCAAAGGGGCTTAAAAATACGTGCCAGCAATTATAGGGCACCAGAAGAAATTTGATCGCCTAAGACAATAATTTGGCCGCGGAACCGTAGCGTAATGTGCCTTTTGGCGGTGGTTCCGTGGCAATATTGTGGCGATATGGCGCCAATTTTCTTCTGGTACTATTATTCATGGAAATATGATTTTTGGTATATATGGTTTTGGCCCAGATTTGTTTGAGTGCTGGTTTGCATTTGAAGCCAATTTGGAAAAGTTTAGTCGATCAAAATTTTAAGTGTGTGTTTATCAGTGCATGTGATATATCTGCGACCGTGAATATCATTGGAACGGTATAACTCATCTAACTGCTATATATTCTTTTAGACGGGTTTGCGAACATGACATTCACGTTGATGTTCTGTGTTATGCTGATATTGTGGTTGGATTGTCGTGGTGGATAGCCAGTGGTGCAATGATAGTTGTACAGTTGAGATTCATTTGTATATTTGATATTGCATGGCGAGTGTCCGACATGTGGACTGCCGTCTCTTCCCGTTTGTATATTATTTGTTTGGGGCACGACCGGGTTGAGGTCGATGTCACCTTTGTACATATATTTTCATTTTCTGTACCAGGATTACCCTGCGGTAGAGTGCTCGAATAGGCAAATTCTATAGGGCAACGGGCCCACATGTTATGGCGTTGAGATGGAGGGGGCCTCACTCTAGAATTGGTGGGCTATTCGACGCATTCGTAGGGGGTACAGGTTGACCCATGGAGGGGTGCTCAAGTTACCGGATTCCGTGAATTTCTAGGTAGCCCATTCACTTGTTGATTGAGGTTGCCTCACTTCTGGAATTGGCGAGTAACTTGCCGCGCTCGTAGGGGTTCAGGTTTTCATTGCACAGGCTATCCACATGACAGGGAACGTCGGGTCTCATTTGCGGTTCAAATGAAACCCGAGACTCCAAGATTATCCACCATTCTGTGTTACTTGCTGAGATTCTGTGATATTGCTTATATTATGCCTGGGACGAATGTTATATATATATATACACACACACTAGTAGATGTTGTATATGTTTTGCATCCGCGCTAGTCCAGCCCCCGCTCTGTCTTTAGTTAAGTAACCTAACGGTGCATGACGGGACCCCGTGGCGAATGCGGATGGCATATATGTATTTTCGTTCTTTTCTGATGTGATATGGTTTAATTGATGGGACTGCTTTAATTCCGATTAATGAAAGAAAAACAAACCTATATATGATTTTGTTGGAACCAAATTTTTGAAAACTGACATTACAAACGTTTCCTTTTGCTTTGCACAGTGGTATTCGGTTATGAATATCCAGCACCTCATTCCACGAGACAAGAGACAAGATCCCTTCATAGGGAGTGACCTCTTGGGCAAAAGTTTACGTCGGTGTAATAACTTTACTATAGTCGATTCTTTTTCTTTGCATCATGGTATTCAGTTTGGAATATCCTGCACCTCAATCGATGAGGAAAGAGCCGAGATCTCTTCATAGGGAGTGACATCTTTAGTAAAAGTTTGCGCCGCTATATATTTATAAAACCACTCGGTTCCTTCAACGATATCAAGTTCATTATGTTAAAGAGTTTTTCGCCGAAAACCCAGCTGTATCTCTCCGTCATTTCAGATAAGTAGCAGTTAGTATTCGTGCTATGTATGTTGGACTCTATCAAGGCATAGTGAACGGTAGCTAAATGTTACTTATCTGTTGCATTTTAAGATACGATTAATTAGGACAGTCGCATAGCCACGTTGGTCTCTATCAAGGATTTATGCGGGTGGGTCTAAGTAAATCCAGGACAATGACGGGTTGAACTTGACTTGCGACTTATAGTACGTTGGTCTCTATCAAGACCATATGACGCTTGGGGTAAAAACCACATCGGGAGTTTCAAACATACAGGAAACTTTCCAGGCATGTGTATACCATCTAGAGTGTGGTGACTTGAGTAGCTTCTATCAAGTTATCATGCGGTGATAGTTGGATCTCGATTCCCACTAATGAGTAGGTGTTACTCCTCGGGTGATTTTAGATGATCCTGACTAATTCTCCTTTTAAGGTATGAAGGAGAATTCGAGAAAACCGTGGGAGCCATCCTAATTAGATAAAGTGATTAACCAATCTGATCTAGATTAGAGTGCACGCTGATTGTTTCTTTTCTCTCTCTCTCTTTGGCAGCGACCATGGCCTGACCTTAAAAACTCATGAACCAAGTTAACCGAACCTTCTTAAAAACATTTTGGCTTTTAGATTGTCATTTAGTCGCATATATCATTGCCGCTCCTACATCCCCTTTGCATTTTTCCAGAACACTCCGTATCACTACGAAGATCCATATTTCTTGGATATGCCATCGTTTAGTTACATACGAACTCGAAAGAACTTGTTCCAGTTCGAGAATGGTTTCTGGTTCTGGAGAAATTGAATAGGATTATTCGGTAGTCTTTTATCTTTACCTTCTCTCAAGTTGCGATGGCTCCTGGTATTAGGAGATTACACCTATTACGCTTATTGGATAGTCTTCTTCCAAACCATAAGCAGGTGTCGAAAAGTGGGGAAGGAAGAAAACCAATTAGCCTAAGTATGGTGTATAAAAGATAATAAATAAAGACATATAAAGAGATTAGAATATGGGAAGAGGAAATTGCGACTGCTATCATTCATGACGTAACAGCATATACCCCTGCCACTCCTATATCACCTTTGCATTTCTCTGGAACTGTAACATCCTAGTTCATTTTACCAGTTCTATTTCGAGTATTTCTTTATTTATGGTATTTTCCTGATTTATTGTGTTCTGGGTGTGAATAGTGTATTTGACATCTGTATTTTGTATCCGACCCGACCCGCTTACTGGAAACCCGTCTTGATTCCTGTTTATGATTTATCCTGGCTTGTTGTGTGGATCCGTGCACTTTCATTATTTTATACTGCATACTGGTATTAAAATCTGGCATCTGCATTTTTAGTATAACATTTAAAGTCACATAAAATATTTTAAAAATATCTAGCATGGCCTGCATGATACCCCTAACCCTGTCGTAGCATCCGCGCATCTTGTTCTCGCCTCGTTCAGTGAAACAGACTCGTTTGGATGGCTATGTGCACGTGCATGCATCCGTTCTTGGGGGTATGCATTTTCGTTATCCGGATATCCAATTTTGGTTTTGGTTGACACATATATTTTCCGTATTTTAAAACCATAATTTTAGACCCGACCCGGACGTGCTTTGGACTATTTTTGTATTAGCCAAAATATCAAATATTTTAACTAATATTATATTTAATATTTCTAAGTGAATACTGCGTTTAAAAATTTGTTTAAACTAAAAACATATTTTAAAGATTTTTGTAATCATTTTTTTTTAAAAATTTCTCTCTCTTTCTCTCTCTCTCTCTCTCTCTCTCTTTCTCTCTCTCTCCCTCTTTCTCACTCCTCTCGCATACACTGTTCCTCACGATCCTCTCATCTTCCTTCACACACTAGCGTCACCTCCCTCTTCTTTTCTTTCCTCTTCGTTTCTTTAAAACCCATGCACCGCGACGAGATCCCCACGAGAACCCTAATCCTAACCCTAGCCGCCTCCTCTTCTTCGACTTCGTTCATCTCACCTCTCCCGTCTCGCCTCCATCTTCTCCTCATCACCTTTTTCCTTTCGTCCTCGCCCCGAGAACCCAAGAACCCACTCTCGACGACCCCTCTCCGCATTTGCAACCCCAGAAACCCGACCCATCTTCACCGCCGACCTCCCACCATCATCATCTCGACCTCCTCCTTCTCTTCATCACCACCATTACCTCTCCCTCCCCTGCACACCCCAACACCAAGAACCCCGAACCCGAGCACCCATCCCTACACACACCCTCATCGCCTGAGCCTCGCCTGCACACCCTCACACCGGTGACCCTCGTCGTCATCCCCTTCTCCTCCTCTGTCCAGAAACCCCAGAAGCAACCCAGCCTTCTATTCTTCTTCTTCTTCTTCTTCTTCTTCTTCTTTTCTCTTCTTCTTTCTTTTCTTGATTTCATATTTTCTGGTGATCACCGCCGGAGCCGTGCCGCTGCCGACGATCCGAGAAATCCAGTGAACGTCCCTTGCCTGCATGAGTACCTTCTTGCCTTGCCTAGACCCGTCCCGCGTGCCGCGTGTGCGTTGCGATAAATACCCGACGACGGACGTGCCGTGCGCACCCGTCGTGCGATCCGTTCAGGCAAGTTTATCTTACTACATGCTATAATACTTATCTTGCATCCATATGACTACAAATATTACATGTTGACTGCATTATACATCCATACTAATGTTTTACTGTTTTTTGGATACCCGTATGCATCCATATCATTTAAAATATATGTAGCTGCATCTACAGATCATATTAATTCATGTTATTATTGTAGTAACACCCTATGTTTGATAATGTGCATCTTACATAGTTATGGAACTGTAGTTGTAACCCTTGATAGTTAATTGAGCATCCATGTTTATTTGTGTATACATACCATTAATTCTGCATACCTAGTTGCACGCCATATTACATTAACTCATATTATTATTACATTAGTACCCCATGCTTGATATTGTGCATCCTATATAGTTATGATGTAACCTCTGATAGATATTCGTGCACCCATACTTTTACTATACATCCGTACTGTTACCCTGATTCAATACTTGCTACATTTTACTGTTGGGCACCCATGTAACACACCGTGCACTACTTGACATGACCTGATACACCACTACTTGACATGTTACCTGATCCTGTTTCTAATGCCGACAATCCTGACTTGTTGTCCCGATGGACATATCCTGTTGTCTGTATAGACAAACATGTTTCTGCTTGATCCTGTGTTGGCATTAGCTTCAGATTTATCAATACCTGACTTGAACACATAACTTGGGGGTATGGGGAAATCAATCATGAAACCTGACTTGTAACTCGACAGTTTGATGCTTATACTGATCGGTTTTGGGGGCTAGGCCAGTCCCGGGATGATGTTGCTGACATCATTCGTCTGTACATGTTTCCTGTTTGTGCTTAGCGGCACGTCTCGGATTCAGCCCCGAGAGTCTAGACCGTGGTCCTGGGTACGCACGGGATACTATTGAGTTACATCGACGATTCATTAAATTGATTTCACAGACTTGAGAGTAGTTAACTCAGTGGCACAGTTTAGTTTTATCGCTGCACTTCACATATACTGTTACACTTCATTGTTCTATATCCCTGCTCACTTATTACATTCATGTTACCACTTTATAATTCATGCCTGCATATCCTGTTACCCCTGATTATTTTTTTATTGTTGATATTGTGACGCGCTGACGTCTGGGTTTTGCATGGCCCAGATCCGCTACTCTTGTCACAGGCCGAGCAGGAGTACTTCAGCCGACAGGCCGAGCAGTGAGGACCCTGTTAGTATTCTAGTTTAGTTTCCTTTCAGCACTTTTCATTTCCTGATGTGAGCCCGTATTTGGTATGTACTTTCCAGATTGTTATTGTTATTGGATTTATTACTTCCGCATATTATTTATTGACTCGTTTATTCTGGCTCATGGACATGTACTAGATAGTTTATTTTATTTCTACTGTTCTTGATATCTTCTAGACAGCCGTAATGTGACTGTGGAGGGATATTTCTTAGCCACAGGTAGCATAGTTGGCTCTGTCACGTGCCGATCTTAGCGCACTCTGGGAAGCGGGGCGTGACAGGAACACTCCGTATCACTACGAAGATCCATATTTGTCACGCCCCGCTTTCCGGTGTACGGTAAGGGGACGCGGCGAGGCCCGCTACGTATTTACTCAGAAGTAAACACGCTAAGCGTATCTATGAAATATAAAGTAAATGTACACAAGAAAATGACAATAGATGTAATTGAAAAGCATATTTTATTTATTAACAATTCTTTACAAGTACAACTGGAATGTAAATACATGAGTAGAAAGTAATGCCTAAACAATGGCATAACTGAAATGGAAATAATATGTACAAGTATCTAATGCTCTGGGTCAAATGCTAACTGCTCTAAGTCCTTGGTACTGGGCTTGATCTCCAGTGAGTCCGATCCACCTGACAACATTCCAAATAAAGAAGAAAAGAAATGTCGTCAGCGAATAATCGCTCGGTAAGTTCCAAAGATGAGTAGAGATAGAATAGACAGAAAGATAATATAACTAATAATGTTTTATTATAATGTTAACGCAGTTGTTTGTAACTTGGACAGAAAATGCTAGTGTATACGAGAGGAGTCCCATTATTCCGGAGACTAAGGTATACGGAGCACAAGGAACCGTTCAACCACGGTACAACAGCAATGGATATTAAAGTTAGGTGTATTATGCTTACAGTCTCGTGCCACTTCTAACACCTTCCGTACCAATCTACCCCTTAAAAACCCTGCGATGTCTTTTGTATTGATTGTATTATTTTGTTATATAGATGGATGACTTGCCGAAACCATGATATCAGTAAACAGAATGGATATAAATGGATAGTCATGTAGACGGAGTATATCCATGGTTCAGTTCAGTCAATATAGATTGATATAGATTGAATAGACAGATTCATGTTGAATTATAGTCTTATACTTGAATCATATTCAAGTTAGATTGATTAGATTGAGACTCAGTCTGAATCAGATACTTTGAAAAGAAATTTAAGTCCTGAATTAGTTTTGATGTTATCGGTAACTGCTGCACATGGACGGCAGGATTTTTGTCTTTTTCCAAGACAATTACCATGTTGATAACACTGTTTGTTAGATTGACTACCTTAGATAGGCAAGTTCCCATATTCTCCGGCTCCTTGAGGTTCAAGAGAATTGGTCCCGCTTAAACCTATATTTACTAGGGCCCTTATTGTAATTTAGTATAACTTGATAGGGTTTTATATAAAAATACTTTTGATACATATTCAAAATACACCTCAAGTATTTAATTATCGTCTTTAGGGTTTTCATAGATGTATGTTTTATAAAAGTGAAATTTCTAATGAGTAGAACCTAGTTTTCATTGTATATGGTATTTTATTAAAATATTGGAATTATTTTGTATTGAAGTGGTACTTTCATGTAATTGTGATTCCTTTGATTTAGAAAACATGGAATATTTGTATAATATATTTAAAATAGATCTTTTGATAATATTCATATATATATTTAATAAAAATAAATTTTATTTATTTTCTAGAAATCTCATTTTCTTAAAAATAGCATTAAAAATTCCATCAAGATCGAATACTCATTGCGGAGGTCTGCATCTCGCTCTACTAAGCCCGAGGACGTGCGATAAGCCGCACCATCCCGATCGGGGTTCCCCAAAATGGGCTGTAGAGGCGTAATTTCAAGGAATTAGATAATACTCTTTTTAAAGAAAACGGTTTTGTAATAGTTTAGGGTATTTTATTGTAACTCGTGATATTCCCACAAATATTATCAAAAAGTTAATCGTGCTATGTTCAATATGTGTGTTGTGATGAGGTAGGTCACTATCTCGTGAGTTTTCTAAAGGAAATATGAGAATTATGGCGAAATGTAAAGTATATGGTATTTTACCGTATAAATGCTATAAAAGTTATATAAAAGATTCTTTTGAGATGAAACTTGTTTTAATGTGTTTGTTAATATTTGTTAAACCTTATATGAGAGTGTGGTATTAGATGGTTTAAGAAAAGTTAGAATTTTTAAAGAAAAACGAAACGGAAGTCGGATTAACTCCGCTTTCGTCGAGTTCTAAAAATGAAAGTTTTAAAATAGAAAAGAGAGGGGAAGAGGGGACTTACTGGCTATAGGTTTGTCACGTCCCGCTTCCCAAAGTGTGCTAATATAGGCACGTGACAGAGCCAACCATGCTACCTGTGGATAGGAAAAATCCCTCCACAGTCACATTACGGCTATAGAGATATCAAGAACAGGAAAGTAAATAAACTATCTAGTACATGTCCATGAGCCAGAATAAACGAGTCAAGAAATAATATGCGGAAGCAATAAATCCAAGTAACAATAACATCTGGAAAGTAAGGAAATAACTAACTGAATACTAACAGGATCCTCACTGCTCGGCCTGACGGCGGAAATACTCTTGATCAGCCTGCGACAAAGGTAGATGATCTGGGCCATGCAAAACCCAGACGTCAGTGCGTCATAATATCAACAATAATATAATCAGGGGTAGCAATACATGCAGGCACGAGTATGAACAGTAATAAAAGTATAACAGTAACAAGCCATAAGTAAACCGTAACATGAATATAGATCAGTGGACAGGATATAAACAGGTGAAGTGCGGTGAGTAGTCTAAACTGTGCTATAGGGTTATCTACTCTAAAGTTATTCGAAATCAATTAATGTAATCCTCATCGTAACCCATCGGTCTATGCCCTGTTCATTCCCCACGGGACCACGGTAAAATGATGTAATAGACTGTGAGTCTATATCCCGTTCATTCCCCACGGGACCACGGTAAAATGATATAATAGATTGTGAGTCTATGTCCCGTTCATTCCCCATGGGACCATGGTAAAATGATATAATAGCCCTTTGAGTTACGTTCAGCTACATTCTTGATTTCCCCATACCCCCAAGTTATGTGTGTAAGTCGGGTATTTATAAATCTGAGATTAATGCCAACACAGGATCAAGCAAGAACATGTTTGTCTATACAGACAACAGGATATGTCCATCGGGACAACATGTCAGGATTGTCGGCATTAGAAACAGGATCAGGTAACATGTCAAGTAGTGATATATCAGGTCATGTCAGTTAGTGTACATGTATCAAGTCATGTCAGGTAGTGGTGTATCAGGTATCAAGTCAAGCAGTAGTAGTGTATCAGATTATGTCAAGTAGTGTACAGGTAACAAACGGATGCTCATAACTAAACTGTAACAGGTCCAGGTGCACAAATAAAGCATGGATGCACAAATATTTATCAGGGATTACATCATGACTATGTAGGATGCACAAGATCAAGTATGGGATACTAATGTAACAGTAAAATGAAATAATATGGTCTCGGCGTGCAACTAGATATGTAATAAACCGTACGGATACAGACAGATACTATAAAACTGTAAATCGGTAAAATTTGCTGAATATTAAAACACAAGCACTATTATTTATTAAATAGATATTGATATAATAATATTAACATGGATAACATATTAAAACCGATTAATAACTATAAAAGTGGTATTGATAATCATGCACAAGAAAGTTCCGTTCAGAAATTCAGCATCACCCTGATTTGTAAAATAGCTTAAAAATAACAAACGTTCTCCAAAAGGAACGTGTCTTATACCAAAACAAAGATAATTTAATAAGATTTTCATTTTTATAAGTATAAGTATCTCAGGTTGTCCCTACAAAAAACTATGAACATTCGAAATTGAAAGTTTGCTGCTGGAATTTCCCTGAACAGCAGTTTAGAGATATTTTCATTTGTATTTTACGTTATTTAAACAATTTATTTTGTAATTAAATATTTCATAGAGTTATAGTATTCTGAGTTAGCTTCGTAACGAACTAAAGAACGTATACTAATGATTTTTCTATGATTTATAATGAATTTTATAAGGTAAGGTATACAGTAAATTTCAGATTTGTCGTATCCGCTTTTCAACGACATTTCATGTGTAAACTATAATATTTTCAAATGTATAACATTATAAAATGCAGATTATACACTAATTAAAGATAATAATAAGAAATATTACGACGATATATATTTTAAATGATATGGATGCAAACGGGTATCACATAATCGTAAAATGATAAGCTAACAAGTGCGGAACATATAACTAAGCAATATGAAATGTAACTATTCAATTTGATACAGTATATGATAATATAGTATGTAACAAGATAAGTTTTCATGACCTAGATCTGAAATGATATGAATGGATGCAAACGGAATATCGAAAAGTTATAAAACTAAACATAGGGTGCATGATTTTAAATACAGGTATTCCATTTGTTAAAATAGATGCGCCTAAAGTAATGTAGCATGTAATTAAGATTGGTTTGTATTCCCAGATCTGAAATGCACTATACAAATGTAAACGGAACGTCGAAAGGCTGTAATATGAAACATGGGATGCTTGATTTAAAATATAGGTGTGATATTTATTTAAATAGTTATATAATGAGTTATATAGCATGTAGCAAGATTAACTTGCCTAGACGGAACAAGAACGGATGTGTACGGAACGTCCTTCGTCGGCGAAATGCCGCGACGCACGCACGGTATATGGAACGGTTCCAAACAACGCACGAGGGTGATCACACAAGTCAGGTACGTTCACTGAATCACTCGGATCGTCAGCGACGAGCACGGCTCCGGCGGTGATCACCGGAATCAAGAAACAAGATCAAGAAAAAGAAAGAAGAAAGAAGAAGAAGAAGAAGTAAGAAGAAGAGGTTGTGTATTAAATAAGGAAAGAAAAATTAAATAAATAAAATATATATATATATATATATATATATACACACACACACACACAGAGGAGAGAGAGAAAGGGGTTGTTAGTTTGATAGGAAATTAGATTTAAAATTTTAAAAGATTTTTTAGATTTAAAATTTTAGATAAAAGGTTTCATTTTTTTAGAGAAATCGTATGAAAATATTTAAACTAAAATTTAAAATTAAATAAATTTAATTTTGGCGGGATACAAAAATATTTCAAAACGCGCCCTGGTCGGGTCTATAAATTCAGATTTAAAATACGAAAAATATCTGCGACTTTCAAAATTCAAAATGAATGCTCAGGTAACGAAAATGCATACCCCCAAGAACGGATGCACGTACATGCGCATAGCCATCCAAACACGTCCGTTTCACTGAACGGGACGAGAACAAGATGCGCGGATGCTACCACGGGGTTAGGGGTATCATGCAGGCTATGAAATGCAATTTTAAATTATTTTACATGACCTAAAATGTTATATGGTAAAAGATGCAATGCCAAGTAAAATACCAATATGCAGTATACATGAGATGCACGTATTTATGTAACAAGTCAGGGTAATCTATAAATATGAATCAAACATGTTCAAGCAAGCGGGTCGGGTCGAATGCAATGTAAAATGTAAAAATACCATTCGCACCCAAAACCCGTTAAATCAAGAAAAAACCATAGATAAGTAAATACGGGAACTGGAATTGGTATAAATGAACTCGGTTGTTACAAAGGTTATAAGGGAGAAGGGGGAAGCTTAGAAAAGTGTCGGGGCGTCGTTTCGTTGCCGGAATCTCCTTGGAACTTCGTCGAAACTCCGCCTCTTGCTAACTCCACTTGCACAACTTCTTGAACTTGAGAATTTTGGAGAGTTTTGGCATTTGATTTCAGAATGAGGAGTGCCAAAGGGTAAGGTTGTATTTATAGGGTAGGATTAGCGTTTAGGGTATGAATTAGAGAATTAAAATGCATTAAATCATGGAGTAATACTCAATTTTAATTCTCTGGAAAATGTGCAGAGAAAATAAACAGCATGAGAGAAGTGGGGTAGGCCAAGAGGTGCTAGGAAAAAAATCTCAGAGCGGTACCTACGATTAAGCCTGGCGGTACCGGTCTTTTTATTGATCTCACCGGTCGAAGTCCGGTGGTGGGGCTTGGATCTTTGGCCACGTGTTGGTGTCGCTTGGTTTTCTTTAGTGCATATGTTTGTTTATTCTGTAACTTATCATATTACGTGTAGTGCACGTGCAAACCCTTTGGCTTCTAAAAGATTAAAAGAAAATCAATTAAAAAAATATATGTGGCTGGGAGGATTCGATCACAGGGGCTATGTCAAAGCAGTGTAAGGCTTTACCAATGAGCTACAAGTGCTTTCTTGCTGTTCAAAAGTAAATCAATTCTTATAGCATACACAGGATTGCAAATACCCCAATTTTACATTAACTTTTAAACAATTTTCTGTATATTAAAATTGGAGTTGTTACAGTCTACCCTCCTTATAAAAATTTCGTCCTCAAAATTTACAATTTATTTTAAGGACTAGTTTACAAATAAATGAAGTTATCTTGCACATATGTCGTCTTCACATTCCTATGCTGATTCTCCTGGTGAATCTTTTCTCCACATTACTCGAACCAAGCTAACTTCCTTGTTCCGAAGTGACTTCACCTTTCTATCCTGGATTTCAACAGGTTGTTGCTCACAGGATAAATCTGGCTGTATAGTGAGCTCAGAGTGATCAAGAATATGGATGGGTCACTCACATACCTTCTGAGTTAGGATACGTGGAATACATTATGCACTCTTTCTAATAAAGTGGAAGTGCCAAGCGAGAAGCCACTTCACCAAATCGTTCGTATATGTCGAACGGTCCAATATAACTAGGATTGAGCTTATCCCTTCTTCCAAAATGAATTACTCTACGGTTCGGAGATATCTTCAAAAATACATGTTCTCCCGGTTGAAACTCCAAATGACGGCGCTTTGCATCAGCCCAGTGCTTCTGTCGATCTTGGGCTATGCGCATTCTTTCCCTGATAGTGCGAACCACGTCTACAGTTGCTACTATCATCTCAGGTCCAAGGAGTTCTTTATCTCCGATGTCGTCCCAACTTAATGGCGATCGACACTTCCTTCCATATAAAGCTGCAAACGGTGCCATTTCGATACTTGCTTGGTAGCTGTTGTATGAAAACTCCATAAGATGTAAGTGATCTTCCCATGATCCTCCGAAGTAGCATACACGCTCTTAGTATATCTTCTAAGATCCGAATAGTTCGCTCAGACCGACTGTCTGTTTGTTGATGATAAGTTGTGCTAAAGTTCAGACTTGTTCCCAAGGTAGCTTGCAGACTTTGCCAAAATTGCGATCGGAATCTGGTGTCACGATCGGAGACAATGCAAACTGGTACTCCATGTAATCTCACGATTTCCTGCATGAGTTCATGGGTATCAAAGATAGCACATATTGAAGTGATAAATCTTACTTAGATTCTTACCTCCGTGTACTTCTTTGCTAGTGTCTCGGTAATTTGGCCAACTCGAAAGGAATAAAGTGAGACGACTTTGTGAGTCGATCCACAATAATTCATATCGCATCGTTACCTTTCGTGCTGCGAGAAAGAGCAGTAACAAAATCCATTGTGATGTGTTACCACTTCCATTCTGGGATAGGCAACGGTTGAAGTAATACAGCAGTCCTGTGATACTCAGCCTTTATTTGCTGACACACCAAGTATTTAGCGACGCTTCTGGCTACTTCATGCTTCATTCCATACCACCAGTAATTTTGACGCAGATCTTTGTACACCTTTGTACCTCCGGAGTGTACTAAATAAGGAGAGCTGTGAGCTTCTTTCATCAACTCTTCTCGTACAGAACCTTTTGGTACACACAACCTACTGCCGTGTCTCAAAGATCCTTCTTCATGGATGATGAAGTTTGTTCGAAGTCCACTTTCTACTTGTTCTCTGATCTTTTGTAACTAGCATCACTAGCTTGAGTTGCTTTGATCTGATTGACAATGGTATATTGAACTTGTAAGTTCATTAAACTTGAAGTGTTACCTGGCATGATTACTTCAATCTCCATTTGATGCAAGTCTCGTTGAAACTTCCACTGTGCGATGAGATTCAATGCTAATGGTTGGCGACTAAGGGCATTAGGTACTACATTCACCTGCCCTGGATGATATTTTAGGTAGACATCGAAGTCCTCCATGAGTTCTAACCATCTTCTCTGCCGCATATTCAACTCTTTCTGAGTAAACACATATTTTAGACTTTTGTGGTCTATGTATATGTCCACTCGTTCACCAAGAAGATAATGGCGCCAAATTTTGAGTGCAAAGATAACCGCCGCCAACTCCAAATCATGCGTCGGATAATTGCGCTCATGAATCTTCAGCTATCTTGAAACATAAGCTACAACTTTACCGTGCTGATATAGAACACATCCTAATCCCTTACCGGATGCATCGCAATGCACTTCGAAACCTCCAGATTGGTCTGGTATTACGAGAATAGGCGTTGATGCCAATCTTGACTTGAGTTCTACGAAAGCTCGTTCACATGCTTCTGACTACACGAATTCTTCATCTTTACGTGTGAACTTGGTCAGGGGTTTTGCAATCTTCGAAAATCCTTCAATAAACCTTTTGTAATATCCTGCTAAACCTAAGAAACTTCGAATTTCCTTCACTGACTTCGGTGTAGGCCATTCGCTTACCGCTGATATTTTAGCTGGATCTATAGTGACTCCATCGCCTGATACAATATGTCCGAGAAAACTGACTTGATCTAGCCAAAACTCGCACATGCTGTATTTGGCATAAAGTTGATGCTGTCATAGAGTTTCCAGGACAATTCGTAGGCGTTCGGCATGTTCTTTCCGACTCTTAGAATATACCAGGATGTCGTCGATGAAGATGACAACAAACCTGTCTAGGTACTCATAGAAAACTTGATTCATTAGGTTCATGAATATAGCCAGTATGTTGGTCACTCCAAATGACATCACAAGAAATTTGTAATGTCCATAGCGAGTTCTGAATGTCGTTTTATGGATATCAGATTCTTTGACCTTCACCTGAAGATAACCCGAACGAAGATCTAACTTGGAGAATACGCAATACCCACTTAGCTGATCGAACAGATCGTCGATGCGCGGGAGTAGATACTTGTTCTTTATAGTTACTCCGTTCAGAGCTCTATAATCAATGCACATTCGATATGAACCTTCCTTCTTCTTCACAAGTAGAACTGGTGATCCCCAATTTAAAATGCTGGGACGAATCCATCCTTTCGTTAATAATTCGTCCAACTGAGTACGGACTTCCTTTAAACCTTCAGGGCTTAACCGATACGGTGCTTTGATCACCGGTTGTGCTCCGATCACCGGTTGTGCTCCAGGTACTAAATTAATGCTGAATTCAAGAGCTCAATCGGGAGGCAAACTGATATGTCTTCAGGAAACACATCATCGAACTCTCGAACTACCTCTGGCTTCGATCTTTCCTCTGCTTAAAATGTTGCAATCACTGCCTTCCTCGGTTTTGCCTTGCATGTGCTTGGCTCCAGGGTACGGTCTCCACTTTTGAAATAGAAAACCGGATGGTCTGGAATCTCGAATACTACCCTCCTTTGACGACAGTCGATGGTAGCATAAAAAGTTCCGATCCAATCCATACCCAAAACGACATCAAAATTGAGTATGTCCAGCACCTTGAAATCAACATAGAATTCTCTGCTGCAGACAACCACTGGACACGGTTCGTATCCCATTATTGCCTTTAGAACGTCGTTCCCTGAACTGACATTCCAGCTGGATACGAGAGGTTTGACTGGAATCGCATGAGTTCGGACGAACCGTTGCGACATAAAGCAATGAGATGCTCCAGTATCGAAGAGTACTAGTGCAGGAAGTGAGGCTACTAAGATTGTACCTAAGTTATGTGGGATAGGTTTTAGGTATAAGGAAAAATATGTGGGTATGTATATAGACTGAAGGAAAGTTTGAAAGGAAAGTGTTACCAGTGATGACTTGGACGGTGGTTTCAGCTTCTTCCACGGTCATTGTGAAAGCATGTCGCCTCGGCACATTCCTCCTTGTTGGAGGAGCATTCCTCTGTCTGTTCCTTGGTCCTTGAGGTAAGTTCCGTTGAGCTTGATGGAACTGACGAGGAGGAGGTGCAGTCGGTCCACAAGGAAGTAGAGCAGGGAGAGCCGGTCTTTGAGTAGGTGCCTGGATGGCTGGTCGCTGCTGATAAGTAATTTTCGGTCTGGGTGCAGTATTTGGGCTGTGTCTATGAGGACAAGACCCAATGTCATGAGTAGCTGAGCCGCAGACTAAGAAAAGGCGATTTCCACGCCGACAGTCTTTCGCCAGATGTTCATCTCTCCTGTAGTAGGTACAAACGGCTGGGTTGGGCCAATTGTTCGGTACTCCCAATCTCCTGGGCATAAATTGTGGTATTGAAGAGGCTCCTCCTGCCATCTGAGTGGCAGGGCGCTTCATCCCGACAGAGTGGGGTCTGCCTTTCATCTTTACCACTGCCTCATATCGGCGGACAGCTTTCAGAGCCAATTCATGGGTTGGGAAATCTCCTGTAGCTAAGGCAGTTTGGATTTCCTGATCTAACCCTTGCTGAAATCTTCTGGATCTGATCTCAGCAGTTGGTATTAAATATGTTGTGAACCTGTTAAGGTCTTGTGTTAGCTGTGTAATGATATTTGAAAATTGAACATTGAGACATATCTTACCTACTGAGCATGGTAAACTCAGCATCATACTCATCCATGGACTTGGTCCATATCAAACCCTGTTGTAGATGAATAAATTGCTGCTCCATATCAAACCGAGCAGTCTCTGAGAAGTATTTCGCGTCGAACATGTCGCGAAAATTCCTCCATTCGATAGGTTGTTCAAGACGGCTTTCTTCCGCCTTCCACCAGACTTGGGCATTGTCAGTGAGTTGCAGCTTCGCAACTCGAACCCAAGCGATCTCTGACATTTGTGCCGCTGCCAGATCATCCTCAATACTCTGAGCCCATTCTTCAGCTTCCAGGGGGCTCTCTTTTCCCGAAATTTTTTTTTTGGGTGCAATGCCCGGAATTGCTTCACTCCGGGCGCTTCCGCTTCTGGACGGTTCATTAAGATAGCAGTCTTCTGCTGCTATCCTTCCAGGAGGCTACGGATTGCCTCAAGAAGTACCGTCTGCTCATTGATTGAAGCAGCGATGGTAGGTGTAAGCGGTAGAGAAGATAGAGTGTTGTTGAAGTTGGTACTGGTGTTGTTTGGAGAATCCATAACCTTGAAAGGAAAATTTGGGTTAGGATAGATTCAAGTATATGAAATTGTAAGATTCAAAGAATATGAAATGTAAAGAATGTTTTTTAGTTGTTGATTATTGTGTTATATTGCTTAGGACTTCATGCAGAATTAACCCGCATGTCCATGTAGAACTGACCTGCATGGGCCGCCAACAAAACCTGTCATGCCCCGCTTCCCGGTATACGGTAAGGGGACGCGGCGAGGACCGCTACGTATTTACTTAGAAGTAAACACGCTAAGCGTATCTAAGCAATATAAAGTAAATGTACGCAAAAAAATAACAATAGATGTAATTGAACAACAACATTTATTTATTAACAATTCTTTACAAGTACAACTGGAATGTAAATACATGAGTAGAGAGCAATGCCTAAACAACGGCATAACTGAAATGGAAATAGTATGTACAAGTATCTAAAGCTCTGGGTCAAATGCTAACTGCTCCAAGTCCTCGGTACTGGATTCGATCTCCAGTGAGTCCGATCCACCTGAAAATATTCCAAAGAAAAAAGAAAATGAATGTCGTCAGCGAACAATCGCTCTGTAAGTCCCAAAGATGAGTAGAGATAGAATAGACAGAAAGAGAATATAACTAATAATGTTTTATTATAATGTTAACGCAGTTGTTTGTAGCTTGGTACAGAAAATGCCGGTGTATACGAGAGGAGTCCCACTATTCCGGAGACTGGGGTATACGGAGCATAAGGAACCGTTCAGCCATGGTACAACGGCAATGGATATTTAGGTTAGGTGTATTATGGTTACAGTCTCGTGCCACTTTTAACACCTTTCGTACGAATCTACCCCTTAAAAACCCCGCGGTATCTTTTGTATTGATTATATTATTTTGTTATATAGATGAATGACTTGCCGAAACCATGATATCAGTAAACAGAATGGATATAAATGGATAGTCATGTAGACGGAGTGTATCCATGGTTCGGTTCAGTCAATATAGATTGAATAGACGGATTCATGTTGTATTGTAGTTTTATACTTGAATTATATTCAAGTCAGATTGATTAGATTGAGACTCAGTCTGAGTCAGACACTTTGAAAAGAAATTTAAGTTCTGAATTAGTTTTGATATTATCGGTAACTGCTGCATATGGACGACATGATTTGTGTCTTTTTCCATGACAATTACCGTGTTGATAACACCATTTGTAGATTGTCTACCTTAGATAGGCAAGCACCCACATTCTCCTGCTCCCTGAGGCTCAAGAGAATTGGTCTCACTTAAACCATTATTTACTAGGGTCCTTATTGTAATTTAGTATAACTTGAGGGGAGTTTATGTAAAAATAGTTTTGATATATATTCAAAATACATCTCAAGTATTTAATTATCGTTTTTAGGGTTTTCATAGATGTATATTTTATAAAAGTAAAATTTCTAGTGAGTAGAACCTAGTTTTCATTGTATATGGTATTTTATTGAAATATTGGAATTGTTTTGTATTGAAGTGGTACTTTCATGTAATTGTGATTCCTTTGATTTAGAAAACTTGGAAAATTTATATAATATATTTAAAATAGATCTTTTGATAATATTCATATATATATTTAATAAAAATAAATTTTATTTATATTTTAGAAATCTCATTTTCTTAAAATAGCATTAAAAATTCCATCGAGTTCGAATGCTCCTTGTGGAGGTCTGCATCTTGCTCCACTAGGCTCGAGGACTTGCGATAACCCACACCATCCCGATCAGGGTTCCCCAAAATGGTTTGTAAAGGTGTAATTGTAAGGAATTAGATAATACTCTTTTTAAAGAAAACGGTTTTGTAATAGTTTAGGTTATTTTATTGTAACACGTGATATTCCTACAAATATCGTCAAAAAGTAAATTGTGCTATGTCCAATATGTGTGTTGTGATAAGGTAGGTCATTACCTCATGAGTTTTCTAAAGGTAATACAAGGAAATATGAGAATTATGGCGAAATGTAAAGTATATGGTATTTTACCATATAAATGCTATAAATGTTACATAAAAGATTCTTTTGAGATGAAACTTATTTTAATGTGTTTGTTAATGTTTGTTAATGTTTGTTAAACCTTATATGAGAGTGTGGTATTAGATTGTTTAAGAAAAGTTAGAATTTTTAAAGAAAAACGAAACGGAAGTTGGATTAATTCCGCTTTCGTCGAGTTTTAAAAATGAAAGTTTTTAGAATAGAAAAGTAAAGGGGATGTAACAACCCTAACTTTCTGTACGAAATTTTTCAAAATACAGAAAGGGACACTTAAGCCTGAACACGAGTTATAAGTTTGTTTTGATTTTGAACAGCAAGAAGGAGTTTGTAGCTCACCGGTAAGGCATAGCACTGTTAAGACATAGCACCAGAGTTCAAATCCCATCAGCCACATTATTTTTATTTTGTATTCTTTTAATCTTTTTAGAGGCCTAAAAGACTACACGTAAACTACACGTAAACTTAAAAGTTACAGATTAAACAAACATGTGCACGAGAGTATACCAAACGACCCCGACACGTGGCGTGAATCCCAAGCTCCACCACCGGATTCCGACCGGCAAGACCGTGGGTAATGCCGGCGCCGCCGAGTCCCCCATACCCAATTCTCCCCAAACATCGACCCCTGCAACCTTTCAGCTACCCCACTAACCCCACATTACTTGTTTACTCTAATTATTTCCATAGAGCAATAAAATGCCCAATTAATCCATTTAATGCATATTTAAATGCATTCTTTAAACACCCTAAACCCTAATTTTTCCTATAAATACCACCCTCATTTCACACCTCCTCACTCACAATTCCCTGCCAAAACTCTCAAGAAATTTCCAAGTTCCCACAGTGTACAAGTGGAGTTAACAAAGGGCGAAACTCCGACGAAGTTCCGGCGAAGAAACGACGCCCCGAAGGTTTATTTAGGACCCCCCCTCTCTTTCCTCTAGTCCAACAAACCAGTAAGTCACATTCTTCTCTCTCATCTTGATCTTTAAAAAGTTCTATTTTTAAAACCCGACGGAAGCGGAGTTAATCCGACTCCCAATTCGATTTTCTTTGAAAACTAGATTTTTCTTAATCAAGATAACTTCATATTCTCACATATGGTTAAGAAAACATTAACAAAACTAGTAATCAAGTTTTACCTCAAAATAATTATTGTGGTAACTTTTATCGCATTTTTACATTAAAATACCTTCATGTTTCATTCCGACATTATAATTTATTTTCTTTGCTATACCTTTAGGTAGTTCACGAGGTAATGGCCTACCTCGTCATAACACACCTCTCTATCATATCATGATAAAATTTTGGTACAATAGAATACGGGAAATATGACTTTGCAATTAAATACCTTTAACTTATAAAATCGTTTTCTTTAAAGAATATATTAAACAATTCCTTGCAATTGTGCCTCTACAACCCATTTTGGGGATCTCGTTTGGGATAGTGCAGATTATCACACATTCTCAGGCTTAGTAGAGCGAGATGCAGATCTCCGTAAGGAGCATTCGATCTCGATGGAATTTTTATACATTTTCTTTAGAAAATGAGATTTTTACAAGAAAATAAATAAAATTATTTTCATTAAATATATATATAAATATTACCAAAATACTTATTTTAAATATATATAATATTCTGTGTTTCTAAAACTCAAGAAAAGAAGCCAAATATTACATGAAACTACCATGATAATTCAAAACAATATTCATATTACAAATAAATACCATGTATTATGAAGTTAGGTTTTATTTACTAGAAATGTCACATTTATAAAATATATATCAATGAAAATCCTAAAGATGATAATTAAATACTTGAGATGCATTTTGAAATTATACCAAAACTATTTTACATAAAATCCCCTCAAGTTATACTAAATTACAATAAGGACCCTAGTAAATATAGGTTTAAGCGGGACCAGTCTCTTGAGCCTCAGGGAGCCGGAGATATGGGTGATTGCCTATTTAAGGTAGCCAACTTAACAAACGGTGATATCAACACGGTAATTGTCTTTGAAAAAGACACAAATCCTGTCGTCCATGTGCAACAGTTACCGATAGCACCAAAACATAATTCAGGAATTCAATTTCTTTTCTAATTGTTTGATCAGACAGAGTCTCAATAAAATCAACATGACTTGAATATAATTCAAGTATAAACTACAATTCAACATGAATCCATGAATCAATCTATTCAATCTATTTAATCTATACAACTTGACTGAACCGAACCATAGATATACTCCATTTACATGTACATCCATTATATCCGTTCCATTACTGATATCATGGTTTCGGCATGTCATCCATTTATACAATTTATAATACAAGACAAGACAAGACAATCCATACAATCAATATATAAACACTACGGGGCTATAAAGGGGTAGACCGGTACGTAACATGTTAAAGGTAGCACGAGGTGGTCACTTAAGACGTAATTACACCCATGTCGTTGTTCCGTGGTATTATCGACAGAGCCTTATACTATGGGTTACCAATGTCCACGGTGTAAGTTGGACTCCTCTCGTATACACTGGCATTTTCTATACCAAGCTATAAACAACAGCGTTAACACTAAATGACAACAATAAACAGCTATACTCTATTCTGTCTATTCCATTCTTATCTATCTACGGAACTTACCGATCGATTTGTTCGCTGATGACATTCTCTTTCTTCTTCTTTGGAATGTCGTCAGGTGATTCGGAATCACTGGAGATCGAGCCCAGCAGCGAAGACTTGGATCAGTTTACTGAAGACCCAGAGTTTTAGATTCACTTGTACATTACATTTTCTTTACATTTCTGTTATGCCATTGTTTAGACATTGCTTTCATTCCATGTATTTTCATTTCAGTTATATTGCAAAAAGAATGTTTAATAAATAAAGTTGATGTTTATTTACATCTTGTCTCTTATGTACAGTTCATTTTATATTGCTTAGATATGCTTAGCGTGTTTGCTTCTGAGTAAATACGTAGCGGGCCTCGCCGCCTCCCCTGCACCATACATTGGGAAGCGGAACGTGACAGGTTTTGTTGGTGGCCTATGCAGGTCAACGCTGTATGGACAACCTAAGCAATATAACACAAGAACCAACAACTGAAAATATTCTTTACAATTCATATTCTTTGAATCTTATCATTTCATATACTTTGAATCGGTCCTAACCCAAATTTTTCTTTCAAGGTTATGGATTCCCCAAACAACACCAGCACGTATGTCAACAACACTCCCCACTACTACCACTCACACATGCCATCGCTGCTCCGATCAACGAGCAGACGGTTCTGCTTGAGGCAATCCGCAGCCTCCTGGAGGGACAACAGCAACAGACTGCTATTCTGATGAACCGACTAGAGGCAAAAGCACCTGGGGTGAAGCAATTCAGGGCCTTACACCCCAAGCAGTTTGCAGGAAAAGGGAGCCCTCTAGAAGCTGAGGAATGGGATCAAAGTATTGAAGATGACCTGGCAGCGGCACAAGTGGCAGAGATAGCTTGGGTTCGTGTTGCGAAGTTGCAGCTCACGGACAATGCACGGGTTTTGTGAAGGTGGAAGAAAGTCGTCTTGATCAATCCATCAAATGGAAGACTTTCCGTGACATGTTCGATGCAAAGTACTTCCCTGAGACTGCCCGCTTTGATATGGAACAGCAGTTCATCCATCTGCAACAAGATTCAATGTGGACCAAATCAGTAGATGTGTATGATGCTGAGTTTACCATGCTCAGCAGGTAAGATATATCTCAATGTTCGATTTTATATCACATACTACACAGCTAACACAAGACCGTAACAGGTTTGCGGCCCATCTCATACCGACTGCTGAGATCAGGGCTAGAAGATTTCAGCAAGGGTTAGACCTGGAAATCCAACATGCATTAGCTACAGAGGATTTCCCAACCCATGATATGGCTTTGAAAGCTGCCCGAAGATACGAGGCAGTAGTGAAGAGGAAGGGCAGACCTCAATCTGCTGGAGTGAAACGCCCTGCCACTCAGATGGCAGGAGGAGCCTCTTCAAGGCTAACTGTTGAACCCAGGAGACCAGATGAAACCCATAACCAGTCGAGTCCCGATTTTTGCTTCTATTGCAAAAGGGAAGGACACTTGTGGAAGGACTGTAAGCGCACAAAAGGCATTGTTCCCCTCCGAACGGCGGCCCGGACTTGGCGTCCGTGCCTGGGGTTCGGGGCAGATGCTATTTGGTTTTATCCGTCTACCTCTCCGAAAATGCCAAGTTGATTTATGGCACCGTGGATCGGAGGTTTAGACGGATGCGGCCGATGTAGCAGACTTCGTCAGATTCCCCCTCGGGGTGAGGGGTTTTTGATTGTGGGGACGCTCTTCCCTGCAGGCGCAAGCCCCTGCAGTTAATTACGCTACCGCATCGCGGTAACAACTTTCTCCTTCTCCAGAATTTCACTTCGTGTCGTGTGTGTTTGTTTTGTTTGTGGTTGCCCGTGGATTGTATACGGAGACTGAGTAATGCCGTCGCCCGTAGGACGTGGATTAGTCCAAATCCGTATTTACTAAGACTTGGGTTTGGTGTTTTTAGTTTAAGGATGCATTAGTCGCGTTGCGACTAAGATCAACTTAAACGTTCGTTAAGGATACGTTAGTCTTGTTTTAGACTAAGATCAACTTAACGTAGTGATTGATTTAATTATCTGGCCGTCGGGACTCGTCACCTCTCTGACGTCGTTGAGGGATTACAACGACAAGCGTCTGAGGAGTTCAGAGATGTACCCTTGAACCAAAGTTGATTTGGGGTTTTATTGTTTATTTAAAGATCTAAGGACACATTAACCATAGCTGGGGCTAAGATCAACTTAGACGGGACCGTTTAGATCCGGCAAAAGAGCGTTCGGGCTCTATTGCGCCGATTTAAGGACGTGGTGGTCCATCGCCAGTTTAGGGACGTGGTGGTCCATCATTGGTTTAAGGACGTTTCGGTCCGATATTAGTTTAGGGACGTTTCGGTCTGGTATTAGTTTAGGGACGTTTCGGTCCGGTATTAGTTTAGGGACGTTTCGGTCCGTCGCCAGTTTAAGGACGTAGTGGTCCGTCATTAGTTTAGGGACGTTTCGGTCCGATATTAGTTTAGGGACGTTTCGGTCCGTTTAGATAAGTGGTCGTTGGGACCCGTCACCTCTCTGACGTCGTTGAGGGATTACAACGAGGGATGTCAAAAGAGTTCGGAGATGTACCCTCGAACCGGTCGTGAATTGGTTTAGGAGAGCCATTTTGCTCAATCAATTTAATTTAAGGACTTACAGCCAGGATTGGGTTAAGTCCAATTTTTTTTATTTATTTATTTTAGGCTCTGCCTGACTAAAAGAATAAATCCAAACAGGGCTCTGCCCCTTTATTATTTTGCAATTTGATTTGGGCCAGGCTCTTTTAAATAATAAGTTGCATTCATGCAGAAACTCAAGAATTTTCCAAACAGGGCTCTGCCCTTTTATTATTTTGCAATTTGATTTGGGCCAGGCCCTTTTAAATAATGAGTTGCATTTATGCAGAAACCCAAGAATTTTCCAGATTTAAGAACAAAAGTGCATAGCACTTTTGATCTAAATTTGGATCAAAGGAAAACAAGTTTTTTCTTCTTGTTTTCCCTGATTTCACAGAACCAAGGGTTCATATCAAGTGCAAGGCACTATTTATTTCTTTTTATTGAATTATTCATTTTTTTTTTAATCTTCTGTTCTTCAGAGATTTTTCTCTTCTTCAAAATTAGTTTCTACCTTTTTCTTTTTTGTGTTCTTGATTAATCTTCAAGAGTTCTTTCTCTTCTCTTTTTTTTTGGCCAGAAGTTGATTCTTCTTCCCTCTTTTTTTTTTTCGAATGAGGTCTGGGGTCTTATTTATAGTGCTCACAAATTTGTTGAATTTGTTAACAAGATCTTTTCTGAATAATTTTGGAACTTTTCCCACCATTGGATCTTTGATCCAAAGGCAGAAGAAAATCTTCTGGTTTTGGAAAGAACAGAAAAGATTTCATTAAATTTTCATTCTGTTGCTGCGCAACTCACCAGCGTGTGACACGTGTCGCGCAGTAAGGCGCTTGCGCAACAGCGATTGCGCAACTGCGCAGACACGTGTCGCGCGGCCGTGCGCTTGCGCAGCTGTGCTTGCGCAACTGCGCAGACACGTGTCGCGCTGAGGTGCGCTTGCGCAGCTGTGCTTGCGCAACTGCGCAGACACGTGTCGCGCTGCCGTGCACTTGCGCAGTTGTGCTTGCGCAACTGCGCAAACACGTGTCGCACTGTGGTGCGTTTGCGCAGTTGTGCTTGCGCAACTGCGCAGACACGTGTCGCGCTGCCGTGCGCTTGCGCAGTTAAGTGCTACTTATGTTTTTTAAAGAGCCTTGCTCTGATTGGACGCATTGCCTTGGGCGTTGCGATGCCGAGTCAACTTCTGACATGTGGCAAATTGCGCGCTGCGCACGGGAACCGAAGCATTGCTTCAAAATTTGAATTTTCAAAATTCAAGTAGAGCCTTGCTCTGATTGGGTGAACAAATGCCCTCCCACCGTTGCGCTCACGTGGCGCGCACGTGAGTGCAGCGGTGGCAAGACCCCAACCGTTGGATCTTAGGGGTCAGTTGAAGAGACGCAGGCGTCTATAAATAGGACCCTTGGTCCTTGGTAATTCTTTACCATTTTCAAGAATTCGAATTTCAGAGTCTTGCTCTTGCTTAAGACCTTTCAGAGCCTTGCTCTTGTGATTTCCCCAAGAACTTCCAAGTTCTAGTCTTAGAATCTCTCTAGGTAAAATTAAATTGATTTAAATTAAATTTAATTAACAGAGCCTTGCTCTTATAGATCTTTGATCTAAAGAAAACCCTTTTGGGGTTTCTTCAACAGAGCCTTGCTCTCATAGATTTTTGATCTAAGGAAAATCCCTTTGGGGTTTCATCCACAGAGCCTTGCTCTCAAAAATTTACAGAGCTCTTGTTCATGGGTTTTAACCCATGAACAGAGCCCTGCTCATAGATCAACTAGAAAACTTTTTAAAAGTTTTCATGGATTTTTAAGATCCCAAAAATTTTAATTCTTAGGAGTTATAATTTTTCATTACTACTACAGAGCTAAGCTCTTTTTAAGAAGTTTTATTCCTTTGAGACCAGAGTTTGACAAATGTCACTCTGTGATAGAGCTTTGCTCTAAAAAGAGGAGATTTTCTCCTTGTCTCTAGGGATCCCTCCAATAAGGGTATTCTTTTGGGGGTCTTTTTAATTAACTGACAGTCTCATCCAATGATAGGACTGTCTTATCAAATGATGCGCCGTCATCTAGATTTTGTGGGCCCCCCCTTTGGTCCCCTACCCACTGCATTGCAGTGTGATGCAAGGTTTTAAAAAATGTGGAGCATTGGAACACTAACGGTTATTATTATTTTTTCTACAGGGAACATGTCTGAAGATTTGTCTTTCCCTTTCGTTCGCTCAGAAGGAGGGTTCCCACATGCACCAGTGGACCGGGTGGTGTTTGCTCTGATCAAGAATCACGATCCTGAGTGCAAGAGACTTCACTTATGGGGAAGGTGGTACAGCCAAATCATCCAAGGCCGTCGCAGCTTCAGCTCCGCTTCGCCCTCTGACCCCATAGTTACGATCCCTTATGCGGACAAGCCCCCGGTGGAGTATGCCGTGGAGGTTAAAAATTGGAATGCCGACGACCTCCTTCAGCCCGCAATCGGTGCCATTCCGGTGCAGCCGCCGCCGGCTATAGATATCTTGGGGAGGCGAATCTGTCAGGGTGAAGCACGCCCTTGGGGGCAGGCCTACAATATTGGATTGATCCTGCGGCCGCTTGCCGGATATTTGCAATGGGCCCGTTACATTTTGGCGACGAAGAGGGCTCACCTGACGAAGATTGGTTTATACTCCGCCGTCTATGTTTCGCTTTTCGAGTATCCCTCTCCTCCGACGTGGTGGATAAAGGCCTTCATCGAACAATGGAATATCCCCACCCATACCTTCCTGACAGCGGATAGGGAAGTCTCCATCTCTCTGGAGGAATTTGTTGAGATTTCAGGTTTACCAGCGAGGGGGGAGCACTACGAGGAGCTGCTTCCTCCTGACGAGTACGTCTTCGCCACCAAGCAGTTGGTATTCGACTTAACTCCGGAAAATGCCATCCAGCATCAACATCCGGGCTTGGTGAAGGTATTGGAGATTTATGAGGAACTGCATTTGGAATCAGGCGACCGGGGCGTCAGCTTCGCGGATTTCATTGTTCGTTTTATCCGCCCGGAATTCCTATCAGAGCAGGGCGAGAAGTTCGCTCAGCTTGTCGACCCCTTTTGTTTCGGCTTGGACCGCCGATCTTCATCAAAAGATGACCAGCGGGATTTTTATTTCCCCGACACTGCCAGCGTCCCTTTCTCAGAGCTCGCCGTTCCTGGCATGGACGAGGAAACTTTTTTCATAGGGTTCCTGGGTCTATGGCTATGCAGCTTTGCGCTTCCCATGCACCCGCGCCTCATGCGGTCTTCTGTCTTTTACCCGGCACATCGAATGGCGGCCGGTTTGCAGCTATCGGTAGGGATTGCCGGGTTGGCTTACCTTTATAACGGACTTAGTGTAGCGGCGGACGCTAATGAGCCCGGGGTACAGCCTGCTAACTTTCCGATGCACTACTTCACTTCTTGGATGGAGCTGCATGTGCGAGGGGTGTTTGGTGCTCATAAGACTCATCCCTTCTTTGATAAATTCAAGCTCCCAAGAATTATGCGGTTGGTCGGGGCTTCAATCGTGGTTGCACCTCCGCGGGAGTCTAGGGGACTGCTCCTGCGTTCACATCTAGTCGGAGCGAAGACCTCTTTTGTGGATAAGGTCATCACCATAGGCTCCGAGACCGCTAAGTGGTGTCGCTGCGCGACGACTTTAAGGGCGGGGTTTCTGTATTGAAGGCTCGGGAAATCCTTCACCTTTACTCCATTCGGTCGGGCTACCTAGTATTTAGGCAGAATAAGACGGCTCTTTTTATGAGGTATAACCCACATCGATTTGCCCGACAATCGAGTTACAATCAAGGGATCCCGATGGAGGCCTTTCTGGAAACACCCGCGGTCGGCCCAGAGGGGATAAGGAATGCGACGCATCATTTCGTCCGGCTCAATACAGGCTCTTATTTTTTTATCAGTGAGCCTAGCTGTGCCCCTAAAATAATCCATCCGTATGTAGCCTGGTACGCGCATGCTATGGGCCCAATCATCTTAATGGAGAAACGCTTGCTGGTTGACCGTAGGGGTGCGCCTCCTGGTGGTGATCGCAAGGCTCCCATGCAGCCAAGGCGCCCGGTCGTCCCTCCGCTAAAAGAGGCCGGAGCTGACCGACCACGCGTGTTGGCCCCCCCCCCCCCACGTGGATTGCCATTGCCCACTACGGTGGGTGCACCGCCGGCGCCCCGTGCTCCCATGAAGACGGTTAATGTGGTATCGCCAGAGTCTGGCGCAGGAGCGGATATCGGGACTCGCCGCCCCAAAGTGACTGCCAAGCGCAAAGCTGCTCCGGGTGGATCTAAAGCTGGCGGGCAGAAGAAGAAGAAGTCCACCCTATCCCTCGACGCGATCCTCAGCTTAAATCCTGCGGCTCCTCCCGCCGAGGTCATATGTGAATACGGCAGCAATGAGGGTTTCGTGGTGGATCCTGCGGACACCAATTTAGCCGCCGCCATTGCAGCTTCAGAGCGATCGGCGAGGCTTGAAGCGATGTTGAGCAAACTTGCTGAGTCCGGTAATCATCAAGCGCCTTATTTGTCATTTTATTGCACTTTGTATTGTTATCCTTAACTAATATTCGCTCCATTTTCAACAGGTGTCTCCACTGAAGAGGCTATTGCTGCCTCCCTGAAAACCTTTCAGGAGGAGGAGGAGAAGCGTGCCCTAGCAAGCGTTGGTATGTTTCACCCCTTTCTCTTTTACGAGGAAAGTTTGTTGTCTTTTTTCTGATAGTCAACCTGACCTTCTTTTGTTCCTTTGCAGGCGCTGTATCAATTGACGCAGGGGTCCCTCCCAAGTCCGTTATCGAAGTCCCGGCTTCGTCGAAATTGCCACAAGAGCCCCGGCTTGACAAGACGATGAGGGATGCCTTGAAGAATCTAGAGGCATCCCTATATACGGACGAGGGAGCCTCACTCAAGGAAGCCTTAGTGGCATCCGTCTCAACGGCTCGAGAGGAGCGGAAGCGGCTGAGACGCGAAGCAAGAGCACGCAGAGCTGCTTTGGCCGCGGGAGCGGGCCCTAGCACTCTTCCTCGTGCCGACGCTCCTTCTGAAGCAGAGGCGAGCAGAGCTGCTTTGGCCGCGGGAGCGGGTCCCAGTACCATTCCTCGCACTGACACTCTTTCCGAAGAGGCCCCCGTCGCCCTGTCTACTGCTTATAGGCAAGTGGCGCGCGCGGCCCGAAGTGCAAATAATAAATCCCCTTCAGGTAACATCTCTTTCAGAACCTTGTTGTAAAAATTATTATAAAGCCATTGGCTCATATGCATTCCACCTTGCAGGACCAAGTCCGACTGAGGGGGAGGCAGAGACCGTTGGACCCCAGGAAACGGCGGAAGCGGCGCCTGCCGAACCTGAGCCGACGATGGGCACCGTCGTTGGGGCCACGGCGCCTGAAACAGAAGTTGAAGGATCCGCCGCCGAGAAGATCATTGATGCCGCGTCTGAAGTGGTGGCAGATGAGATGACTGTCGAGCCGAAGGCAGTAGAAGTCGAGGCGCTTGAGGCTGGAGACCTCGCGGCGACGGTGGACGAGACAATTGTGACTGCAGGACTCGAAGGAGTAGCGGGTGAGGTGGCCACGATTCCTGAGGATGAGCCAGCCGCTCCTTCTCTGGAATCTGGCAATACTCCAATTATGACCCTCTCCGCCTATATTCCCCCGCCTTCTCTAGGGCCTGCAAGTGTAACAACGGTCCCTATTGAGTCGGGTGACGAGGCTACGGGCGGTGGCCTGATGTCAATGGAGGAAGGAGTTGCCTCAGTTTCGGCTGGCAGCTCGTCAGGTAAAATTTTTGTGTCACCAGCGTTCTCCCCTTTTTTATATATCTTGCAATCTCTTCTAACAAGCTTGTCTTTGCAGGTGCGGCCAGTGCCGACGCTCCATTGCTCGAAAGAGCACCGTCAACTACTGCTTTGGCGGTGGTGGCCTCCCCGTCTTCACTTGTACCATCGCGGATGTTGGAAGGTATGGATTTACGACTCATGTATTAATCTTTTTAAAAATGTAGCTTTGGTACTAACGTTATACCACTGCATCTTTTCAGGAGTGCTCTTTGATCATCTATATCAAGTGTTGCTCCCACACTTCTCCTTCCCGTCCGAACTCGCTTCTCCCTCTGGTGGCGCCAGTGAGTATACTTTCACTACAATGTCTTTATTTTCCCCTTTTTAGCAATGGGATGGTTCCTTGACTTTTCCTTTTCCTTACTGCAGTGCCACAAATCGAAGGAGGGGATGTAAGACCCGCCGCGCTGCCGGCCCTTCCGGCTTTGCCATCCGTTGCAGCTGGTATAGTAAATTTCTTTTTGGTAACCCTTCAACATTTTCTGAACCATCGTTTAACCATGTTTTGTTTTGCAGCTATTGTTCCGGCTCCGGTCCCCTTTGAGGCTCGTGTCCTTTCACCGGCAGGCCCTTTCTTGAGACGTCCGTCTTCCAAGGGTGCTGCAATGAGTTTGGGCCTGCTGAGCGGGTACATTGAAGAGCTGAATATGGACGCTCTCCCTTCTGCCGTAGATTTCGCTGCGGAGGTTAATCCAATGTTGGCGGCGCTCGTAAATTTTCATAACGAAGGCGTCGTTGGCTCTTGGGTTAATCATTGCAGGGAGATCGAGGCCTGTCTATACCGGCTGGAGTCGACGCGCCCTTCTCCCGAAGTTTTAGCCCTGAACATCCAACGCACAACTTGGCTCGAGCAAAGCACTTCGCACTCCCGCCACTTGGAGCAAGAAGCAGCTTTAAGACTAAGGGAATGCCAAAAGACCTCGAACGAAACGGCCCATCTGCGCGCCGAGGTTGAGGCAAATGTTGCCCAAGTGAAGACTATCTTTGAGGATCTCTTGGAGCGCATCTCCCACGGGCTAAACTTGAAGCGGAAGCTTGACGTAGCTGAGCGCACTATCCCAAGTCGGGAAGCTGCCTATCAGGTCGTCAGGGAGCAGCTTGCGTCGGTCTTACAGCAGCGAGCCCAAGTGGAGGCAGAGCTGGCGGTGGTAGCCGATCGGGAAAAGGCCTGGAAGGAAGTGTGCGAACAACTGATAAAGCTACTTAAGACGATTCCTTCCCAGTAGCTGCTTTTGTATCAATGTATTTATAAAATTTTTCTTTAAAATAATATGTATCTATTCTTTATTCTTTTGTACGATTCATCTTGTATTTGATTGAAGTCAATGAATAAAGATACACATTTTCTTTTTCAATGTCTTGTATGCACTTTTTCTTTCTGCGTTCTCTTATTATCAGCATGTTGTCTTTGATAAACATAATTGGCAGATAACTTAGTTTTTTCCAAGAGATAGCGATGGCTTAGGCCACAGGTTCAGGTCTGCTATCTAAGACTTTTCAACTCTATAAGCCGTGAGGGTCTTATAGAGACTTTTCTCCCTGCGGATCGAGAGGATCTCGCAGGTGGATTTTTCTCCTTAGGAATCGTGAGGATTCCTAAGTGTGGTTTTCTCTTGTAAGTCGTAAAGATCCTACAAGAGAATTTTCCCTCTTACGAGTCGAGAGGATTCGTAAGTGGTTGTTTCCCTCCTCGTCGAAATTCGACTTCGGAGAGTGAGACCCGTGAATAGTATGCAAGAGACCAGTTTGGATTGACTTGCAGGATCCCATTGCCCTCTTACGAGTCGAGAGAGCTCGTAAGCGGTTGTTTCCCTCTTTGTCGAGAATCGACTTCAGAGAGTGAGACCCGTGAATAGTATGCAAGAGACCAGTTTGGATTGACTTGCAGGATCCCATTGCCCTCTTACGAGTCGAGAGAGCTCGTAAGCGGTTGTTTCCCTCTTTGTCGAGAATCGACTTCAGAGAGTGAGACCCGTGAATAGTATGCAAGAGACCATTTAGGATTGACTTGCAGGGTCCCATTGTTCAGGAAGCAAGTTTTTGAATCCTTACTGCCCGAGATGTGAGTCAAAGAAGCTCTCGTCACGGAGTGTTTGTATCCGTGAGTTGAGGATTTGCTAGGGATTATTTGTTTCCCAAGCGCCAAGGATTATTTGTGTCCTTGGGGTTTGAAACGAGTCGAGGGTTCCCACGGGGGCACTGGTGGCTCTGCGGGTCGACGCGGATCAGGAGGCTCTCGTCAAGGAGTGTTTGTATCCGTGAGTCGAGGGATTTGCCAGGGATTATTTGTTTCCCAAGCTCTAAGGATTATTTGTTTCCTTGGGGTTTGAAACGAGTCGAGGGTTCCTACGGAGGCACTGGTGGCTCTGCGGGTCGACGCGGATCAGAAGGCTCTCGTCAAGGAGTGTTTGTATCCGTGAGTTGAGGAGTTTGCTGGGATTATTTGTTTCCCAAGCGCCAAGGATTATTTGTTTCCTTGGGGTTTGAAACGAGTCGAGGGTTCCTACGGAGGCACTGGTGGCTCTGCGGGTCGACGCGGATCAGAAGGCTCTCGTCAAGGAGTATTTGTATCCGTGAGTTGAGGAGTTTGCTGGGATTATTTGTTTCCCGAGCGCCAAGGATTATTTGTTTTCTTGGGGTTTGAAACGAGTCGAGGGTTCCTACGGAGGCACTGGTGGCTCTGCGGGTCGATGCGGATCAGAAGGCTCTCGTCAAGGAGTGTTTGTGTCCGTGAGTTGAGGAATTTGATGAAGATATTGATTTCTTCGGAGTTGAACTGAACTGTCGAGATTTGGCTTCGTCTTCTGGCGGAGCCTGTTGGGAGAGTACGGTTCCCTCTTTGTTTACGCCCTTGGATTGTATACAGGGATCGATGTGATCTTAACTGTAGGGCCAAAATTTTATCATCATTATTTTTTGTTTTATTTCCGCGATGCTCTATCATTTCAGCTTTTATATCGCGAAGATCGCGATCGCCCAATCATTTCGGCTATTTCTCGCGGTGCCCAATCATTTCGGCTATTTCTTTTATTTCCACTCGCTGCTTTTTATTGCGAGTTACCCAATCATTTCTGCTATTTCGCATGCATACATTTTACTTGCTGCTTTTTATTGCAAGTTGCCATATCATTTCGGCTATCTCGTATGCGTGTGCGGCTTATTGGTTTTTCGCCGTAAACCTGAAATTGGACACCGATTTCGGCATCAGCACCGCTACAACTGGGATAGTGCCAGGAGCGAATCATCATTTGCCTCTGCCATTGTCGAACAAAGGAGGCTTAGCGACCAGGGTTAGGGCCCTGTCGGCTAAGACTTTTGACTTCGTGAGCCGTAAGGGTATCACGAAGTTATTTCTCCCTACAAGTCGTGAAGATCTTGTAGGTGTATTTTCTCCTTAGGAGTCGTAAGGATCCCTAAGTGTTTGTTTCTCTGTAAGTCGTAAGGATCCTACAGGAGAGCTTTCTCCTTATAAGTCGAGAGGATTTACAAGGGTTGTTTACCATGCAAACATATCCTTAGTTTCAAGTGGGACTTAGTCAGGGAAATGTTTATTCGCGCCCGTGGATTGTTATACAAGGGTCGATATGGAACCACTTGTAGGGCAATATTGAGAGTTTTGTGGGGGTTTGCTTAAGCACAGGTTTAGGTCTCTGTGACTTAAGACTTTCAAGTCCTATGAGCCGTGAGGGTCCCATAAGAGAGTTCTCCTTACGAGTCGTGAGGATCTCGCAAGCGTATTTTCTCCTTAGGAATCGTGGGGATTCCTAAGTGTGTTGTTCCCTTGTAAGTCGTAAGGATCTCACGCGGGTGGTTTCTCCTTACAGGGTCGAGAGGACCCTGTAAGGGTTCTTTAACGAAGTTGCGCCCTTTCGGGTTTTCACAAACACTCGCCGGTAGTCCTGCTGTTTTTACTCACGGAGCCCTTTCGGGTTTTCATCCGTGCCCATCTTGCTTATGGACATACCGTTTTTTTTTGTTTTTTTTTTCCCTTTTTTTTTACGAGGTCGTGCCCTTTCGGGTTTTCACGAACACTCGCCGGCAGCCCTGCTGTTTTTACTCACGGAGCCCTTTCGGGTTTCCATCCGTGCCCTTTTTTGCTTATGGACATACCGTTTTTTTTTATATGTTTTTTTTTATATCTCGTCAGCCTAAAGATGCTGCGGTAGTAGTTTAAAGACGTTTCGGTCTGCTATTAGTTTAAAGACATTTCGGTCCGGCATTGAGAGGGCTGGCTACTGCTTATAAGCTTGAGCTTAGGAAGATAGCGAGCGGACATAGTCGTCGTCATCTACCATTGACCTAGGCTGTGGCTCATTAAGCGTAGTATTTCTTTAGGAAGCGACCGTTTATTGGCCTGAAAGGCCTTTCACCGTGCATGTCTATGAGTAGATAGGCCCCACCCTGGTAGACCTTATCAATGATGTACGGTCCTTCATAGTTTGGCTCAAACTTTCCCCGCTTGGCGCAATTGGGGATCATGGGCTTTTTGACCACTAGCACGAGTTCGCCTTGGTGGAATGTCCTCGGCCGGCTCAATCTTTCATATGAGCGCGTCATCTTCGCTTTATAGGCTTCCAGATTTTGCTGTCCTAGAAGCCGGATTTCATCAAGGGCGTCAAGCTCTTCAAACCGAAGGTGAGCATTTTCCTCGTCTGTCAGCTTGTAGTGGACTGCCACTCTTAGAGAGGGTAGCTCTATCTCGAGGGGGAGTACTGCTTCTGTACCGAACACCAACGCGTATGGCGTTGTGTTTGTGGCCGTCTTGAATGTAGTTCGATACGCCCAAAGAGCCTCTTGCAATCTTTCGTGCCAATCTCTCTTATTTCGTGACACTGTTTTCTTCATGATCTTCGTCAAGGTCTTGTTGAAGGCCTCAGCTAAACCGTTAGCTCGCGGATTATAAACTGAGGAATATCTCCAGTCTATATTGTGCTGCTGTGCGAAGCGGCTAATTTTATGACTTCGGTAAGCTGGCCCATTATCAGAGATGATCCTTCTCGGGGTTCCAAACCGGTATATGACATGCGTTTTGAAGAAATGGAGAATATTCTCCGTCTTCACTTCCCTCAACGGTACCGCCTCTGCCCATTTGGAGAAGTAATCAGTCGTCGCCAAGATGAAACGATGTCCCTTGGACGACGCTGGTTCGATGGGACCGACTATGTCAGTTCCCCACATTTCGAACGGCCAGCTGGCCACTGTTGGATGTAATGGATTTGGGTGCTGATGGATGAAGTCCCCATGAATTTGGCATGAGTGACATTGCCTCGCATATTCGAGACAATCTTGAATCATCGTGGGCCAGTAGTAGCCCATCCGTTTGATCTTTAACTTCATCTTAGGGCCTGCTTGATGAGAACCGCAGAGTCCGTCGTGAACCTCGTGGACGACCCTTCTCGCTTCGTCAGGTCCTAGACATCTCAGCCACAGAGAATCGAATGTCCTCTTGTATAGAGTATCGTTGACGAAGGCGAAAGACAGAGCTCGTTTCACGAGCTGATGTCTTATGGACGCTTCTTCAGGCATTCGGTGGAACTTGAAGTAATCTATGAAGACTTCTCTCCAGTCTTCGGTCTTCTCATGGTCTTTTATTTGTAAGGTCGCTCGTTCAGTCACTCCCTTCTCTTTGGGTGATTCCGAAGGTATTTCTGCGGGGGCGAGCACCCGACGGCTTTGTATCACGATTCTAACGTCATCGAGGTTCTCATCAGCCAGTTCTTTAGCAAGTTTGGCCAGTGCGTCCGCTTTGCTGTTTTCCGCGCGCGGTATACTTTCCAACGTGTAGGAGGGAATTTGGGTTAGCAGTTGCTGCACTTTTTCACCGTATTTTACCAATTCCGGTTTGCATGTTTGGTAATCGCTGTTCACTTGACTGACGACCAGTTGGGAGTCTCCATATATGAGAAGGCTTTCAATTCCCATGTCAATGGCGATCTCGAGGCCTGCTATCAAAGCTTCGTATTCAGCTTCATTATTCGTTCTCGGCTCTGTTAAGGAGAAGGCGAAGCGCATTACTCCTCTTTGTGGAGTCACAAAGATGAGTCCTACCCCCGATTTGATCGTTGGCGTACCTTGTTTGTGCTTTTTCATGGAAGATGCTCCATCGAAATAAAGCTCCCAACGGGTATCACCACTGTCGATTGTGTCAAACGCATGTTTATCTGGCAGATCGCAATTCAAAAGAGAATCGGCAGGTATGGGATGCTCAGCAAGGAAGTCGGCGATGGCCTGGCCTTTTACTGCCCTGAGAGGTTGATATGTTATCGAAAATTCCATCAAGAGCAGGGCCCATTTAGCGAGTTGCCCTGTCAATATGGCTTTTGACATTAGATATTTGAGAGGGTCCACTTTTGAAATAAGACGGACCTCATGCGCCAACGCATAGTGCCTAAGCTTTGTTATTGTGAAGATCAACGCCAGGCAGTGTTTTTCAATGGGAGAGTAGTTGCTTTCTGCCCCCAGCAGAACTCGACTCAAGTAGTAGAGTGCTCTTTCTTTCCCTTGATCGTTCTCTTGTGCCCATAATGCGCCTAAGGAACCTTCGAGGGCGGTTGTATAAAGAATGAGAGGCTTCCCCTTAACTGGAGCAGCCAACACCGGAGGGTTCTGCAGGTATTGCTTGATCTCATCCAGTGCGCCTTGGCATTTTTGATCCCAAACGAATGGGGTTCCTTTCTTCATCAGGTGACTATAAGGACGGCATTTTCCTGAAAGGTTGGCTATAAATCGCCGTATGTATGCGAGTTTCCCTTGGAGAGACCGCAGCTGTTTGAGAGTCCTCGGCGGAGGCATTTCCATGATCGCTTTAATCTTTGACGGATCTATTTCAATACCTCGGTGTCGAACAACGAATCCCAGGAATTTGCCCGAGGAAACCCCGAACGCACATTTAAGAGGATTCATCTTCAAGTTGTATTGCCGGAGGCGTTGAAATACAGTCTTCAGATGCTCGAGATGTTCCTCGTATGATTTGCTTTTAACCATGAGATCGTCGATATAGCATTCAACGATTTCGTGTATAAGGCCGTCGAAGATCTTTGTCATGGCCCTCTGATAAGTAGCACCGGCGTTCTTCAAACCGAAGGGCATCACTTTATAACAAAATATACCAAGAGGAGTCCTGAAGGCTGTGTGCTTCTGGTCTTCTGGATGCATTTTTATCTGGTTATACCCCGATGAGCCGTCCATGAAGGAGAAAACTTCATGAGTGGATGTATTGTCTATCATCAGTTCAGTGACTGGCACTGGGAAATCATCCTTTGGGCAAGCTTTATTAAGATCCCGGAAGTCTACGCATATCCGCACTGTCCCATTTTTCTTCATCACTGGGACGATGTTGGCGATCCATTCAGGGTACTGAACTTCCTGGATGAAGCCAGAGTCGATTAACTTTTTGACTTCGGTATTTATGCTCATCTCAAGCTCGAGTCGCATTCTTCTCGGTGCCTGTTTGACTGGCTTGATGTTCGGGGATATTGCTAGTTTATGTACAGCAACTTCTGGATCTAGTCCCGGCATCTCGGAATAGTTCCATGCGAAGCAATCTTTATGCTGCACAAGAACGTCTTTTAACGCAGCAACCCTCTCTTCAGACAGCAGCTCGCTGACGAATGTCGGTCGCGGATCATTTACCGTCCCCAACTCAATTTTCTTGAGATTATCTGCAATAGTATGGATTCCATCTTCCAGCTCTTTTGGTGCTGGTGGAAATTCTGAGATTACCTCATCGCTGCCGCTTTCAAAGCACCAAAGAAGGTTGTTCATGTCCTCGGACCCTTCTTTTAATATTGTTATCACATGGCAAGTGCGAATTTTCTGCCAATCCCAATGCGGAGTTGGTTCTATCCTTGTGTTTTCGGGTTCGTGCTTTTGCGGCGGCGCTACCCTCCAGTTGTCAGACAGCGCGAACTTGCCAAGCTGATATTGGTCCTCAACCCAATTCTTAAAGGTGAAGCAATCTTCAAGCGGATGCCCTACTACTCGATGGTAAGAGCAATAATTTGGGTTGGAGACTTCGCCCGCTTGCTCAGGGTGTTTAGACTCTGGCAGAGTAAGCATTTGATGTTTTAGAGCAAGATCAAGTATTTTCCTTGTTTTGTTCCGAGGAAACGAGTATGCTCGACCCATTTTCTTCATGAGGGCTAAGTCAATAATGCTCGACTCTCGGATGCGTGGCTTCCTAGCTCTGCTTTGTGGTTATCGAGCACCTTTTCGGCCCTTCGACTTGTTTTTGCTTTCGCGTCGACCCCTTTTTGCAGCAGGCTGACGTGGGGCAGCATCTTCATTTTTTACTGCCTGTTGAAGGAGACGCTGTGTCTTGGCTTTCTCATAGATTGCCATTTCACGATGGTGATCATCTCGAGCTTTTTGACTCGCATCCTTTATAAGTTTGCTCATCTGGTCTTCAGACGATGGACTGGGCGGTTTTGTATCAGGAACTTTTGTTGATCCAGGATTAGCGTCCTCCTATTGAGCGTCCGCCTCTTCATCGAAGTCATACATGGCATAACAGCTGTTTACTAGCTCCCGTTTCTTTGACCGGATGTACCCAAGCCCTTTTGTTTCCGTTCTCCCGTTAGGCAGCTTGCATTGAGTCCCGGGAACGTTCCAGACCTTGTTATAGAATTTGGCTTTTCTAACGGTCTGTGTGAAGGACATCCCCTGGCGTTTCAGCAGTTTCTTCAAACCTTCGGTATAATATCTGGGAAGACGGATAGGCTGAAGCCCGTCGAGCGTGGGATCCGCGCCATGCCAAATTTCTTTTTCCACCTTGTTTTCTTCATAACGGTAGAATAGGATTGCCTTCTCGCCTTTTCGTCCGGGAGGAATATAGAATGTGTGCAATTCTTCTACGCTGTTGGCGTTGAGTGCATCCAGTTCTTTGTAATGTTCAAGCGGCACCATGGTTATCTGCAGACTTCGCTCTTCATCAGCGGAAACCCGTATTGCAGGCCGAGCAGGGAATACAGCATGAACTTCATCCTCTAAATCACTGCCGAAGATTAGTGAAGGAACGGATGGTCCTGGCCTGGTGGATTGGGATGAACCTGAATAAATTATATCCTCCTCCTCCTCGGTGTCACTGCCGAAGACAGGGATGGTAGCGTTAGTTTTGTTCTCCGGTTTGTGACACCTTTCCGTGTCTTCGAAACTCGGTAAGAAGTACTTTGCATCTTCATACTTGCGAACTTCGTTCACGGAAAACGGATTCAACTCTCCCGCCACAGTGTACTCAAGGCCATCCCTAGAATACTTCATGCACTGATGCTGTGTAGAAGGGATGATATTGTACTCGTGTAGCCATGGTCGGCCGAGCAGAGCATTGTAGCACGTCTTGGCGTCTATAACATGGAATTTGATGTCTGTGACGAGCAACCCGAAGCGTAGCGTCAATATCACAGATCCAAGAGTCTTTGAGGATTGAGAGTCGAAACCGGAGATGGTGATTTTGTCTCGGGCGAGGTGTTGGACACTCATGCAAATCTCCTTTAACACTCGCACATTGAGTAAATTAACAGACGATCCGTTATCGACCAAGATTTTACCTATCTTTATGTCGTGGCAATATCCTGAGACATAAAGGGGGCGATTGTGTTCACACGTCCCGAGGAGAAGGTCTTCATCACTAAAAGCAACGTCGGCTGTGTGCACCTCTTCCAATTCATCCTTCATCTTTTGTTCGGCTAGGAAGGCTTGGAACTGGTCCGGATCTTGTAGGGCCTTAATCAAAGAATCCCTTGCCTCTTTTGATAGTAATAGGGCATCGAGAATGCTGAGTTGTGATGGTAGCTTCCTCAGATGCGCTAAGACATTGTAATCTACTTTATTCCTCTTTGGGGGATTCTTGGCGGTCAACTCTTCCGCGACTCGGTCATCCAAGGAGATATCTTCAGAGACCTTCTCTTTCCCTTTGTCTTTTCTGTTCAAGGGTCCGAGGTTCTTTTCGGGTAATGTTCGATTGCGCAGCTGTATATTCTCGCAGGCCTTCGGTTCTTCTTCTTTTCCCGAAGTGGATTCTTTGAAGAGGGGGCCAAGTTCTAGTTCCTCATCAGAGTCGCTCCCAAATGTAGGCACTTGTGACCCGGCAGTGTTAACCATGTGACAATTGTTGGCAGTTCTTTCAAGCTCTTTGGTCGTGTTTCTTTGCTCCCGACGAATTTTACGTTTTTCCCGTTTAAAGCGTTGTCGATTAGCGACGTATCCTTGCCACCATCCATTGAAAGCCTTGCACTCTTGTGTAGGATGCGAGACTTTCTGATGATATAAGCAATAAGAGGGGTGCCTTTCTACCGCACCAGTAATTTTTCCTTCAGAGGATGGTAGCTTCATGCCCATTGATATGGCCTTAGCAAACCTCTTTTTTATCTTGAATTGGCTTTTGTCAGCGGTGGAGGCATTTTGCTCCAGCGGGATCATTTCAGCTCCTTCCTCAAGTCGCTGACGCTTGGCCCTTTCGAATATAGCCGTCTCGCGTTCTCGATCAGCCTTGCTTTTCAACCGAGCTTCATTAAGAAACGCGCTAATCATTTCAACTGGTAACCCTGGGGCTCCTGATTCGGCATTTGCCCCCAGCGTTTCAGTGCCAGAGGTCTCTTCATCATTCGTGACCGAATGAGAGATCATATGACAGCTCGCCACATACTCCTCGGATTCGTCCGATGAACTCTCTCCCTCATCTTCCTTTTGAAAGACGTGATCAAGGAAATCTTGGAGCGTAATGGGAGTTCGCGCCTTTTGGTTATATTCATCCAGCGCGTCGATCTGCTTTTGTAGGTCCGTGCGCTTGTCGCCAGGCTTCACGGGCTTCTTAGATTTCTTCTTCTTCTTTTTCGAAGATTTTGACGGCTGACTATGAGCGCTTGAACTACCACCATCGGTCTTCGGAGTCGGTCGTGGCTTCAACATCCTCTCAATAACCTGCGGTTCCAAGGGGTTCTTCCACTTGATCGCTGGACAGGTCTGAAGATCATTTAGCATTCTCCTCGTTTTGGCTGATAATACAACCTCCCAGGGAGTTTCTTCAATAACGGAGCATGTTGCCCCCGGCGTATTCGTCCCCTTAGAGGTGTGGGGCTGCGGAGGATTCACCTTCCATTTGTCAGATAGCGCAAATTTGCCCTGACGGTATTAGTTCTCAAGCCAATTCTTGAAAACGTAGCAATCCTCAATCGGATGGCCTAGCACTCGATGATAAGGGCAGTAATTGGGCTCGTTGGCGTCGTTCGATTGCAACGGACGTTTCGGATCTGGCAGATTTATGAGTCTGTTGCGCAGCGCCAGCTCGAATAGCCTCCTCGTTTTATCACGGGGGAAAGAGTAAGGGCGTCCCATCCTGTCCTCAAGGGGTACGTATGGGCGTGTATTGTTTGGACGAGCGACCGGCTTCGAGTCGCTCGGTTGTTGTTGGGCATTAGCGACAATGATCGCTTTTCCCTTTCCTTTATCGTTTCGGGAGTCTGGTTTCGGGAGAGGGGGTTTATGGCCCATATGGTCCATCTGCGCTAATTTGTCGATCAAAGCCTGGAAGGAAGTCGGCTTGAAGAACATCATGAACTGTGAGATGGTTGCTTGTGGATCAAGGGTTCCAACAAACATTCCCACCGCCGGGGCTTCTTCTATGCGCTGTTCGCACTTCGACCATAGATTACGCCACCGTATAGCGTACTGAACCCATGTCTCGCCGGGTTTTACCCTGGCATTAATCAGTGCCGTCATCGGGGTACGCTCACTGGCACTTGCAAAACGTTGGGTAAAGAGTAGCTCCATCTCCGCAAAGGTTTTAATAGAGTCATTGGGGAGCTCAGAATACCATTCAAACGCCGTATCTGATAGGCTTCCAACGAACTGGCGGAGCAAAAGCTTGTCGTCGCCGCCGGTGTTACCGCACAGCACCCTGAACTGGGCAACATGTTGATGGGGATTGCCGGTCCCTTTGTAGACATGAAACTTGGGAATTGTGTAACCCGGCGGGTACTTGATTTGGTCGTACCAGCCTGGATACGGTCGCCCCGTTTTCACGACGTGTCCGGCTGCTTCTGCCGCGTGATGAACCCTTATTTACTAGGCTATGTATTCGTCCAGATCAGTCTTATAGATTGTATCCTCTTTAGCTGTTGATAGAACGGGCTGAGGGTTTGATGTCTCTCCCCTATCATCTCCAAGGACGATCGGGGGTTCTTCAGTTGGGGGATCTGGTTGTATCATCATCCCTATCATGCCCTGGAAGAGGAGGCCCATACGCTGTATATTGGCTGCTTGTTCAGCAGCCTCTTTGTCTCTCTTTTCCAGTACTCGGCGGAGGAACTCGGCGTCGGTCTCTTCCTCTTGGCGTTCGTCTAAGGACGTCCCAGGATTCTCTTTTGGCTCCGTGAGTGCAGCCATTGTAGTCATCATCTCCTGGAGCTTTTGTTGCTGCTCCTGAGCCTTGGTCACTGATCGGGTAAGTGGTCGGTGACCCGTAGAAGTACGACTTTCTTCCTTTCCAGAAGCCATATAAACCGTATGAACTGTTATGCCCTCTGGCTTGGGGCGTTTAGGTTCACCGCTCTTAAACTTTGTCAGTGTCACAGGAGCTTTCTCTGGCCTTTTTCTTTTGTGGACCATTGAGGTTGAAGGAGCCGTTGAAGTGGACATCCTAACATTTGTTGCCCCCTGCTGTTTAATGGGGCGGTTTTTGTTCTTTTCCACCTTTGCCTTTTTCTGGTGACGAAAGTGGTCTGAGTCAATCACGGAGTCTTGAACCCTCCGCCAAATTTTATAAATTTTTGACGACAGCCGCTGAGAGGGCTGTTCCTGCTTTGTCTCCGGAGCTTTTTCCCTAGGCGGAGGAGATCTTTTCAATGTAGCAATTGGAGAGTTCTTTCTCACCTTCCTCAGCAATTCAAAGCTGTTCCCAGTTGGAACAGCGGCGTTGACCTCCACCACTGGAGCAGGTGGGGTTAGCCCTGAGGGAGAGTTGCCTCCTGCTTTTCTTACTCGTCGCCAATGGCGACGTCTCACCCGACGAGCCGTTGGGACTGGCTCGGAAATCGAGATGGTTTCTTGTTGCCTCCTGTTTAAGTGTGGGGTAACTGCCGATGTCAGCCTATCGAAAACTGATGCTTTTTGACCAGCTGGGGGAGGAGTGGGAACCGTCAATCTTGTGAAGACCGACTCTCTGATGGGAGAAGCCGCTTCAACGACTTCCGAAGCAGCGGCCGTTGCCCTCTTTGGGACGGCCACTTTATAGTTCTGACCTAGCCTGGTAAAAACGGAGGTTATCGGCTTAGCAGCGGGCGACCCGTTGACAGGGGTCGTGGTAGCAGTGAGCCGGTCGAACACCGACTTCTTGTTCACTTCCGGTGCAGGTATTGGTGCAGAAAAGCTTACAGGTGGGATCATAGTCCCGAAGAACAAACCGGTGGTGGCTTGGGTCACCTGGTCTACCGGCAGAGTAAGGAAGGAAGCCGCTTGGGGCCCATATGCTACACCTCTCGGTGAGGTGGAGCGTCCGTTGCAGTGGCACTTCGCGCAGTTGGTGCAGTTAGAATCCATGGATGTTTGAGTTCTGCGCCAAACAAAAGACCAAATCTTAGCAACTTGAAATCCGTAGGCAACCATTTAACAAACCGCGATTGGTTCGCGAAGACGACACACGAAGTGTGGAGTGGAAAGAGGAAAAGGTCCCACCGGGCGTGCCAGAATCTGTTCCCCTCCAACGGCGGCCCGGACTTGGCGTCCGTGCCTGGGGTTCGGGGCAGATGCTATTTGGTTTTATCCGTCTACCTCTCCGAAAATGCCAAGTTGATTTATGGCACCGTGGATCGGAGGTTTAGACGGATGCGGCCGATGTAGCAGACTTCGTCAGATTCCCCCTCGGGGTGAGGGGTTTTTGATTGTGGGGACGCTCTTCCCTGCAGGCGCAAGCCCCTGCAGTTAATTACGCTACCGCATCGCGGTAACAACTTTCTCCTTCTCCAGAATTTCACTTCGTGTCGTGTGTGTTTGTTTTGTTTGTGGTTGCCCGTGGATTGTATACGGAGACTGAGTAATGCCGTCGCCCGTAGGACGTGGATTAGTCCAAATCCGTATTTACTAAGACTTGGGTTTGGTGTTTTTAGTTTAAGGATGCATTAGTCGCGTTGCGACTAAGATCAACTTAAACGTTCGTTAAGGATACGTTAGTCTTGTTTTAGACTAAGATCAACTTAACGTAGTGATTGATTTAATTATCTGGCCGTCGGGACTCGTCACCTCTCTGACGTCGTTGAGGGATTACAACGACAAGCGTCTGAGGAGTTCAGAGATGTACCCTTGAACCAAAGTTGATTTGGGGTTTTATTGTTTATTTAAAGATCTAAGGACACATTAACCATAGCTGGGGCTAAGATCAACTTAGACGGGACCGTTTAGATCCGGCAAAAGAGCGTTCGGGCTCTATTGCGCCGATTTAAGGACGTGGTGGTCCATCGCCAGTTTAGGGACGTGGTGGTCCATCATTGGTTTAGGGACGTTTCGGTCCGATATTAGTTTAAGGACGTTTCGGTCCGGTATTAGTTTAGGGACGTTTCGGTCCGATATTAGTTTAGGGACGTTTCGGTCCGATATTAGTTTAGGGACGTTTCGGTCCGTCGCCAGTTTAAGGACGTAGTGGTCCGTCATTAGTTTAGGGACGTTTCGGTCCGATATTAGTTTAGGGACGTTTCGGTCCGCTATTAGTTTAGGGACGTTTCGATCCGTTTAGATAAGTGGTCGTTGGGACCCGTCACCTCTCTGACGTCGTTGAGGGATTACAACGAGGGATGTCAAAAGAGTTCGGAGATGTACCCTCGAACCGGTCGTGAATTGGTTTAGGAGAGCCATTTTGCTCAATCAATTTAATTTAAGGACTTACAGCCAGGATTGGGTTAAGTCCAATTTTTTTTATTTATTTATTTTAGGGTCTGCCTGACTAAAAGAATAAATCCAAACAGGGCTCTTCCCCTTTATTATTTTGCAATTTGATTTGGGCCAGACCCTTTTAAATAATGAGTTGCATTCATGCAGAAACTCAAGAATTTTCCAAACAGGGCTCTGCCCTTTTATTATTTTGCAATTTGATTTGGGCCAGGCCCTTTTAAATAATGAGTTGCATTTATGCAGAAACCCAAGAATTTTCCAGATTTAAGAACAAAAGTGCATAGCACTTTTGATCTAAATTTGGATCAAAGGAAAACATGTTTTTCTTCTTGTTTTTCCTGATTTCACAGAACCAAGGGTTCATATCAAGTGCAAGGCACTATTTATTTCTTTTTATTGAATTATTCATTTTTTTTTAATCTTCTGTTCTTCAGAGATTTTTCTCTTCTTCAAAAAAAGTTTCTACCTTTTTCTTTTTTGTGTTCTTGATTAATCTTCAAGAGTTCTTTCTCTTCTCTTTTTTTTTTGCCAGAAGTTGATTCTTGTTCCCTCTTTTTTTTTTTCCGAATGAGGTCTGGGGTCTTATTTATAGTGCTCATAAATTTGTTGAATTTGTTAACAAGATCTTTTCTGAATAATTTTGGGACTTTTCCCACCATTGGATCTTTGATCCAAAGGCAGAAGAAAATCTTCTGGTTTTGGAAAGAACAGAAAAGATTTCATTAAATTTTCATTCTGTTGCTGCGCAACTCACCAGCGTGTGACACGTGTCGCGCAGTAAGGCGCTTGCGCAACAGCGATTGCGCAACTGCGCAGACACGTGTCGCGCGGCCGTGCGCTTGCGCAGTTGTGCTTGCGCAACTGCGCAGACACGTGTCGCGCTGAGGTGCGTTTGCGCAGTTGTGCTTGCGCAACTGCGCAGACACGTGTCGCGCTGCCGTGCGTTTGCGCAGTTGTGCTTGCGCAACTGCGCAGACACGTGTCGCGCTGCCGTGCGCTTGCGCAGTTAAGTGCTACTTATGTTTTTTAAAGAGCCTTGCTCTGATTGGACGCATTGCCTTGGGCGTTGCGATGCCGAGTCAACTTCTGAGATGTGGCAAATTGCGCGCTGCGCACGGGAACCGAAGCATTGCTTCAAAATTTGAATTTTCAAAATTCAAGTAGAGCCTTGCTCTGATTGGGTGAACAGGCATATGCCTAGTTTGTGGCGCATCCAATCACGGAATTGGAAACTGTTCTTATAGACGCAATCCAGCTCACATACCCACCAACTACCCGCAACGGCCAGCTATCTAGGCTCCTACACCTCGTCTTGCACTCCTAGCTCCACCTCCTGCACAGCCTACTCGCCAATTCTATCAAGCAATGAGGAACATGCCTCGAGGGCAGAGATGTAGGGTTTCCTAGGGCGGCAGCAAGGTTTCGGGAGGCATCGTCCATGCTGTTTTCAAATTTTTTGTCGTTCTAAAAAACCCTATCCTAGAATCTTTAACTAGAGATATAAACAATAAGCATGCAAACAACTTTGCAAGTATAGTGAATGAGGAATACGACCTTTGTAGACCGGTCCTTCACTTCTAAAGCTCTATGTAGTAGTCCCTTCGCTGCGAGTAGTGATCTCCTGAACTCTAGCATGGGTTCCTTTGGAGAAATGAACAAGCTTGCACTTAGTCTTCGAGGCCGAAAATAATCTACGTCGAGAAGACACAAGCTCATGCTACCTCTTCACTAATATGTGAATTAGTGAAGCAAACACCCTAAACTAAATGGCTAATAGTAGAGGATGATGAAGTAGGAAATTGACTCTTTTTAGTTTTCTTTTTCTCACAATATTTTCTCACCTTGAGAAAAGCTAGTGAGCTTTCTCATGTGGAAGAAGAAGCTCAAGTGAAGAATGAGAGAATGAACTCATGAGGTGAGAATAGCAACCATGGATGAGTTAGTGTCATACACTAACTCATGTAGAGAATAAAGCATGTCTAGTTAATAATGATTAGGTTAATAAATATCTACAAGTAAAACAAACTTAGTGGACTTGGTCAATAGTTCCACAAGCTTCTACAAGGTTCAACCATGTGACTTAGTCCCATTAATTTTGATTAACTTCAAATAAATAAAACCCTACATTATTTCAAGCATGGTGTGAGTCTCATACACCCAAGAAGCATGTGGTATCAAGCATGATACAAAATAATGTACATTAATATATATCACATATATACTATATGCACACAAGTGAGAAAAAGAAATGATTAAGTGAGCTAATATTAGTTAATATAAATTAATATATCACATGTATAATTATACATTAAATTATCAAATCAACACTTGATTTAATAATCCGGCTATATCACATACAACCGGCTAATATCAAATGTAACAATCTATCGAATCAACACTTGATCCGATAACCCGGCTATATCACATATAACCGACCAATATCACATATCGCGAGAATAAAATGTGGTATAACATACGCGCATTAATCTCGGTCCCGCACATATCATATATGTGCTCCTATTTCGTTTCGTATGAACCAGGGAATCTCTGTGTAGGACTCTAAAGACTCGTCAATACGCCGACAGTAAGTGATGATCATATCAAACACCCACAAGGCACAAACGGTCTGCTAAACATAAAGGCCACCCGGGTATTGAGCGATTAGAAGATCAACAATCAAGCCTGCTCGTACTCCTGCGAGTCCAATCAGTAACACTACCGTACAGTCTGGTCTTTTCGTCAGATATGTCATATATCACAGCCTAGGAGTGGTATAACGTCAAACCCCAATAGCCTGATAAGTCATGTCGATGCAAGGTCCATAACAGTTCGAGAAACTACTGATAACACTTACCAGTAAATCTTAGCAACCCTGTCCAGGGATTTCCTGTTATGGCCAATCGAGCATAACGCAACATCAACTCCCAATACCGGGAGAGACGAATCCCCTCCTATCGCTCATTACCTCCATGTGACTCGGGATTGTACCCAAAAACCACCTTTTTGCACGATCTCTTGACCGTGGTATGGTGAAAATCAAAGCACGGTGGGAATCACACAAGACTCTATGACGATCTCGGGTCGATAGACTAACCTGTACCAGTGTCACCACAGAACTGCTATCTGACTATAGGTATAATACCATCTAGGAGTTCTCGGCGAGTCCGTTCAGTGTACCTAGTCTCCACTGAGCACCCATATACCATCTTTGATGTCAAACACCAATGGATGTGGGATCATACAGCACCCATCATACGGGATAAGATGCACATACGCTAGTCTACTCTGGAGTATCGATGCCCTGTCTCGATACACCCATGACTAAGAACAATTATAGGATGTACTTGTGGACTACTCTTAGCCCCACTAGTATGATCTTCATCATAATCCTGATAGTCAAGTACACATCCTAAGGGTTTTATCAACATGTGAGAGCAAGACAGCATCACTTATACAAGTCAACATATTAAGATAAAGTGCAACCAGATATCATACTATCATGTCGAGCAAGAAACTCCTCCCTATATATGTCCAAGCATCCACTACAATATACATCCCATGTACAGTAATGGCCTCTGGGGCATACATATAACTAACAAGGGAGACATGCCCCAAGGACAGAGGAATGTGCCTCTAGTTAGGAGGAATGTAACCCGGCGCCAGGATTTCACATTAGCAGCCGTAGAAGCCGAGACTGAAAACAAAGGTAACACTGGTAATTCTCTTCAACCTTTTCAAACCCTTATACCACTTTGTTATTTTTCATACACTATCAGTATTTCTATCTCCAAACTTTCCTTAAATCTGTTACACTTTCCTTTTATAAATTTTGAGGAATTTCAATGACGAAATTTTTATAAGGAGGGTAGAATGTAACAACCCTAACTTTCTGTATAAAATTTTTCAAAATACAGAAAGGGACACTTAAGCCTGAACACGAGTTATAAGTTTGTTTTAATTTTGAACAGCAAGAAGAAGCTTGTACCTCACTAGTAAGGCATAGCACTGTTAAGACATAGAACCAGAGTTAAAATCCCATCAGCCACATTATTTTTATTTTGTATTCTTTTAATCTTTTTAGAACCTAAAAGACTACACGTAAACTGAAGAGTTACAGATTAAACAAACACGTGCACGAGAGTATACAAAACGACCCCGACACGTGGCGTGAATCCAAAGCCCCACCACCGGATTCCGACCGGCATGACCATGGGTAATGCCGGCGCCGTCGAGCCCCCCGTACCCAATGCTCCCCAAACTTCGACCTCTGCATCCTTTCAGCTACCCCACTAACCCCACATTACTTGTTTACTCTGATTATTTCCAGAGAGCAATAAAATGCCCAATTAATCCAATTTTAATGCATATTTAAATGCATTCTTTAAACACCCTAAACCCTAATTTTCCCTATAAATACCACCCTCATGTCACACCTCCTCACTCACAATTCCCTGCCAAAACTCTCAAAAAATTTCCAAGTTCCCATAGTGAACAAGTGGAGTTAACAAAGGACGAAACTCCGATGAAGTTCCGGCAACGAAACGATGGCCCGAAGGTTTCTTTAGGACCCCCCTCCCTCCTCTAGTCCAAAAAACCAGTAAGTCCCATTTTCTCTCTCATCTTGATCTCTAAAAAGGTCTATTTCTAAAACCCGACAGAAGCGGAGTTAATCCGACTCCCGATTCGGTTTTCTTTGAAAACTAGATTTTTCTTAATCAAGATAACTTCATATTCTCGCATATGATTAAGAAAAAATTAACAAAACTAATAAAGTTTCGCCTCAAAATAATTATTGTGGTTAACTTTTATCGCATTTTTACATTAAAATACTTTCATGTTTCATTCCGACATTATAATTTATTTTCTTTGCTATACCTTTAGGTAGTTCACGAGGTAATGACCTACCTCATCATAACACACCTCTCTATCATAGTACGATAAAATTTTGGTACAATAGAATACGGGAAATACAACTTTGCAATTAAATACCTTTAACTTATCAAACCATTTTCTTTAAAGGATGTATTAAACAATTCCTTACAATTGCGCCTCTACAACCCATTTTGGGGACCTTGTTTGGGATGGTGCGGATTATCGCACATCCTCGGGCTTAGTAGTGCGAGATGCAGACCTCCGCAAGGAGCATTCGATCTCGATGGAATTTTTATATATTTTCTTTAGAAAATGAGATTTTTACAAATAAATAAATAAAATTGTTTTCATTAAATATATATATAAATATTACCAAAATACTTATTTTAAATATATATAATATTCCATGTTTCCAAAACTCAAGAAAAGAAGTCAAATATTACATGAAACTACCATGATAATTCAAAATAATATTCATATTACAAATAAAGACCATATATTATGAAGTTAGGTTTTATTCACTAGAAATGTCACATTTATAAAATATACATCAATGAAAATCCTAAAGGCGATAATTAAATACTTGAGGTATATTTTGAAATTATACCAAAACTATTTTAAACCCCCTCAAGTTATACTAAATTACAATAAGGACCTTAGTAAACATAGATTTAAGCGGGACCAGTCTCTTGAGCCTCAGGGAGCCAGAGATATGGGTACTTGACTATTTAAGGTAGCCAACTAAACAAACGGTCATATCAACACGGTAATTATCTTTGAAAAAGACACAAATCCTGCCGTCCATGTGCAGCAGTTACCGATAGCCCCAAAACATAATTCGGAACTTCAATTTCTTTTCTAATTGTCTGACTCAGACAGAGTCTCAATATAATCAACCTGACTTGAATATGATTCAAATATAAACTACAATTCAACATGAATCCATGAATCCATCTATTCAATATATTCAATCTATACAACTTGACTAAACTGAACCATGAATATACTCCATTTACATATACATCTATTATATTTGTTCAATTACTAATATCATGGTTTCGGCAAGTCATCCATCTATACAATTTATAATACAAGACAAGACAATACAATCCATACAATCAATTCAATCAATGCATAAATACTAAGGCGTTATAAAGGGGTAGACTGGTACGGAACATGTTAAAAGTGGCACGAGGTGGTCACTTAAGACCTAATTACATCCATGTCGTTGTTCCGTGGTATTATCGACGGAGCCTTGTACTACGGGTTACCAAAGTCCACGGTGTAAGTTGGACTTCTCTCGTATACACTGGCATTTTCTATACCAAGCTACAAACAACAGCGTTAACACTAAATGACAACAATAAACAGCTATACTCTATTCTGTCTATTCCATTCTTATCTATCTACGAGACTTACCGAGCGATTTGTTCGCTGAAGACATTCTCTCTCTTCTTCTTTGGAATGTCTTCAGGTGATTCAGACTCACTGGAGATTGAGCCCAGCAGCAAAGACTTGGATCAGTTTACTGAAGACCCAGAGTTTTAGATTCACTTGTACATTACATTTCCTTTACATTTCTGTTATGCCATTGTTTAGGAATTGCTTTCATTCCCAGTATTTTCATTTCAGTTGTATTGTAAAAAGAATGATTAATAAATAAAGTTGTTTATTTACATCTTGTCTCTTGTGTACAGTTCATTTTATATTGCTTAGATACGCTTAGCGTGTTTACTTCTGAGTAAATACGTAGCGGGCCTTGCCGCGTCCCCTTCACCGTACTTTGGGAAGCGGGGCGTGACAGGGGAAGAGGGGACTTACTGGCTACAAGGTTAGAGGGGAGAAGGGGAAGCTTAGGAAAGTGTCGGGGCGTCGTTTCGTTGCCGGAATCGCCTTGGAACTTCGTCGGAACTCCGCCTCTTGCTAACTCCACTTGCACAACTTCTTGAACTTGAGAATTTTGGAGTGTTTTGGCACTTGATTTCACAATGAGGGGTGCCAAAGGGTACGGTTGTATTTATAGGGTAAGATTAGGGTTTAGGGTATGAATTAGAGAACTAAAATGCATTAAATCATGGAGTAATGCTCAATTTTAATTCTCTGGAAAATGTGCAGAGAAAATAAACAGCATGAGAGAAGTGGGGTAGGCAAAGAGGTGCTAAGAAAAAAATCTCAGAGCAGTACCTGTAGCTAAGCTCGGCGGAACCGGTCTTTTTATTGATCTTACCGGTTGAAGTCCAGTGGTGGGGCTTGGATCTTTGACCACGTGTTGGTGTCGCTTGGTTTTCTTCAGTGCACATGTTTGTTTATTCTGTAACTTATCATCTTACATGTAGTGCACGTGTAAACCATTGGGCTTCTAAAACATTAAAAGAAAATCAATTAAAAAAATATATGTGGCTGGGGGGATTCGATCACAGGAGCTACGTCACAGCAGTGTAAGGCTTTACCAATAAGCTACAAGTGATTTTTTGCTATTCAAAAGCAAATCAAATTCTTATAACATGCACATGATTGCAAATACCCTAATTGTACATTAACTTTTAAACAATTTTCTGTACATTGAAATTGTATTTGTTACAATATTGCTTGGGTATGCCATCGTATAGTTACATACGAACTTGAAGGAACTTGTTCCAGTTCGAGAATGGTTTCCGGTTCGGGAGAAATTGAATAGGATTATTCAGTTGTCTTTTCCCTTTACCTTTTCTCAGATTGCGAGAGCTTCTAGTATTAGGAAAATACACCTATTGTGCTTATTGGATAGTCTTCTTCCAAACCTTAGGCTGGTGCCGAAGGGTAGGGATGGAAGAAAATCAATTAGCTTAAGTGTGGTGTACAAAAGGTAATAAGTAAAGACATATAAAGTGATTGGAGTGAGTGCAAGGAAATATACGGTTACAGCCATGAATCTAGATAATGGAAGAGGCATTACTAAAAATACCCTCTTACCCCTTTGAAACATTTTCATGTTCCAATTTTACTGTGCAGTGTTAATTGAAAACTGTTTTTCCAAATAGATTCTGGCTTCAGGATATGTTTTTACCAGATTTGATTCTCACATCTGTATGGCGTTATAGATGGTGAGTGGGAGTAAGATATTGGGAATTGGGTAATTAGATCCTCAATACATATCAGAATGCTTTGTAGTTGGTGATATTTGAGGAAATCGCCTGGGTTTTGCCTAACGGAAAATATTTGGTTTTGAATATCCGTCGTTATGCACCAATTTAAAACTGATATATCTGTATGTTTATTTTATAAAATGAGATATAAGTTTTTGAAATTATGTCTATGACGTTTATCCATATCAGTTGATGGTTAGGTAAAGTACATTCAACAACGGTGTAATTTTTCTTAACCATAGCACAGTTTTCAACCTTCGATGCATAGGGTTTGAGTTGTTAAACTCAGTGGACTTATACAAAGTATTGTATGTTGTCCGATGTCCATCAAGACAAAGGGGTTGGTACTCGTACTATACTCAATTTACTCATGACTTCTCTAGTTTTAGACAAGTATTTCGATGAAATACAAAGTCCAAGTTTTAAGAAGATATAGGTATAAGAATAAAGTAGAGAATCATATATTGCAAGTATCAGGATTCTTCAAGGTGATCGAAGATGTAGATACTTGTATTAGGTATTCCGTCATAAGTAATAGTTTTGAGAACTTGCTTCTCTTTCAGGTTACTCATACATGGATGCATTCCTTGATGAGTAATGTTGTTTGGCCTTCTTCCATTTAGTTGATATGCACTGGAAATGGCTGCATGATTTTTGAATCTGGTTCCAATTAAATTAGTGGCTTTGTTTCTATATTGGATATATAGAATGGATTCATATCTTAACGATGTTAAGGTATATGGAGTTGTCTGGCTGATACTTAAAAGCAGAATCTGGACAAACTCAAGGCATGTTTCAGTAGTGGCAGTGTGTGGGTTATTCCGGGCTTTGACAAGGTTTAGAATTCTACCATCTGGAAGATCAATAGTTATATTGTTCTTGACTCGCCACAGTTTTAGTAAAATTAATTCTTTTCAGAAAATATTAGTGGGAGTATGGTAGAACTGGAAGTGATTCCAGAACCATAAACGATTACTGAAAATTTAGTAGAACCTAAAGATCCAATTAGTTTCGACAATCCATTAACCACTCCGCAGATTTGGTGGGTAACCTCAGGCACCCGAGAGGTACTTCGGTCTCCTCAAAGACGGTGACAGTGAGGTTTTTGATTACCCAAACTTGCCACTATTGTTGTTCTAGACTATGAGGTCTGGCAAGAGGATGGGTATAACGTCGTTCTAAACTAACTTTAAAAGTGCACGTGTATATGACTCTGCCAGAGGATTGTTATAGTCAGTGGGAGCAGCAGAAGCATAGTGGGCAAGTAGCTTATGTCTATTTATAGACTAAAGCAGGTATAGCGGAGATAGAGCATCTAGTTTTGAAGTGACAGTCATAGAATTTGACTTCATCATAACAACAAATGGACCTGATAAGAAGGTAGTAGGGAGTGATGTCCTGATATTTGGATGACATACACTTAATATAAAGAGATCTTCCTATACTACAATCGGTTATACTGTGGTTGTCATAAGGTGTTTCTCCGCATAGGATCTGAATTAAAATATTAGGGATTCTGGTGACTAGATCTATAGTTTTAGATCTAGATTTGGGAAGTGTCCCAACTCGAGTACTTTGACACTATTCTAAAGTGTTTTAGAATGGACGACTCTTGGCGTGGTGGTGTACCCGCAGGTGATGGAGTCATCCTCTCTAAAGAGATGTCTTCTAGACTGATGAGGAGAGGGATTTGCATGAGATGTCAAGTACCATACCAGATATTGTTTTTGCATTGGATGCAATAAGCATATATATTAATCCAATACTGGAGAAACATTGGGAAGCAATTATGAACATAATTGGATGCTCTTGGTAAATGGTAACGGCAGCTTCCTTCAGGAGGCGGTTATCATTTCAGGCTTTCAAGGTGACCTAACTGTCAGAGTTATAGTTTTCCCCTTTTTTGAGGGGTAGTATGTTGGACAGGTAGTCCAAGCGGATACTGTAGAAGGCATGGCGCGGGATACTGATTAAATTCAGTGGCTGATACAGTCTAAGAATTTTGTTGGATTTGGAGTTCATTTGTGAACTGGATCCCATCAGATATCCAGACGAATTCTAAGATAGGTATTGCTCATTTCGAAAGATAGTCTTTCTTTGCGAAGTTGAGATATAGAGAGTGATAAAGATAGAAATATTAGAGCAGATCCATTCACTGAGGCTATTTCTTGAATGCAATAGTTTTGCAAATGGGTTTTGCGAGACTAATTAGTAGAGAAGTTGGGTGTTCGGTATCACACGGGCTGTGAATATGCGACACCGCAATAATTAGCCTTAAGTGCATGTGGGAGATTGTTGGCTATAGTGCCCACAAGTCGATTATTGTAATCGCAGGTAGGTGATTATGATGATTGAGGGAGGACCTATACGAATAGAACAGTCTTACTCAAAATGATAGTAAGCTATCTGGTTTACCTTTATCATCATGTACATGTATTATGTGGTATTACAGATCACTATTACATGTTGATAGAGCCCATAGGATTCTTGCTTGACTACCAGTATTATGATGGCGATCATATATGTGAGAGCTGTGTGTTCTATAAGCACATCCTTAAATGTCCCTAGTCAAGAAAGTATCGAGACTGGGTATTGATACTCCAAAGTAAACTAGTGTGTACTTATCGAGATCCCGACGAGGGGCGGTGGCCGGTCTCACAAGCCATTGGTGTCAGTTTGTCACCTAAGATAGTATACAGGTGATCATTAGGTTATAAGTACACTAGACGAACTCGCCGAGAACATGCTAGATGGTATTATACCTAATGTCAGATAGCAGTTCCCAGGTGACATGTGTACAGGTTAGTCTGTTGACCTGAGATCGTCATTTTTCTCGTGTGAGTTCCCACTGTGCTTTGATTACTACCCTACTACGGCTCAAAGGAGTCGTGTAAACAAGTTTTAATTGGGTACAGTCCCGAGCCACATGGAGGCAGTAAGCGGATTGTCGGGGATTCGTCTCTCCCGATATTGGGGGTTGATGTCGCGAGGTGCACAGGTGGCCATCACCAGAAATCCTTGGCCAAGGTAGACGAGAATTACTGATTTGGATCAATAGTTTCTCAGTTGGTGATGGGCTTCATACCGACACGAAATATCGAGTTATCAGGGGTCTGACTTTATCCACCTCTCTAGACTCGATATGCGATACTCTTAGGCGAACAGATCGGACTGTACGGAGATTGTCACGGATAGGCTCAGTAGAGGTTCGGATGAGTTTGCTCGTCGACCTTCTTTTCGTTCAATACATGGGTAGTCGTTACGTACAGCTAGTGCTGCTGACGTGCTTATGGTTAAACCCACTGTCAGCATATTGACGAGTCTTTAGAGTTCCACACAGAGGGTTTCCCTGCTTTGGACGAAACGATGTAGAGGTCGTATGGTTTTACGGCAGGGTTCGATCATATACGTGCACTTGTGCACGTATCATGATTCGGACGGATAATACTAGTGGGTTTTGTTTAAGCTGGATTCTAGTATTATATTGTTGGATTATTTTTGTCTCTTTGTATTCGTATTTTTTGGAATACGAATACGGATATGTATATACGGTGAGGGGTATTCTTGTAATTTATTACAAGGTGCTTCTAGAAGAAGACACCTCATTTTGTTTGCAACCATTCAGGATTAAATGGTTAATGAGGTGGAGGATGAGATGTTATTTGCATTTATTGAGGCATGGCTCACATGGTGACTCATGGGGTGACTCATGGTTTACTATTGTAGCATGCTTGATTTATTTGGGTGGTGAATTATTGTTCACATAGCCATTCTTAAGAGAATGCTATGCTCTACAATCTCATCTCCTCAAGCTCTCTTCTTCTTCTTCAAACCCTTAATGTCTCATGTGTTGAGAAACCTAGGGTATTTTGAGACAAACTAATACATCATTAGACTCTACATCCTCTAGGCTATCTAGTTTAGCGAACTAGGTATCCTAGTTACAACGGCTTTAAGGTTGGAGCTCAAACTACAAATCCTCATGTGGATCATCTTTGATGGAGGGAGACCGAAGGCCAAACTCGATCCATGACGCCTCAATAAGCTTATGAAGATGGTAAAAGACCGAAGGACACGGATCATTCGGTATAACCATTCTAACTCCTCTTTAGTTTGCTAGCTTATAGGTTTATGGTAGATCCGGATTATCGGGTTGTTCTAGCACTAATTTATAAAAATTTTGTTCCGCAAATGGTCATGGTAGATGGCCAAGGCGCTGGTATAACCCAACAGCACGTGTATCTGATACACGTATATTAATCGGGTGTTTATTGATATTAACCGGTATATATATATGATATAACCGGATTATTAAATCAAGTGTTGATTTAATAATTAAATGTATATTTATATATTGATATATTTATATATTAACTAATATCATCCTCACCTTATTATTTTCTTCTCTTTATTAATATTTATATTTGATATAAATATTGTGACATGTATCTTGATACATATGAGAAGGGTATATAAGAATCATATGGTTTAGATGAGAACATTGATATTCTTTTATTAATTTCAAAATGAGAATGAGTCATAGAAAATAGATGCTTGTAGAATGCATGAGGTGTTTTTTTGGTGACCCGTTTTTTGATGACTCGTTTTTTAAAATGGTTTTGTTTTCATCTTGATTCTTATATTCTTCTAACTCACATCCTTCATTGCTATCTCTCTTGATTTCTTCAAGCGAGATAGTGGGAAAAGAAAGAGAGAAAAATTTATTGAGCTAATTATTCTACATCTCCTACTAATTAATCTTAGCAAGTTTAATTAGTAGTTGCTTCATTTTGATAAGATCAAAGCTATAGCTTGTGTTAGAGTTATCTCAATGTGGATCATCTTCGACAAGGAAATCATCGAGAAAGCTTGTTCCGGATTTTGTGGAGACTAGCCGAAATCCAAGGAGAGGTGGCTAACGCACTACAAAAGTTGTAGTCTCTTAAACTTGTAGAATTAGCTTACTAGTTTTGTTGCATGTTATAGTTATTGTTCATGATCCTATGACTGCTTGTAGTTTCTCTCTAGATTTTTAAAATTATCGCTTCCGCCATGTTATAAACCATATTATAGGGAGCATATCGAACTTACACCTATCTTAATAGGGTGACGAAAAACATTCTACAATCTTGGGTTTTGTTTTGGTCACGGTATATGTTTTTGGTGACAAAACTTGGGTCTGGTGAAGCTTAAGTGTCGTTTTGAAGGAGATCTTGATGATCATATGTTTTTTGGTGGAGGAAGACTTAAGTTTTCCTCCAAATCTCAGATCTTGAGATCGAAAATCCCTCCATGAGAACTTAAATTCTCGAGAAGGAGGAGATTTGACTCAAAGATCTTAGATCTAGAGAAAGAACTTAAGTTCTTGTTGAAGCTTAATCATTGTTTTAATGAAGATTAATCTCTTTATCTTAGGTTTTGAGGAAGGAGAAGAACTTGTAGAGGCTTAAGTCTCTTTTCTTCACTTTATAGGTAGGATTTGACTGAGATTAATCTTCCCCTCTCCTATTTATAGAAGAGAAGATTGTTAATCAAGTTGAAAGAATCTCTCTTTGAGAGATCTCAATTGATCTTAAAATCAACCGGTGATGCTTAAGTATCGTTAGATTATTGATCCAAGGAGATTTCTTCTTAACAAGAAAATATATTTCTGTTAAGAAAGATAGGTGTTCATCTCATAATATTGCATATCAATGCCACTCATTCATTATCATTTTGCATATAGATAGGTGCTTTTGATCCGTGTTTGCTCAATAAGTGCATAGAAACGGGTACTAGAGAAATTGACGAACTTTCAAGCTTAAACTAGATCAATTTTGACCAAGTCAAAGTCAACAAGTCAACGGTCAAACTCTGCAGATTTCAAAGTTTTCAAAATCCAAGTGTGAAGCATTAGAACACCTTCAAAAATACTCAGAAGAACACCAAAGAAATTTGGAAAGCTAACTCCAAAATTTCGCGGCGAATCAGCCGCGGGTCTAGTTCATTCTGCGGCGGATCCGCCGCGTTTTCGGCGCCGCATAAGCCGGATTTTCGGGGGCCGCTTGGTCTTGTCAAGTGGGGCATGTTCCATGCTTGGGTTTTGCATTCCAGTGCATATAAATACTCCAGAACAGCAACCAACAGAGAATGTATTATTTTCCTTAGAATAGTGGTAGTAGGAGTTCTTGGCCTCCTCTTTCATCATTGTAACCATTAAAGATATGTGACAAGCTTCTTGGATTGTGAATGAAGAAGATGGAGTTCTATTTATCTTGCTTTTTATTATCATGTCATGCTATTTATTTCTTAGTATAACTTTTATACTTGTTTATTAAATAGTTGTTGGTTTTATTGCCTTCTTCTTATTCTTCTATTTTCTTTTATCCTTTACAAACTATGATACTCAAGAGAGATCCTTGCTTAGGTGAGATCTTAAGTAGCTAGTTTTCCCTTCTCCTACATTCTTTTCTCTTCTAATCCCTCTCTTCTATTTTTCTTTTTATCATGAGTGAATAGTTTACTCACTTATCAGGGTAGGAAAGGATAGTATGATGGATGGAAAAATCTCTTGTGCTTCTCTTTGCCAAATAACTTAAACTTAAACCTATACCAAACGATCACAACACTTTCTTTTAGGAGCACTATCATGACCTATAGTTGCAACCTAAATGGAGACTTGTTGTGTTATGTTTAACCTCAGCTTGGAAATAAGAGCAAAGAACAGACGGACAAGGGGTAAAATGAAGGAATTTAGTGTATGAAACACTTAGTCTAAACTCGCAAATTCCCTACCTAAGTCGCCATAATCCACGTTGTTTCTGATTATTCCAACATCAATTCAATAATGGCATAAGGCACTAACACAAGGATACTCTTAACTCTACTAACAAATTCTAACCCTAACAAGTTTTCTTTAACATAAAAATACACAAATACTTAGGATAGCTCAAAAACTCTTGGACTTCTTGACTTAACTCGTTAAAACACTAAGAAACAATCTACTCTCTCTCCATGGACGACCCGTACTCAACTGGCTAACTATAAGCAAACCCGTCTTGATTGTGGTATAGAACACTTAGAAAAATGTACGAAAATACTTTCAATAAATAAGGAAAATATTTTCCGAAATAAAGCTTAAGCTCTGATTGAAGCATACGCTTCAGCCGAACATGCAGCCTGCGCTACGTGGTTTGCACGTGGTGCGCCTGCGCATGGTCTTGGCGGCTTGACGCTTTCACCTCAGCGTTTTTCTGTGTGAAGCTTAAGCTTCGAGCTTCAAATTTTTAGTGGGAACAAGTGGTAGAGGTGTCACAGTGATGGGGAGCAAGGGAGAGTAGTGATCGGTCAAATTTATTGCACATTTATATGGGCATTTTCCCTATTATTGCACTAAAATGTATTATTTGTAAATTAAGAACATATATGGGTTTATTTGTAAAAAGATTATTGTCATATATTTCTTAATTTATAATTAATATAATTAGGGAATATATGCATATCATATTTAAATAAAATATTCATGAGATTATTTATTATTAAAATATGTATATCATATCAAATATTCTTAACAATATTGTTAAAATATCATATCAATTAATTGGTTGGAATATTATCTCAAATAAAACAAATGTTACTAATAATGTGATTTGAGATATTGTGCAGGTATTATAATAGATCAGCTCGGCTTTGAAATACAAGTAGGAGATTCACAGCAAATCGAAATATCAACCAAATCTGCTGAATATTAGGAGCAAATTAAAGAATCTCACAACGGCAGAGACTAAGAGATATATTTTCAAAATATTTTTATCAGAAGGATCTCTAAATATCGAGAGAGGAAGGCACAAAAAATCTAAATGCACAAACCCACCAAGGAGCGACGGATTCGCGGCTAATAAAAGCTTGGGGCGGCGGTTGCACGGTCATCTGGTGGCCGTAGAATGTGAAACTTCAGGGTCATGATCGTCTTTACACACACTTCAATATGACATCTAGGATTTCCGGTTCCAGAGTCTATTTAATAGACCGAGAGCTATCTATCAATTCATTCAATCAATCATCTATCCATCAATCAATTAAGATCCATCGAGCAAACTACGTTTTTAGTTCTTGTAATTTACATTTTCAGCGAGCAACTTCTGTAATGCAATAGTTTATTCAATAAAAATAGTTCTTTCTTTTAATTTTTCCGCATTTACTTTCCGCAAATTTAATTTTTGTTTAACTTATGGGTTCTGTATTCTTCCACCTTTCTTTTACGTCGTTGATCTCCATGAGCGAGTAAATTCTCGCTTGTTAGGGTTTGTAGGATAGGGTAGAACAATGGATGAACAAAATCATTAACTTCTTTTTAAAGTTTTAATTTTTATAAATTTTAGCAAAATAAATGTTAACCCTCTTATCGGGCGTGATATCAATTCATGATAGTTATGACCACAATTTGAGATTCGTTAATAATCGTTTTGTTAAGGGCTTGAGACAAATAGGGATCAATGGAAGGATAAGGGTCAGTAGAGGGAAACCTTAATTCCCTCTAAGAACTCTAATCCACATTCATCGCTATTTCTCAAGTATTAAATAATTAAAAGATAAAAAGAATTATTTTTAAAACTTCATCCATTAACTACTAAATCCTATAAACCCTACAAACATTTCTATTAAAAACTTTTCTAACCTTCCTAGTATAAAACGACAAAAATCTCACCTTTCTTCTTTCAACTCGTCTAAAGTAAGATAAGAAATTCACCATTTTCTTGTGGACGACCCGTATTCATTATCGGCTAGCTATTGCGACACCATGGTTTAGCTGGGCATCAACAATTGATCTCAAGCCACTGCCTTCTCATCTTAAATATGCATATTTAGGTGAGAATGAGTCTTTACCCATCATCATATCGGCTTCTCAAGCTTTAGAGAAAGAGATAGATCTTTTGTCTGTCTTGAGATCGAATCGGCAAGCTTTCGGTTGGACAATGGCGGACATCAAAAGGATTAGTCCCCGATTGTTGAACATCATATACATTTGATGGATGAGGCCAAACCAACTCGTGACCCACAAAGATGGTTAAATCCCGTCATGAAAGAGGCAGTGAAGAAAGAAATCGTCAAATGCTTATATAATAGTATAATTTACCAAATATCTGACAGTTAAAGGGTAAGTCCTATTCACGTGGTCTCTAAAAAGTCTGGCATCACAGTCATAACTAATGAAGTTAATGAGTTGATTCAAACACGGACCCAAACTGGGTGGCGGGTATGTATTGATTATAGAAAACTCAATGCCGTGACGAGGAAAGATCACTTCCCTCTGCCCTTCATTGACCAGATGTTGGAACGTTTAGGTGGGCATGAGTTCTACTGTTTCTTGGATAGTTACTCAGGCTATAACCAGATTCCCATCGCAGAAAATGATCAAGATAAGATAACTTTTACTTGTCCTTTCGGTACTTTCGCTTATAGACGCATGCCCTTTGGGTTATGCAATGCTCCTGCTACATTTCAGCGGTGTATGATGGGGATATTCTCGGACATGGTCAAGAATTTTCTGGAGATATTTATCGACGATTTCTCCATATTTAGGGACTCCTTTGAGGAATGCTTACGACATCTTGACGCTGTTCTTACCCGCCGTAAGGATAGGAATCTACTTTGAATTGGGAAAATTTCATTTCATGGTTTAAGAAGGTATTGTCTTAGGGTATATCATTTCACGAAAAGGCTGTTAGTGTTATATGCCCTAGAGGCCATTATTGTATAGTACTAGTTTGTATATTACACTTGGGAAGCTTAGGATATATATACGGATTTTATGACAGTCTTGATCAAAATGGTAGTATGCTACTTATTTGTTTCTATTTTAATATTTGTATATGTTTCTTTTAACGTATCACTAATACATATTGGTAGAGCCCTTAGGATGTTTGCTTGACTACCAGCGTTGTAATGGCAATCACACTAGTGGGGGCTGGATAGTCGATAAGCACATCCTTATACTGGTCCCTAATCGTAGGATTATCGAGACAGGGCATCGATATTCCAGATTAGACTAGTGTATACGCTTCTCATCCCAACATAGGAGATGGTCTGTCCTACAGCCATTAGTACGTCGTACTGGAGATAGTATGTAACAACTCCAATTTCAGTGTACATAAATTTCATTTAAAGTTAATATACAATTGGGGTATTTACAATTCCTGTGAAAGCTATAACTATTTGTTTTGATTTAGAACAGTAAGAAAGAGCTTGTAGCTTACTGGTAAGGCCTTACACTACTGAGACAAAGCACCAGAGTTCAAATCCCATCAGCCACATTATCTTTTTGTTTTAATTTCTTTTAATCTTTAGGAGCTTGTTCATTAAAAAATAGTGCACTTTTAACATGACAATTTTCTTACTTTTCTTAATCATATAAAGATAATTGTTATAAATATAACACATATTAGAAGTTCGTTTGCAAAATATCATTTACCATGTGTTATACATTATAATAAACATTATGAAGGAAATTGTGTGTTTAATATTTCACGCATAAATTTGCATATCTCTAACATTCTTCATTGAGATCTTGTGCAAAAATTAGCTCAGGTCAGATATCGGAATCGGAAATTCGCTGATTAAAATATAGGAAATCGAAGAATCAAATACTGGCAGAAATTCAGAAGAGATAAAAAGATTGCAGATATCACATAAAGACCCAGAGATCAACAGAATAAGACCACAGAGAATTGAAGACATGAGCTCACTAATCGGCCGTGGATCCGCGGCCGAGTCAAGCCGAGTCGCCGCGGATCCGCGGCCAATTCAGGGAATCGGCTATCGAGGATTCTCCAGAAGCTTCATTGCAACGTCCTAACTTATTGGGGAAGCCTCGTTTTAACAACCTTATTCTGGAAACTTCTCTATAATAACCTAGTTTGTTGAGAAAGCTTGATAACTATCTAGCTTATTCTAGAAGCCTCTTTGTAACAACCTAGCTTATGGGGAAAGCTTGATTAAGGGCTATAAAAAGGACCTAAGCCTTGAGGTGAGGGGTTCGAAACTTTTGATCCAAAAACCAAATCAAGAAAAGAGCTAAAAAGATCCAATTCCAAATCAAGATCCAAGATCAAGAATTGTTGAGAAATTCATCGAGCGACATCATTCAAGATTCCTTTATGTAAAGCCGATCGTCATCAACGAGCACGTGATCCTCGATAGATCTAAGACTCATGGTGATCGAGCGAAGCGAAGATCGACGGAGAAATTACATCTTCAAGGGAGTGATCGATAACAATTCTTCTTGTAATTTCGGATTGAAGAAGTTGTAATTTGAAGTTGAATAATAAAGGTGATTGTTTTCCCTAATCAGAGAGCAAAGTTCTATTCAAAAATTTGAAATTTGAAATGAGGCAGCGCCTCATAAGAGCTCTGGCGCCAAGAACGCCAGCGCAAAGAGTCAAAGACTCTGAGGTGGCGCTCACGTGCAAAGCACAAGAGCGATAACGCCAAGAGCGCCAGCGCTAAAAGTCAAAGACTCTGAGGCAGCGATCACATGCAAAGCACAAGAGCGCTAGCGCCAAGAGCGTCAGCGCTAAGAGTCAAAGACTCTAAGATAGCGCTCACATGCAAAGCACGAGAGCGCCAGCGCTAAAGACTCTGAGGCAGCGCCTCACGTGCAAAGCACGAGAGCGCTAGCGCCAAGAGTCAAAGACTCTGAGACAGCGCCTCACGCGCAAAGCACGAGAGCGCTAGCACTAGAACTAAATGTTCTCCACCCTTGGATCAAAGATCTAACGAAGATGATTAAAAATCTTTAAATTACCAGAATAAAATTCTGTTGAGAAAATACTCCTCAAATCTTTCCAAACAAGAAAGATTGTGCTCTGTAAATCAGAGCACCGTTGGATCAAAGGTCCAATGGTGATTAAAAATCACCAATATACAGAATAAGTTGTGTATGGGAAAATATTTTCCCAATCTTGTTAAAAACAAGAAAGATGTCTTCTGTAAAACAGAAGCCCTTGAACCAAAGATCCAATGGTGGGATAAATTCCCAAATCATTTAAAGATCTCTCAATGGGAGATTTCCTTAACTGATTCAACAAATCAGCCTCCGCTATATAAAAGACCCAAGACTTCAAGTCTTGTACAGAAGAACCCCCTATAAGTTTCCAGTTCTGAGAAAAGAAAATGTGAAGAGCAATCTCTAAGAAGAAGAACCTTTTTTAAGGTAAATAAAAAGAAGAGAGATCATAACATCTCGTCCATATTTGAGAGTTTAACTCTCACATCAGAAGAACTTAGTTCTTTTTCTAGATCACAGATCTATAAGACCAAGTCTTTCACAAAAATAGAAGAGATCAAAGTCTTTCTTCATAAAAAGAAGAACTTAGTTCTTAGATCCGTGAGACAAAGTCTTTCTTCATAAAAAGAAGAACTCGGTTCTTAGATCCATGAGACAAAATCTCTTGTAAACCGAGAATTAATTCCTAGAGCACAGAACTGATCAGAGCTGCTAAAGAAGCGCCTTAGCGCTCTAATTTAAAAGAAGTGCTTTAGCGCTTCAAATCTGGCGTCAAGCGCTCCACGTGCTCCTCACAAGGGCGCCATTTTATAAGAAGCGCTTTAGCTCTCTAAATCTGGCGCTCAGCACCAACCACTCCACGTGCTCCTCACGTGGACGCTATTTTAAAAGAAACACTTTAGCGCTCCAAATCTGGCGCTCAGCGCCAAGTGCTCCACGTGCTCCTCACGAGGGCCCCATTTTAAAAAAGAAGCGCCTTAACGCTCCAAGTCTGGCGCTCAGCGCCAAGCGCTCCACGTGCTCCTTACGTAGGCGCTAAGGAATTACAAAGCGCTCTGTAAATAAGGCCCCAGCGTCACAAAAAGTGTTCAACACTCAATAAAAGACAAAAAGAAAAAGGAGTGTCAGAGCCCAAATCAATGCTCAGCATTATTTGAATAAAAAGGGCTGAGCCCAAATGAATGTTCAACATTCTACTCAAAATGAGTGGACCGAGTCCAAACAAGTGTTCAAACACTTTATTCAAAAATGAGTGGACTAAGCCCAAGTTGGCCACAAGTCCCTAATTCAGATCAACTGAGCCCATGTGCTCACAATCTTCTTGATTGGTCTTAGTCACAAACTTGACTGTAGATCTCCCAACTAACTTCGGTTCAAGGTTACATCTCTTCATACCTCTGATGCACGTCGCTGTAATTCTTCAGCGTCTTCAGAGAGATGAAGGGTCCCAATAACCAATAACTTTTGGTGCATCCCCAAATGGTTAAATCAAAACCTTACAGACTATGATGTCTTTAAACCATACAGACTATGACGTCTTTAAACTATGGACTATGAGGTCCTTAAACTCATGGACTATGATATTCTTAAACCCAATGGACCGCAATGTCCTTAAACTAAAACAATAGAGTCCAAATACTCTCTCGTTGGATCTAAACGATTCCAAAACCTTGCTGAGTAGATCTTAGTCTAAAATTAGACTAACGTATCCTTAACAAGCATTTAAGTTGATCTTAATCTAAAAATAAGATTAATGATCATTAAAACCAACCCTAACCTAAATCTAAGAAAATACGGATTTGGACTAATCCACACCCTACGGGAGACAACATAAATTAGTCTCCGTATACAATCCGTGGGCAACCAAAAACCAAAAAAAAAAACACGACACAAAGTGACCATCTGGAGAAGGAAAAAGTGGTTACCGCGATGCGGTAGCGTAATTAACTGCAGGGGCTTGCGTCTGTAGGGAAGAGCGTCCCCACAATCAAAAACCCCTCAAACGAGGGGGAATATGACGAAGTCTGCTACAATGGTCACATCTGTCTAAACCTTCGATACACGGTGCCATAAATCAACTTGGCATCTTTGGAGAGATGGAAGGATAAAACCAAATAGCAACTGCCCCCAAAATTCAGGCCGGACGTCCCAACGTCCCGGTCACGTATTTCGGCGGCGAACAGATTCTGGAACGCCCGGTGGGACCTTTTCCTCTTTCCACTCCACACTTCGTGTGTCGTTTTCATGAACAAAACACGGTTTAACATGGTTGCCCCTAAATTCGAGGTACTAAGATTTGATGTCTTGCTCCCGTGCAGAGAAAAGAAGAGCAATGGCCTCCAACTGCACCAGCTGCAACAATAACTCCCATTCCGTCCTCGCCGGAGGAGTGACCTATGGGACCCAAGCGGCCTCCTCTATCTTTGCCATGCCAGTGGAGCAGGTGACACAAGCCACCACTGGGTTGTTCTTTGGGACCATGCTCCGGCCAATGAGCTTCAACGCTCCAATGCCAACGCAGGAGACTCCAAAGAAGTCAGTTTTGATCGGCTCACCACTACCGCGGCCCCTCTCAACGGGTCGTCCAATTCCAGCGCCTCGGTCTTTAACAAACTAGGCCAAAGCTCAAATGGTCCAATGAAGAAGCCTGCAATACCCGAAGGGGTTATCCCAAAGCGGATAGCCATTCCGGCTCAAGTAGAGGAAATCGTAAAAGCGGCTTCTCCTGCTAAAGGATCGGTTTTTGCAAGACTGACCGTTCCGGCTCCCGCTTTGGGCGAAGTCACCAAGGCTGCTTTCCCTGCTCAAAAGTCAGTCTTCGATAGGTTGGACGTTTCTTCTCAGCGGACGTCAGTCTTCGATAGGCTGGCACCGGCAGCAACCCTTTACCAGAACAGGGGGCATGATAAAGCTGCCCCGAAACAGAGATGATCCCATCTGCAAGACACGCTCGACGTTGCCACTGGCGCCGAGTGAGAAAAGCTGGGGGCAGTTCCCCTTCTAGACTGACTCCATCAGCTCCAATGGTGGAAATTGATGATGTTGTTCAAATTGGGAACTGCTTTGAACCACTTAGGATGGTGCGCAAAAACTCTCCAACTGCTGTGTTAAAAAGGTCTCCTCCACCTGCTGAAAATGTTACAAAAGCGGAGCCAGAGTAGCCTTCTCAGCGGCTATCCTCCAAAATCCACAGGGTCTGGCGAAGGGTCCAAGACCCTGTGATTAACCAAGACTACTCCCGCCGACCGAAGAAAATGAAGGTTCGGCAAGAGAAGGATCATCCCGTCGTACCACAGAAGGTATCGTCTACATGGGTGCCCGCTGCAACGGCCCCCTCAACTTCGACCGCCCACAAAAAGAGAAGGCCAGAGAAGATCCCTGTGTCTGCGATGAATCTCAAGGGCACTGAACCTAAACGCCCCAAGTCTGGGGGCATGGCAGTGCACACTATCTATATGGATTCTGGGAAGGAGGATAGCCGTATCTCTACGGGTCATCGACCACTTACGCGGTCTGTAACAAAGGCTGAGGAGCAAGAACAAAAACTCCAGGAGATGATTATAAAGATGGCCGCGCTCACTGGGCCGAAAGAAAGCACGGAGACATTGTCGGAGCAGCGCCAGGAGCAGGAAACCGATGCCGAATTCCTCCGAAGAATGTTCGAGAAGAGAGACAAAGAGGCCGCAGAACAAGCGGCTAACATAAAACTAATGGTGCTCCTGTTCCAAGATATGGTCGGGCTGATGATACAGCCGGATCCTCTAGCCGAAGACCCTCCAATAATCCTTGAAGACGACAGAGGGGAGACATCAAACCCTCTTCCGGCTCTATCAGCAGCCAAGGAAGAGACCATCTCCAAAGCCGTCCTTGACGAGTAAATAGCTCAACAGATACGAGCTTATCAGGCAAGCGAAACGACCGGCCAAATCGTCAAGACTGGACGACCCTATCCGGGTTGGTACGATCAAATAAAGTACCTGCCAGGATATACGATTCCTAAATTCCATGTGTATAAAGGGATGGGAAACCCACACCAGCACGTTGCTCAGTTCAGGGCTCTGTGCGGAAATACTGGGGTTGACGAAAAACCGCTGCTTCGCCAGTTTGTTGGCAGCTTATTGGAGACAGCATTCGAATGGTACTTCGAGCTCCCGAATGACTTTGTCAAGACATTTGCAGAAATGGAGCTACTGTTTACATAAAGATTCTCAAGCGCTAGCGAGCGCACCCCGATCACCGCACTAATCAACGCCAGAGTGAAGTCGGGAGAAACCTGGGTTCAGTATGCAATTCGTTGGCGGAACCTATGGTCGAGATGCGAACAGCGCATAGAGGAAGCTCCAGCCGTGGGCATGTTTGTGGGGACCCTTGACCCTCAGGTAACCATTTCCCAATTCACGATGTTCTTCAAGCCGACCACTTTCTAGGTTTTGATCGACAAGCTGGACCAGATGGGCCATAGGCCTTCCTCTTCAAAGACGGAGCCTCAGAATGAAAAGAGGAAAGAGAAAGTGGCCTTCGTCGCCAATGCTCAAAAATAGCCGACTGGTCCAAAACCAGCTAATCGCCAAAACGATAGACAGCGATTCCTCAACGAAAAATTAAGACGTCCTTACTCGTTTCTGCGGGAGAAAACAAAGAGACTATTCGAGTTGGCGATACGCAACAGGCTCATCAATCTGCCGGATCCGAAATGTCCATTGCAGCCCGGTGACGTTAACAATCCCAATTATTGCCCCAACCACCGAGTAGTAGGTCATCCAATCGAAAATTGCTTCGTCTTCAAAAGCTGGATTAAGGACCAATACCAACAAGGCAAATTCGCACTGTCCGAGAATTAGAAAGTAAGCCCGCCCCAGCCGCATGCTCTTAAAAGGTGGACACGCCGGAGGCATCGTGCTCTTTTCTAGAAGAAACTCCATGGGAGGTCGCTCTTTCAGCCAAAACAAAACGAATGCTGAAAGATCTACAAACATGCCCGGCGATCAGGTGGAGAAGCCTGCTGGAACCTGAGATCATTGAGGGAATGCTGAAACCGCGCCCGACGCCAAGAATTGGTAGCGATGGTCAAAATGCTCAGGCCCAGCCATCAAAGTCTTCGAAGAAGAAGAAGAATACCAAAAAGCCTGTGAAGCCCGATGACAAGCGCACGGACTTGCGAAAACATATTGATGCGCTGGAGGAATACAACCAAAAGGTACGAACCCCGGTCACACTCCAAGAATTCCTCAACAATATCCTTGAGGACGGGGATAACGACAATGACGATGGAGACAACTCATCAGAAGGATCTGAGGATTATGTGGCAAGCTGTCACATGATCTCTCATCTGTCGCTAACTAACGAAAAAGCTCACTCAGCGTCAGAAAACAACGTAGAGGAGCTGGGGGCGAGATCGGAGCCAAAACCCTTAGAACCGTCTGACGAAATGATCGACATGCTGCTGAACGAATCCATCAAAAGAGCAAGGATGATCAAGAACATGAAATGGCCATATTCGAAAGGGCCAGAAATCGGTGTCAATTTGAAGAAGTCGCGGTAAGGATGGGTCACAAAACATTCCCACCAGATCAAAGAACATCTGCCGCAGATAAAAGCAAACTTATAACGAGGAAACGGTTCGCCAAAGCATTGTCCATGAGAATGAAGTTGCCACCTTTCAAAGGGACTACTCCCGACAGTATGCACCCTGACGAAGCAGATGCACATCCCACCTATTGCTTATACCATAAGAGGATCGCACATCCTACCGAAGAATGCATGGCCTTTAAAAAATGGTGGCAAGGATATGTCGCTCACAGGCAACACTTCAAGAGGATGAAGCGTGAAGCTCGTCGACAGCGAAAAAGTGCGACAGACGAACGTGGAAGAGCTGCCAGCAACTGTCACATGGTTGATAGCAGGGGACCGCAAGTTCTCACCTTCGGGAGCGATTCTGACGAAGAAATAACTCTCGGCCCTCTCTTCAAAGAATCCACCTCAGGAAAAGAGGAAAAGATGAAGAACTGTGAGAATATTCAGCTACGCAACCGTACGTTTCCTGAAAATAATCTCGGACACACAAACAAGGGGTCGAACAAAAAAGACAAAGGGAAGGAAAAGGTCCCTGAGGATATCGCCCTTGATGACCGAGTCGTCGAAGAACTCGCATCCAAGGACCCGTCCAAGAAAAACAAGGTAGATTACAATGTTCTGGCACACCTGAAAAAGATACCCTCGCAGCTAAGCATTCTCGATGCCTTCCTATTGTCTAAAAAGGCGTGGGATTCTCTGATCAAGGCACTATAAGAGCCCGACCAGTTTCAAGCTTTCCTTGCCGAAGAAAAGATGAAAGACGAGCTCGAAGAGGTTCACACAGCTGGCATCATTTTCTGCGATGAAGATCTCCTTCTCGGAATGTGCGAGCATAACCATCCCCTGTATGTCACCTGATACTGCCATGACATCAAGATATGGAAGATCTTAATTGACAATGGGTCTTCTGTCAATCTCCTGAACATGAGGGTGCTAAAGGAAATTTGCATGAGCGTGCAGCACCTAGCTCGAGACAAAATCACCATCTCCGGGTTCGACTCCCAGTCATCACGAACGCTCGGGTCTGTGATTCTGACGTTACGCTTTGGGATGCTCGTTACTGACATCAAATTTCATGTCATCGATGCCAAGACCTGCTACAACGCCTTGCTCGGCCGGCCTTGGTTACACGAGTACAATAGCATCCCTTCTATACAGCATCAGTGTATGAAGTACCGCAAAGATGGTCTCGAGTACACTGTGACGGGGGAACTAAACCCATTATCCATGAATGAAGTCTGCAAATACGAAGACGCCAAGTATTTCCTGCCAAACTTTGAAGACACAGAAAGATGCCATAAACCAGAGAACAAGCAAAAAGCTACCACCACTATTCCGGTCTTCGGAAGCGATACCGAGGAAGATGAGGAGATAGTCTATTCAGGGCCACCCCAATGCAATAAGCCGGGACCGTCTACCTCTATTCTGGTCTTTGGCAGTAACTCTGAAGATGAGGTCAACGCAATGTTCTCGGTCCGCCCATCGATGCAGGCCCTCACCGGAAATGATCAGAGTTTGCAAATCGCAATGGTCCCGCGGCAACATTATAGAGAGCTGGATGTGCTTGAAACATATAGTGTGCAAGAGCTACAGGCGTTCTACGTCCCTCCCAGGAGAAGGGATGAAAAGGCGATCCTCTTTTATCGATCCGCGAAAACCAAAGTGGAGAAAGAAATCTGGCATGGTGCCGATTCGGCCCTTGACAGGCTCCAGCCCATCCGTCTGCCCAGATACTACACAGAAGGATTAAAAAGGCTGTTGAGACACTAAGGCGTACCCTTCAAACAGACTGCTCGACAAGCTCAATTCTACAACAGGATCTGGATCGTCCCCGGAACTCAGCGAAAATTGCCCAACGGGAGAATGGAAACGATCGGGCTTGGATATGTTCAATCCAAGAAACGGGAGCGATCACATGGCTGCTACGTTATACATGACTTCGATGAAGAAGGATATGCTCTTTTAAAAGACGCTGACGCTGAGCCTGAACGCGGTCCTGCCATAAAAATACCGAGTCAGACATTTGAAGAACAGATGGACAAGCTAATAAGGGAAGCGAGTCAAAAGGTTTGGAACGCCTACAGCCGTGAATTGTCCATTTACGAGAAAGCCAAGACGCAACGCCTTCTTCAGCAGGCTACGGAGGATGACAATGTCCTTCACCATCAGCCCGTCATGCATTCCCAAGACAGGAAAAAGACCCGACGCAAAGGCAAGAACAATTCAAAGAACAGAAAAAACGTTCGGCGGCGGCAAAACGGATCCAAAAGGCCACGCGATCAAGAAAAGGCCAACCGAAACCCATCGCTAATGAAGAAGATGGGTCGGGAATATTCCTTCCCTCAAGACAAGACAAGGAAGATATTCGACCTTGTCATGAAATATCGAATGATGACACTCCCGGAGTCTCGGCACCCCGATCAAGCAAGTGAGGATCATCACCCGGACTATTGCTCCTATCACCGAGCGATAGGACATCCTCTTGAAGACTGTTTCATCTTCAAAGACTGGGTTGAAGACCAGTATCAACTCGGCAGGTTCGCTCTATCCGACAGTTGGAGGGTAACCCCACCACAAAAACACGAGCCGAAAGCAACATATACGGCAAGAGTAGAACCAGACCAACATCAGTTCTGGAAACGATCTCGTACCTGTCACGTGATAACGCTGTCAGAAGAAGGAGAGCGCGGGAATATGGACGACCTCTCCTGGTGCTTCGAAAATGAAGATGAAGACAAGGTGATCTCAGAATTTCCACCAGCGCTAAAGGAGTTGGAAGATGGAATACATATTACCGCGGACAACCTAAGGAAAATCGACTTGGGGACGGCAAACGACCTGCGGCCTACGTTCGTTAGTGAGCTATTATCTAAAGAACAGGTGGCTACACTAAAAGACGTGCTCATGCAGTATAAGGACTGCTTCGTATGGAACTATTCCGAGATGCCAGGGCTAGATCCGGAAATAGCTATGCATAAATTGGCGATATCTCTGGACGTCAAGCCAGTTAAACAAACCCCAAGAAGAATGCGGCTCGAACTTGAGATGAGCATCAACGCTGAAGTCAAGAAGTCGATCGAATCCGGCTTCATCCAAGAAGTCCAATACCCCCGACTGGATCGCCAACATTGTCCCAGTGATGAAGAAAAATGGGACGGTGGGCATCTGCGTGGACTTCCGGGACCTCAATAAGGCCTGTCTGAAGGATGATTTTCCTATACCGGTTACCGAGCTAATGATAGACAACATGTCCACTCACGAAGTATTTTCCTTCATGGACGGGTCCTCAGGGTACAATCAAATAAAGATGCATCCCGAAGACCAGAAGCATACCGCTTTCCGGACTCTTCTGGGCATATTCTGCTACAAAGTAATGCCTTTCGGTCTGAAGAACGCCGGCGCTACCTATCAGAGGGCCATGACAAAGATTTTCGATGACCTCATACATGAAATCATCGAATGCTATATTGACGACCTCGTGGTAAAAAGCAAATCACACGAGGAGCATTGGGAGCATCTGAAGGTAGTATTCCAACATCTTCGGAAATACAACCTGAAGATGAACCCTCTCAAATGCGCGTTCGGAGTTTCCTCGGGCAAATTTCTAGGGTTCATCATACGACATCGAGGTATCGAAATAGATCCATCGAAGATCAAGGCGATTATGGAAATACCTTTGCCGAGAACTCTCAAGCAATTGCGGTCTCTCCAAGGAAAGCTCGGGTATATCTGGCGGTTCATAGCCAATCTCTTCGGAAAATGCCGTCCTTACAGCCATTTAATGAAGAAGGGGACCTCGTTCGTTTAGGATCGCAAATGCCAAAGCGCACTGGACAAAATCAAGCAATACCTGCAGAATCCGCCGGTGCTGACCGCTCCAGTCAAGGGAAAGCCCCTCATCCTGTACACAACTGCCCTTGAAGGTTCTTTGGGCGCGCTATGGGCACAGGAGAATGATCGAGGGAAAGAGAGAGCCCTATACTATTTGAATCAGGTTCTCCTTAGGGCAGAAAACAACTACTCCCCCATCGAAAAACACCGCTTGGCGTTAATCTTCGCGATAACGAAGCTTCGGCATTATGCGTTGGCGCATGAGGTCCATCTCATATCAAAAGTGGATCCTCTCAAGTATTTAATGTCAAAAGCCATACTAACGGGATGGCTCGCTAAATGGGCCCTACTCTTAATGGAATTCTCGATAACATACCGACCTCTCAAGGCAGTGAAAAGCCAGGCCATCGATGACTTCCTCGCTGAACATCCGATACCTACCGATTCACTCCTAAATTATGAATTGCCGGACGAGCACGCGTTTGACACGATCAACAGGGAGAGAGGAAGGAGTGATACCCGATGGGAACTCTACTTCGATAGAGTATCTTCCATGAAGAAACGAAAGCACGGCTCCCCTATAATCAAATCTGGAGTAGGCCTCGTCTTCGTGACTCCACAAGAAGGGATAATGCGCTTTGCTTTTTCCCTAACAGAGCCGAGGAAAAACAATGAAGCAGAATATGAGGATTTGATAGCAGCTCTTGAGATCGCTATCGATATGGGAATCGAGCACCTCCTCATATACGGAGACTCCCGGCTAGTCGTTAGTCAAGTAAACGACGACTATCAAACGTGCAAACCAGAGTTGGTGAAGTACGGTGAGAGAGTACAACAATTACTGACTCAAATCCCTTCCTACGCCCTGGAAAGCATACCACGTGTGGAAAATAGCAAAGCGGATGCATTAGCCAAGCTCGCTAAAGAACTGGTTGACGAAAACCTTGATGATGTAAGGATCAGTGTACAAAGCCGTCGGGTTCTTGCACCAGCGGAAATATCGTCGGAGTCGTTTCAAGAAAAAGGAGCGACCAAGCAAACATCCCTACAAATAGAAGATCAAGGAAAGGCTAAGGATTGGAAAGAAGTCTTCGTAGACTATTTCAAATCTCGTCAAACACCTGAAGATGCATCCTCAAGACATCAGCTCATGAAACGAGCTCTGTCTTTCGCCTTCGTCAATGATACTCTATATAAGAGATCGTTCGACTCTCTGTGGCTAAGATGCCTGGGACCAGAAGCAGCAAGGAGAGTCGTCCAAGAAACTCACGACGGACTCTGCGGTTCTCATCAAGCCGGGCCAAAGATGAAGCTGGAGATCTAAAGGATGGGATACTATTGGCCCACGATAACTCAGGACTGTCTTGAATACGCAAAGCAGTGCCACTCGTGCCAAATTCATGGAGACTTCATCTACCAGCATCCAAACCTGCTACACCCAACGGTGGCTAGCTGGCCATTCGAAATGTGGGGAACCGACATAGTCGGGCCCATCGAACCAGCGTCATCCAGAGGACATCGGTTCCTATTAGTGATAACCGATTATTTCTCCAAGTGGACAGAAGCCATACCGCTAAGAGAAGTGAAGACGGAGAACATTCTCCATTTCTTCAAGACACACGTCATCTATCGGTTCGGCACTCCGCAACGGATTATCTCGAATAACAGGCCGGCCTACAGAAGTCATAAGATTAGCCGCTTCGCACAGCAGCATAATATAGACTGGAGATACTCTTCGGTCTATAATCCCCGAGCTAACGGTCTAGCTGAGGCTTTCAACAAGACCTTGACGAAGATCATAAAAAAGACGGTGTCCAAAAATAAAAAGGACTGGCATGAGAACTGCATGAAGCTCTCTAGGCTTACCGGACCACGTTCAAAACGGACACAAATACAACGCCATTTACGTTGGTATTCGGCACGGAAGCAGTACTCCCCTTGGAGATAAAGCTACCCTCTCTATGAGTGGCAGTTCATTACGAGCTAACAGACGAAGAGAATGCTCAGCTTCGGCTTGATGAGCTCGACGCCCTCGATGAAACTCATCTCATGGCGCAGCAAAACCTAGAAGCTTACAAAGCAAAGATGACGCGCTCATACGAAAGATTAACTAGGCCGAGAACATTCCGCCAAGGCGAACTCGTGCTAGTGGTCAAAAGACCTATGATCCCCAATCGTGCCAAACGGAGGAAATTCGAGCCGAACTATGAGGGCCCGTACATCATAGACAGAGTCTACCAATATGGGGCTTACTTGCTCATGGATATGCATGGCGAAAGACCCTTCAGGCCAATCAACGGCCGGTTCCTGAAAAAATACTACGCCTGACGAGTCACGACCCAGGTCAACGATAGATGACGAAGCCTATGTCTGCTCGCTATCTTCCCAAGCCCAAACTCTATAAGTAGTATCCAGCGAAATCGTTGTCTCCAAAATGGCAACAACGGACCGAAATGTCCCTAAACTAACAATGGACCGCAACGTCCTAAAACTAACAGTGGACCGAATTGTCTTAAAACTAACTAGGGACCGCAACGCCCTAAAACTAACAATGGACTGAAATGTCCTAAAACTAATGATGGACCGAAACGTCTTTAAACTACTACAAACCGCAGCATCCTAGGGCTAACGCAAAAAAAAAAGGTATGGCCATAAGCAAGATGGGCACGGATGAAAACTCGAAAGGGCTCCGTGAGTAAAAACAGCAGGGCTACCGGCGAGTTTATGAAACCCCGAAAGAGCGCAGGCTTATGAAAAATTCATACACACTTGTAAGGTCCTCTCGACCTTGTAAGGAGAAAAAATACCTGCGTGAGGTCCTTATGACTCACAAGGGAGCAACACACTCAGGGATCCTCACGATTCCCGAGGAGAAATTACACTTACGAGATCCTCACGACTCGTAAGGAAAACCCTCTTATGAGACCCTCACGGATTATAAGATTCAAAAGCCTTAACCTATAGTGATCTGAACCTATTCTTAAGCCATCACATTTCCCAGACTGCCCTACAAACGGTTCAATATTGACCCTTGTATACAATCCACGGGCACAAATAAATGTTTCCCCCATCAAGTCCCACCAACGATGAGGAATGTCCTCATTTGGTGAACAAACACTTGTTGGTCTTCTCAACTTGTAAGGAGAAAATGCTCTTATGAGATCCTTACGACTTATAAGAGACCATACACTTAAGAATCATCACGATTCTTAAAGAGAAAACGCACTTACGAGATCCTCACGACTCGTAAAGAGAAACATCTTTATGAGACCCTTAACAGGATCTTAACCTTGATTGCTAAGCCACCATTGTTCGACATCGACAGAGGCAAATGATGATTCGCTCCTGGCAATGTTCCAGTAGTAGCGATGCTGATGCCTAAATCGGTTACAAATTCCAAGTCCTTTCACGGCAAATGATGATTCGCTCCTAGCAATATTCCAGTCGCAGCGATGCTGATACTAAGATTGGCACCATATTCTAAGTCCCATACCCGCGGAGGAAAGTCAACGAGCCAAAAATGCATATGAAATAGCCGAAATGATAGGGCAACATGCAACAAAATCAGCAAGTAAAAGATATGCATACAAAAATAGCCGAAATGATTGGGCAACTCGCAATAAAAAGCAGCAGGTAAAAAGAAAAAATAGCCGAAATGATTGGCCACCGCGAAAAATAGCCGAAATGATTGGGCAATTGCGACTTTCGCGAAATAAAAGCTGAAATGATAGAGTATCGCGGAAAGAAATAAAAAAATGATGAAAGAATGAAACTTTTACCCTACAGGTAAGTCCATACTGACCCCTGTATACAATCCATGAGCATAAACGAAAGGGGAACCCCGTGACCCAACAAACTCTGTCAAAGGGAGAATCAGATCTCACCGGCAACATCTACAGCCTAGAAACCGACAACGGCATTCCAACTTATCCCAACAAGTTACAGACGTGACATCACCAATCGGAGCCACGGCAGAGTCCCCAGTTCCAAGACTCTATGGTTCACAGAAAACCTAGAGTCAAAACCCTGCACCGCAGAAAGCGGAAATACGTCAACAAATGACCCCGTTGCGGAAATACGTCAACCAATGACCCCGTCTCGAAAATACGTCATCCAATGACCCCGTCACGGAAACACATCATCCAATGACCCCGTCACGGAAACACGTCATCCAATGACCCCGTCACGGAAACACGTCATCCAATGACCCCGTCGCGGAAATACGTCGGCCAATGACCCCGTCGCGGAAACACGTCAGCCAATGACCCCGTCGTGGAAACACGTCGGCCAATGACCTCGTCACGGAAATACGTCATCCAATGACCCCGTCGCGGAAATGCTTCAGAAAATGACCCCGTCACGGAAACACGTCATCCAATGACCCCGTCGCGGAAATACGTCATCTAATGACCCCGTAGCGGAAACACGTCAGTCAATGACCCCGTCATGGAAATGCGTCATCCAATGACCCCGTCGCGAAAATACGTCATCCAATGTCCCCATCACGAAAATACGTCATCCAATGACCCCGTCGCGGAAATACGTCAGCAAATGACCCCGTCGCGGAAATACGTCAGCAAATGACCCTGTCTCAGAAACACGTCATCCAATGATCCCGTCGCGGAAATACGTCATCCAAATGACCCCGTCGCGGAAATACGTCATCAAATGATCCCGTCTCGCAAATACGTCAGTCAATGACCCCGTCGTGGAAATACGCCATCCAATGACCCCGTCGTGGAAAACACGCCAACGACCTCTCCGTTGGAGCAATGCTTCGACTCGGAAACAAGTCAACCTACCAAACCACTTACGAGTCATCTTGACTTGTAAGGGAGAAAATTCTCTTGTGAGATCCTTACGACTCTTAAGAGAAAATGCACCTAGGAATCCTCACGATTCCTAAGGAGAAAATACACCTACGAGATCCTCTCGACTCGTAGGGAGAAAAGTATTTATGAGACCCTCACGGCTCATAAAGTTGAAAAGTCTTAGGCGGCAGACCTAAACCTGTCTCCTAAGTCATTATTGCCTTGCAGGGAGGTTAAGATGGATTGCTATCTTCTATCTACAGGCCACACTTGCCAAAGTTACATGCCACTGGAATAGAGGTGCTACTCAAGAGTACATAAACTACTTTAGGCCAAGTCGAAACAAAAAGGCATAACCCACGGACGTCGACCACATACTATGCGAGGCAATAAAGAGAACATTTGATTTGCATCCAATTAAGCGTTCGAAGCGTACCCACTAATGTATGTGCGAAGAGGATTAATGCATAAAATAAACGCATAGAAAGGAAAAACTTGTTATTCATACCCCAGAAAATTCTTACATTGATGAAAAGCAGTAAACAAAAGCATCATTAAAATGTTTACAATGGTAAAATATTGAATCCGGGACACGGATTAAGAAATTCAGAAGTATGGCCGTCTGAAATGTTTCTGGCCTCCCTGACCATGCTCGTGTGCATCCTCTCACGAAGGCAAGCATCAGGATCCCCGCTGATGTCGTCCGTCCTCTGATTAGCAGAGATTATCGTCGTTTGTTGAAAAATTTGATGCAAGATATCAACAAGATTATCTTGCCGCCTCTTCGAGATCAGGCCCATCAAATATACTGAGTGCACCTTGTCTTCAGCATCATCCAGTGCCTTAAGCGGCATGGCTTCGTAAAATCCAGGAAGTGCGTTCCAAATCGCTTTCATGACGAGCTTTAAAAGACCGGAGCGACGAGGAAGTAGTCGACCGTTGTATTCATTAAAGCGACTCATAATCTCAGCATATTGAGCATTTGTGAACTCCTGGTTTTGACAATGTCCTAGTGCGCGAATGTCTCCATAAAAAATAATTTCGTCAAGATCATACAGATGAGCGGCCATAGTGTCTGAAAAGGAAAAACAGTGAGTAGTGGTCAGACTAATCAAGAAAATGTTTATTGAAACAGACACGGGAATTTAAACAACTCTTGATATCCTCACGGAGAAAACAAGTTCTGATTAAGACACCCAATAAATTCAAATTTGTGCAAATAAAGGAGAAATCCTAAAAGGATTCTCATTTAATGGGAGGCCCCTCGGGCCAAGGAGTTAAACTCCCTTGAGAGCAGCAATCTGCAACAGAAATAAGAATCTGTCAGAATTAATGATGAAGGGAATAAAAATTTCCCTAAAAAAATTTTAAGAGCTAGGCTCTATGAAGACGATGGAGTAATCCATCAAAAATCCTAAAAAAGCAAAGCTTTTTACAAAAGTTAAAAACTTCAGGATCTTTAAGATCTGTAAAGCGAACTCTGAGAGTTCTTTATTAATGGGTTAAGAAACCCTAAAAAGGATTTCTTTTTCTGATCCATGATCTAAAAAGAGAAAAGCTCTGGTTTTTAATTAATGGGTTGAGAAAACCTAAAAATCTTTAAGATCTGTGATCTAAATAGAGCAAAACTCTATTAATGGGTTCAAATCTTACCAAAAAATTTGACAGAGTCTTAACTCTAAAGGAGTTTTCTGAGGCAGAGAGCTTGGCTTTGAAAAAGAATTAAATTCTCAAGAACAAGAAAGCAAGAAGATGAACAAGCAGTCATCTCAAGGTCCAAAGGCCCTATTTATAGGCGTTGGAAGTCGATTCAACTTCCAAGATGATCTAACGGTGGAAAATCTACCAACGCTGTGTAAGCTACGTGAGCACAACGGTGGGGGGCATTTGTTTCCCCCGATCAGAGAGCAAAGCTCTATTCAAAAATTTGAAATTTGAAATGAGGCAGCGCCTTATAAGAGCGCCAGTGCTAAGAGTCAAAGACTCTGAGGCGGCGCTCACGTGCAAAGCACAAGAGCGCTAACGCCAAGAGCGCCAGCGCTAAGAGTCAAAGACTCTGAAGAAGCGATCACGTGCAAAGCACAAGAGATAAAAAGATTCCAGATATCACATAAAGACCGAGAGATCAACAGAATAAAACCACAGAGAATTGAAGACATGAGCACATTAATCGGTCGTGGATCCGCGGCCGAGTCAAGCCGAGTCACCGCAGATCCGCAGCCAATTCAGGGAGTCGGCTATCGAGAATTCTCCAGAAGCTTCATTGCAACGTCCTAACTTATTGGGGAAGCCTCGTTTTAACAACCTTATTCTGGAAACTTCTCTATAATAACCTAGTTTGTTGAGGAAGCTTGATAACTATCTAGCTTATTCTAGAAGCCTCTTTGTAACAATCTAGCTTATGGGGGAAGCTTGATTAAGGGCTATACAAAGGACCTAAGCCTTGAGGTGAGGGGTTCGAAACTTTTGATCCAAAAACCAAATCAAGAAAAGAACTAAAATGATCCAATTCCAAATCAAGATCCAAGATCAAGAATTGTTGAGAAATTCATCGAGCGACATCATTCAAGATTCCTTTACGTAAAGCCGATCGTCATCAACGAGCACGTGATCCTCGATAGATCTAAGACTCACGGTGATCGAGCGAAGCGAAGATCGACGGAGAAATTACCTCTTCAAGGGAGTGATCGATAACAATTCTTCTTGTAATCTCGGATTGAAGAAGTTGTAATTTGAAGTTGAATAATAAAGGTGATTGTTTTCCCCAATCAGAGAGCAAAGTTCTATTCAAAAATTTGAAATTTGAAATGAGGCAGCGCCTTATAAGAGCGCCGGCGCCAAGAACGCCAGCGCAAAGAGTCAAAGACTCTGAGATGGCGCTCACGTGCAAAGCACAAGAGCGCTAACGCCAAGAGCGCCAGCGCTAAAAGTCAAAGACTCTGAGGCAGCGATCACGTGCAAAGCACAAGAGCGCTAGCGCCAAGAGCGTCAGCGCTAAGAGTCAAAGACTCTAAGATAGCGCTCACGTGCAAAGCACGAGAACGCCAGCGCTAAAGACTCTGAGGCAGCGCCTCACGTGCAAAGCACGAGAGCGCTAGCGCCAAGAGTCAAAGACTCTGAGACAGCACCTCACGCGCAAAGCACGAGAGCGCTAGCACTAGAACTAAATGTTCTCCACCCTTGGATCAAAGATCCAATGAAGATGATTAAAAATCTTCAAATTACCAGAATAAAATTCTGTTGAGGAAATACTCCTTAAATCTTTCCAAACAAGAAAGATTGTGCTCTGTAAATCAGAGCACCGTTGGATCAAAGGTCCAATGGTGATTAAAATTCACCAATATACAGAATAAGTTCTGTATGGAAAAAAAATTTCCCAATCTTGTTAAAAATAAGAAAGATTTCTTCTGTAAAACAGAAGCCCTTGGATGAAAGATGGTGGGATAAATTCCCAAATCATTTAAAGATCTCTTAGTGAGATATTTCCTTAACTGATTCAACAAATCAGCCTCCACTATATAAAGGACCCAAGACTTCAAGTCTTGTATAGAAGAACCCCCCATAAGTTTACAGTTCTGAGAAAGGAAAAGGTGAAGAGCAAGCTCTAAGAAGAAGAACCTTTTTTAAGGTAAATAAAAAAGAAGATAGATCACAACATCTCCTCCATATTTGAGAGTTTAACTCTCGCATCAGAAGAACTTAGTTCTTTTCCTATATCACAGATCTATAAGACCAAGTCTTTTATAAAAACAGAAGAGATCAAAGTCTCTCTTCATAAAAAGAAGAACTTAGTTCTTAGATCCGTGAGACAAAGTCTCTCTTCATAAAAGGAAGAACTCAGTTCTTAGATCCATGAGACAAAGTCTTTTGTAAACCGAGAATTAATTCCCAGAGCACAAAACTGATCAGAGCTGCCAAAGAAGCGCCTTAGCGCTCCAATTTAAAAGAAGCGCTTTAGCGCTCCAAATCTGGCACTCAGCGCCAAGCGCTCCACGTGCTCCTCACGAGGGCGCCCTTTTATAAGAAGCGTTTTAGCGCTCCAAATCTGGCACTCAGCGCCAAGCGCTCCACGTGCTCCTCACGTGGGCGCTATTTTAAAAGAAGCTCTTTAGCGCTCCAAATCTGGTACTCAACACCAAGTGCTCCACGTGCTCCTCACGAGGACGCCATTTTAAAAAAGAAGCGCCTTAGCGCTCCAAGTCTGGCGCTCGGCGCTCCACGTGCTCTTCACGTGGGCGCTAAAGAATTACAAAGCGCTCTATAAATAAGGCCCCAGCGCCACAAAAAGTGTTCAACACTCAATAAAAGACAAAAAGAAAAAGGAGTATCAGAGCCCAAATCAATACTCAGCATTATTTGAATAAAAGGGGATGGGCCCAAATGAATGTTCAACATTCTATTCAAAATGAGTGGACCGAGCCCAAACAAGTGTTCAAACACTTTATTCAAAAATGAGTGGACTAAGCCTAAGTTGGCCACAAGTCCCTAATTCAGATCAACCGAGCCCATGTGCTCACAATCTTCTTGATTGGTCTTAGTCTCAAACCTGACTGTAGATCTCCCAACCAACTTCGGTTCAAGGATACATCTCTTTATACCTCTGATGCACGTCACTGTAATTCTTCAGCGTCTTCAGAGAGATGAAGGGTCCCAATAACCAATAACTTTTGGTGCATCCCCAAATGGTTAAATAAAAACCTTACAGACTATGATGTGTTTAAACCAGACTATGATGTTTTTAAACCATACAGACTATGACGTCTTTAAACTATGGACTATGAAGTCCTTAAACTCAGGGACTATGATGTTCTTAAACCCAATGGACCGCAATGTCCCTAAACTAAAACGATAGAGTGCAAATACTCTCTTGTTGGTTCTAAATGATCCCAAAACCTTGCTGAGTAGATCTTAGTCTAAAATTAGACTAACGTATTCTTAACAAGCATTTAAGTTGATCTTAATCTAAAAATAAGATTAACGATTCTTAAAACCAACCCAAACCTAAATCTAAGAAAATACGGATTTGGACTAATCCACGCCCTACGGGCGACAACATAAATTAGTCTCCGTATACAATTCACGGGCAACCAAAAACAAAAAAACACACACGACACGAAGTGACCATCTGGAGAAGGAGAAAGTGGTTACCGCGATGTGGTAGCGTAATTAACTACAGGGGCTTGCGTCTGCAGGGAAGAGCGTCCTCACAATCAAAAACCCCTCAAACGAGGGGGAATCTGACGAAGTCTGCTACAACGGCCGTATCAGTTTAAACCTCCGATACACGGTGCCATAAATCAACTTGGCATTTTCGGAGAGGTGGACGGATAAAACCAAATAGCATCTGCCCCCAAAATTCAGGCCGGACGTCCCAACGTCCCGGTCGCTTTTTTCGGCGGCGAACAGAGATCATTACTTTTAATCTCACTTTTTTTAATCTCCGCATTATGAAATCTTTAATTGTTGATTCTTCTATTTTCATGACGTGTGAGTAAATCTCCGCTTGCTAGGATTCAAAGGAATATGGTAGATCAAATTGTGAGAAATCCTATATTCATCTTAAATCTTAAGATTATAAACTTTAGCAAAGAGAATCATCGATGTCCAAATTGTGAGCGAGATCAATTTATTGTGAATTTCGTCACAATTTGGGGATTAGATTGATGATCCTTCTTTTTAAAGGGTAGATAAGAATGACAATCAATGAAAGGACAAGGGGCAATGAAGGAGAAACCCTAGTTTCTTCAAGGGATCTATAATTCTCATTTTTAGCCATCAATCTAGTTTTAATTCTAACAATAGATAAAATGAATCATTTTGAATAGTCATCCATGGCTACCAATTCCGTTCGAATCCTATAAGCCTTCTATATTTTCTTGATAACTAAATCTTGAACATTTTCTTGAATTTTCTTTCTTGAAAAGGTTTTCTTGAATTTCTTGAAACTATTAAATTCAACTAAATATTGAACTATTTCTTAAAATTCTTTACTAGTTCTTTCGACTCAACTAAAGCAATAATTTACGAATTCCTCGAATCCCAAAGGATGGCCCGTGCTCACTAACGCTCGCTACACGCGATACCGTTATTGATTGCAGTTATTACTGCTAAAACATACACATCATCTTCTTTACTACTATATCTTTTCTTCACAAATCAAAAAGAAGTAAAATCATGTTATGAGCACTCAATCAAATGGCGTCGTTGCCAGGGATACGTGCGTAATTTGTTCTTTTTTACTATTTGGGTTGAAATATTATTATTCCATCAAAATTTAAATCAAAAACGCATCGTGTGCTTAACGATTGGTGTGTGAATTTTGCAAGGAAATCTGGAATCACTGTAGCAGGGAGATAAAGATTCTAGTCATTTCATCGAGACCAGAGGAGCAAGGGGAGTATCAGAACCAAAAATTATTCAAAGAACTGTCCGGTTGACCGCGGAACCGCGGCAAGAAGCTGGATTTGGCCGCGGAAGCGTGGCATCTTAGACGAATTAGGGTTTCAACTCTCTGTGGTATAATTTCTATCTTCTTCTCTCTCCTCTGAAAAGTCCAATAACAATTTTTCTGCAGGATTCTTTGCAAAAATTCGCCGCTTAAAAAAAATTTCTTGTTGCGTGTTTTGATATTGGTTGTATTTGCATATTTTAATACGGAAATTAAGGGGCAAAGACCAAATTTAGATTAGGTGGGGATTTCATTATCCTTCCTAAGCCCCAAAAATCACAAAACTAGCGTCCGCATCACCCTTCATTAATTAAAAAATATCTAGACCAAGACTCTAAGGACCGTCGCGCTCAATTAGGACAGAGGAAAGTCGTGGGTAATCTACTGCTTATCCGCATTTAATTTGTGGTGTCTAGGCAAGTGTGTCTAAGGCAAGTGGTTACTTAATTAGTCCCGCTATTTACATAGCGGATACCTCCTACTTACCTAGCACTTACCTAGCCACAAGAGAGATAAAGAGGCAGTAGAGGATTTATCCTGTGAATTATCTTCTGGAAGTCTAGGAGCGGTCTAGTGACTTGACCTAGGTGACCTTAGATCTAGGGTTGATTGTGTATTTTTTTGTGATTTTTCTAAATCCGTCTTTTTCAAAACAAACCATAAATCAAACCTTTCTTTTAATTTACACATACGCTGCCACTTGAGCTAAACCTGCTTAGTGCATACTCGGCTGGACATGGGATTCTTGTGCCCATCTTGTCCGTATTTCTTCTATCGACTCCGAAGTCGGTATTTTTTCATCTCCTTTTTCCTCACCACCCACAACATCCACCGAGATGGACGGTTCTCCATCAAATTTCAATAACATCACTCTGCTACCACCCGCAGGTGCGCAAAATCTACCGTGTATATCTCTTTAAGAGAGATACTACCCTATATGTGGTCCTCTTTCTACTTGTCTTTCGATTCCACCAGCCAATGGGGATAATTTTGAAATCAAACCACACTATATCAATTTTTTGCCTAAATTTCACGGTCTAGAGTCTGAAGACGCATACGTTTTTATCACCAAATTTGAAAACGTATGTGCTATGATGGGCACTTCACAACTTTCTGTAGATACTATGCGTTTACGTCTTCTCCCATTTACTTTGTGTGATTTAGCCAAAAAGTGGCTTTATAACACACCCGCACACTCTATTTCCAATTGGGATGAATTCGTTATAGCATTCCTTAAGAAATTTTATCCCAATCATAAGACTGCCCGTGTTAGGAGTGAAATCAACCAGTTTTCCCACCTTCCCAATGAACCATTTTGGAAAAGCTTTGAACGGTTCAAGGATCTGCTTGTCCAATGTCCTCATCATAGAATCCATAGATAGGATCTGTGCCGAATTATATATGAAGGTATTAATCTAACGACAAAGCAGATACTTGAAACCATGTGTCAAGGCAATTTCATGTCTAAAGACGACGGTGAAGCTTGGAAATTCTTGGAAAATTTTATTGAAAACACTTTGCAATGGGAAAGCGTTAGTCCATCATCTAGAGGTGGTATCCATCAACTTGATGTTTCGATAGCAATAAAAGCCAAAATGGCAGCAATGCAAAAGAAACTCGAAACTATGGAAAATAAATTTTTATTAGCTTCCCTAAACCAGGTGAAGCTCTCTAAAACCGTGTGTGGATGCTATTCCGATCCATCACATCTGACGGAAGAATGTCCTTTGAATTTTCGGTTTCAAGGTCAAGAACAGACTAATGCTGCTTTTCAGTAACGACCTAGAAACGATCCTTATTCTTCCACATATAATCGGGGTTGAAGGAACCACCCTAATTTTACTTGGAACCAATACCAAACTCAAGATAAGGTTCCAAACCAAAATAACTTTCAAAGGGTTCCTCCACAGCAACAGCAACCACCTCAGAATCAACACCCCTTTCAACCACAAACTTTTCAAAATCCAGCCAACAATTATGCACCGTATAATAATTCTTTCCAAACGGTCGGTACCGAAAACTCCTCTTCACTCGAACGAACCTTGGATTTGTTTATGAAACATTCCATGCAAATGTCGACTGATATAAGGTCTTCTATTGATACCATAAAGAAGGACTCCGCCTCACATGGTGAGAGTATAAAATCGATAGAAGCACAAATTGCACAATTAAATGCCGCGATGAGTGCTAAAAAGAAAGGGAAACTTCCATCTCAACCTTTACCGAATCCTGGCCACTCACAATATCATAATGTGAATGCCATTACTACGCTGAGATCCGGAAGAGTACTAAATAACCAAGTCGGTGAACAGGTTGATAATGATGAATCAATCAATGACACCCCGGCTTCCACTTCCACTTCCACTTCTGACCCTAGTTCATCTTCTTCCGAGCCTATTCTCCATTTTCCCCTAGGCTCGAACCCTCCGCCCACCTCGTTGAGTCAACCTGAAACGATCCCCACTCCAATTCTGGGATCTGTTCTACCCACACAAACTTCTCTACAAATGTTGGACACAACTATTATTGATAAAGCTCCTTATCCGAATAGGTTGAGGGCCAACAAACCTAACGCAAATGGAGAAGATTATGGAAATGTTTAAACAGGTTAACATAAATATCCCTTTCCTAAATGCTATCCAACAAGTTCCGGCTTATGCGAAAATACTTAAGGACTTGTGCACTAGGAAGAGAAGAACTCAAGTGCCGAAAAAAGTATTCATGACGACAGCTTTTACCCAGTAATTACTAAAGAAACGTAAGGACCCTGGCTGTCCTACAATCTCTATTTCAATTGGGGGTAAAAATATTAATCATGCTCTACTCGACCTTGGCGCTAGTGTTAACATGCTTCCTTACTCTATCTACGATCAGTTAGGTATTGGAGGGTTAAAACCTGCCCACTGCACTCTCCAGATAGTAGATCGATCTATCACCAAACCTAGGGGTGAGCTTGAGGATGTGTTGATAAAAGTCAGAGAATTTATATTCCCTATGGAATTTATTGTTTTAGATACACAACCTATAGCGAACCCACGAAACCAAATTTCGGTGATTCTCGGTCGACCTTTCTTAGCAACTTCCAATGCTGTCATTAATTGTCGTAACGGTTCTATGAAATTAACCTTTGGGAAAATGACAATTGAGCTTAACATTTACAAGCTAGGAAGTCAACCATCTGAACCTTCTGCTCATTTACTTGATGTTTATTCTGTCCACGAGATAGCTCCCGAAAGCTGCAAGGTTGAGGAACTTTGCTTTGATAATCTCGACGACATTAGTACATCATTGTTTGATCTTGCACAGTATCATAGTGAGGACACTTTTGACGAGTCAACTCCCGAGTTTGAACCTTTTGACTCATCATAAAAGTCAGTAGCGCTTTCCGAGTCAATATCCTATGCAGGTTATGAACTTCTTAGGGAATCCGAATATCATTCCCTTACCCCACCTTCTAGTGTCTCTCCGCCGACATTAGATCTCAAATTGTTACCTTCTCATCTTAAATATGCATATTTATGTGAGAATGAGTCTTTGGCCGTAATCATATCCGCTTCTCTAGCTTTAGAGCAAGAGGACGCTCTTTTAACGGTCTTGAGATCAAATCGGCAAGTATTTGGTTGGACAATGGCAGATATCAAAGGTATTAGTCCCTTAATTTTAGAACATCATATACATTTGATGGATGAGGCCAAACCAACCAGAGACCCACAAAGACGGTTGAATCTTGTCATGAAGAAGGCGGTAAATAAAGAAATCGTCAAGTGCTTAGATAGTGGTATAATTTACCCAATCTCTGATAGCCAATGGGTAAGTCCTATTCATGTGGTCTCTAAAAAGTCTGGCATCACGGTCATAACCAATGAGGCTAATGAGTTGATCTAAACACGCACGCAAACTGGGTGGCGTGTATATATTGATTATAGAAAACTCAATGCCGCAACGAGGAAAGATCACTTCTCTCTACCTTTCATTGACCAGATGTTGGAACGATTAGCTGGACATGAATATTATTGTTTCATGGACGGATACTCTGGCTATAAAAAGGTCCCTATTGCCGAAAAGGATCAAGATAAAACAACATTTACTTGTCCTTTCGGTACATTTGCTTATAGATGCATGCCCTTTGGGTTATGCAATGCTCCCGCTACATTTCAGCGGTGTATGATGGGGATATTCTCAGACATGGTCGAGAATTTTCTGAAGATTTTCATGGACGATTTTTCTATATTTGAGAACTCATTTGAGGATTGTCTACGTCATCTTGACGCAGTTCTTACCCGGTGTAAAGATAAGAACTTAACTTTGAATTGGGAAAATGTCATTTCATGGTCCAAGAAGGTATTGTGCTTGGACATGTCATTTCACGAAAAGGCATTGAGATAGATAGAGCTAAAATAGATGTCATCCATAACCTTCCTCATCCCAAATGCGTCGAAGATATACGATCTTTCCTTGGTCATGCAGGATTTTATAGAAGATTCATTAAGGATTTTAGCAAAATTGCTAGACCTTTAACTCTTCTCTTGGCCAAGAATACTACATTTCACTTCGATTCGGACTGTGAGGCTGATTTGACTCGCTTAAAAGATCTCTCACTACAGTCCATGTTCTATCATCTCCTGATTGGAACCACCCATTTGAGCTTATGTGTAATGCATCAGATTTTTCTGTTGGTGCAGTCTTAGGACAGCACATTGATAAGATGCCACATGCAATTTATTATGTAAATAAGATCTTGAATGATGCCTAAATTAATTATACAACCACCGAGAAAGAACTCTTGGCAGTTGTATTTGCATTAGAGAAATTCAAGCCTTATTTGATTGGCTCACCGATTGTGGTTTACACCGATCACTCCGCCCTAAAACATCTTTTATCTAAGAAGGATGCTAAGGCCAGGTTAATACGTTGGATTCTATTATTACAAGAATTTGATCTTGTCATACGAGATAAGAAAGGATATGAAAACGTAGTAGCTGACCATCTTTCACGCATCTCTTCTTCACCTTCTGTGACTTTGCCAATAAACGACTCTTTTCCTGACGAATAGCTCTTGACCGTATCCTGCGAACCTTGGTTCATGGATATTATGAATTATCTAGTAACGGAACTTATTCCCAGCGAATGGACTAAACAAGACAATCATCAATTTCTATTCCGAGTAAAGCATATTTACTGGGATGAACTTTATTTGTTTAAGTATTATCCTGACCAAATCATTCGCAGATGTGTCCCCAATGATGAATTCAAGAGTGTTTTGTCTTTTTGTCATGATCAGGCATGTAGTGGTCACTTTGGTCCACGTAAAACGGCGGAGAAAGTTTTGCAATGTAGTTTTTACTGGCCTACATTATTCAAAGATACATTTGATCATTGCAAAACATATTCACGATGTCAACACACGGGTCAGATTTCTCGAAAAAATGAGATGCCACTCCAACCTATCTTGGTTGTTGAAATTTTCGACGTTTGGGGTATTGATATTATGGGTCATTTTCCTAACTCTTTTGGTAATTTATATATCTTGTTAGCGGTTGATTACGTCTCAAAATGGGTGGAAGCAATACCATGTCGCACTAATGAAAACAAGGTTGTTATTAAGTTTCTTAAAGAAAATATCTTTTCGTGATTTGGACACCCTCGCGTTATAATTAGCGACAATGGGACGCATTTCTGTAATCGGTCTTTCGAGACTTTGATGCGGAAATATTCAATCAACCATAAACTTTCTACACCCTATCATCCCCAAACAAGCGGGCAAGCTGAGATTTCCTATAGACAAAGACAAATCAAACAAATTTTGGAGAAAACGGTTACTAAAAACCGTAAAGATTGGTCAACCAAATTGACGTATGCTCTTTGGGCATTTCATACCGCTTATAAGACTGATCTTGGTATGTCTCCTTACCGTCTAGTGTTTGGAAAGGCTTGCTACTTTCCTATCGAGATTGAACATAAAACAATGTGGGCCATTAAAGAACTTAACTTTGATTTAAATCAAGCCTACACCTTTCGGAAGCTGCAATTAAATGAGCTAAGCGAACTCCGCGATGAAGCTTACGATAATGCGGTTATAGTAAAGAACCGGACTAAGGTATTTCACGACAAAAATATTTTGAGAAAAACTTTCATCCCAGGACAATAAGTCCTTCTTTACGATTCCCGTCTCCATCTTCATGCGGGTAAGCTAAGATCTCGTTGGAAAGGACCATTTGTGGTGCGGTATGTATACTCGCACGGGGCAGTTGAAGTTGAAAATAGTAAAAACTGTTATATTTTTAAAGTGAATGGGCATAAATTAAAACCGTATTTTTCCACTGACCCCACGGAGAAGCTCCTGTTTTTACAGGAGCCGATTTATCATAACTAAATTTCCCCTGCCTCACCTCCATGACTCGATAAAATTATCTCATCATAAGAATGGAGGTGAGTTAAAAAGGACTTAACAGAATATCCATATGATTACAAATAAGTTTGGGAGAGATTTTCACATTCATTCATTCTTGTCCCCGTTAATAACTTTTCGTCCCGAGTCTACAGGTTTTTGAGATTTAAAAGATGACAATAGTGAGGACGCTGTTGTAAACAGGTTTGAGGGAGATTTGTGCTTATTTACGCATTACCTTGCATTACATTTTGCATAAGCAAAAAAATTTCAAAAATTTTCTTTTATAATAAAATATTAGAAAGTGAAAAATTACATTTAAAAGATTGGAAGAATTTAAGAAAACTAAGAAAGTTAGATGTTTTCTGAAACAAAACTAGTAATAAGTAGTTATGAGCCGTTGTCCCAAGGGTTAATAAGATGAAGGAAGTCACTAATCTGAGGATAAAAATAAGTCTGAAAAATAGTCCCTATTCTTGAAGCCAAACATTTGAACATTGATACCCTACTATACGCACTTACACACGTCTTGAAACTCTGGATAGTAGAGGATACCTTAAAATGCTCTTGTCTAAAAGCCAAAGTACGAAGAAAATAAATTTAAATGAAGCATAAAAGTATAAAATGGTGAAGAAAAATGAATACTGATTTTGTAATCAGCAAGGCAGTATAAAAAAAATATAGCGAGAGTGCTTCATCACCTAGTGCCTTAGACCAACTGGTTTGGGAGTCACTGCTAAGCCTTAGATGTTGCAATATGAGGAAATTGCTAATTACGCCTAACAAGTGAGCACATTTAGTAATCGGTCGGTTGGTAGCTCAAGAAGTATTAATGGTCGCATGAAAAATGTGTGAGCAATTCTATCTAAAATATTCACCGACCAAAAAGTTCCGAGGTAGATGGACAAAAGTATGATAGCTTGAATTGAATTCTCCGAGTGTAGGGCTGTCTTTTACACACACGTAGAGGTATATGATCGGTGTTTGGAAGAAAGGTAGGGATGAAGAATAAAGGCGGTGTTTTATTGAGAGATGATGTGATTTCTAACAACTTTTCATGACTATTAAGATAGGGCTCATGACAACCGAAAAGCTAGTGTAGTTGAAAACGCTGATTTTCAAGTTCTTTCTTTTATAATTCTTATCGTTATATATAAATTTTACAGTCTTTCTTTTATTATAGGATTTTGTGGGTGCAATCCGCTGAAAACCCTCAGGAGACAACACTCCTCCTACTAGAGACACCTAAAGGTTTAAAGGCTTGTTGCACGTGCTCAGTGCAATCTGTTGCCTACGAAAATGTGCTAGTTAGTTTTTCTTTTTCTTTCTATTTTTCGCCTTCTCTTAAATAAATAAAGTTTTCTCGGGACGATCAAAGTCAAGTTTGGGGGAATTTGTTCAGTCAAAAATAGTGCACTTTTAACATGACAATTTTCTTAATTTTCTTAATCATCTAAAGATATTTGTTATAAATATAACACATATTAGAAGTTCGTCTTCAAAATATCATTTACCATGTGTTATACATTATAATCAACATTATGAAGGAAATTGTATGTTTAATATTTCACGCATAATTTTGTATATCTCTAACATTCTTCATTGAGATCTTGTGCAAAAATTAGCTCAGGTCAGAAATCGGAATCGGAAATTCGCCGATTAAAATACAGGAAATCGAAGAATCAAATACTGGCAGAAATTCAGAAGAGATAAGAAGATTCCAGATATCACATAAAGACCCAGAGATCAACAGAATAAGACCATAGAGAATTGAAGACATGAGCTCACTAATCGGCCGTGGATCCGTGGTCGAGTTAGACCGAGTCGCCGTGGATCCGCGAGAGTCGGCTATCGAGAATTCTTCAGAAGCTTCATTACAACGTCCTAGCTTATTGGGGAAGCCTCATTGTAACAAGCTTGTTCTGGAAACTTCTCTATAATAACCTAGCTTGTTGAGGAAGCTTGATAACTACCTAGATTATTTTAGAAGCCTCTTTGTAACAACCTAGCTTATGGGGGAAGCTTGATTAGGGGCTATAAAAAGGACATAAGCCTTGAGGTGAGGGGTTCGAAACTTTTGATCCAAAAACCAAATCAAGAAAAGAGCTAAAAAGATCCAATTCCAAATCAAGATCCAAGATCAAGAATCGTTGAGAAATTCATCGAGCGGCATCATTCAAGATTCCTTTACGCAAAGTCGATCATCATCAACGAGCACGTGATCCTCGATAGATAAAAGACTCACGGTGATCGAGCGAAGCGAAGATCGATGGAGAAATTAGCTCTTCAAGGGAGTGATCAAGACAATTCTTCTTGTAATCTCGGATTGAAAAAGTTGTAATTTGAAGTTGAATAATAAAGGTGATCATTAATTTTAATCTCGCTTCTTTTAAATCTCCGCATTATGAAATCTTTAATTGTTGATTCTTCTATTTTCATGATGTGTGAGTAAATCTCCACTTGTTAGGATTCAAAGAAATTTGGTAGATCAAATGGTGAGAGAATCCTATATTCATCTTAAGTCTTATGGAGATTATAAACTTTAGTAAAGAGAATCATCGATGTCCAAATTGTAAGAAAGATCAATTTATTGTGAATTTCGTCACAATTTGGGGATTAGATTGATGATCCTTCTTGTTAAAGGCTAGATAAGAATGGTAATCAATGAAAGGACAAAGGGCAATGAAGGAGAAACCCTAGTTTCTTTAAGGGATCCCTAATTCTCATTTTAGCCATCAATCTAGTTTTAATTCTACCAATAGATAAGATGAATCATTTTGAATAGTCATCCATGGCTACCAATTCCGTTCGAATTCTACAAGCCTTCTACAATTTTCCTGATAACTAAATCTTGAACATTTTCTTGAATTTTCTTTCTTGAAAACGTTTTCTTGAATTTCTTGAAACTATTAAATTCAACTAAATCTTGAACTATTTCTTGAAATTCTTTACTAGTTCTTTCGAATCAACTAAAATAAGAATTTACGAATTCCTCGAATCCCAGAGAACGACCCGTGCTCACTAACGCTCGCTACACACGATACTGTTATTGATTGCGGTTATTACTACTAAAACATACACATCATCTTCTTTACTACTATATCTTTTCTTCACAATCAAAAAGAAGTAAAATCGTGTTATGAGCATTCGATCAAAGCCCAAGAGTTTGCACGTGCACTACACGTAATAGGGTAAGTTACAGAATAATCAAACTGGTGAAATAGGCTAGTTAAAGTATCGTGGACATGTGGCCCTAATCCAGATCCTAGCCCCTCGGATCCGACCGGCAAGAAGCCCTCCCAAACCGGTGTCGCTGGTTTTCCCATGTCCAAACCCTAATTTTTTCTTTTGCGCTAGATCCTTGGACTCCCCCCATAATAACTTCAGTATTATTTATTTTCTCTGCACATTTACAGAGCACAATAAAATTCACATTTAAATCTATTTTTATTATAAATTTTAATACACCCATTCACTACACTAAACCCCAGCTTTTCCTATAAATACTACCCTCATATCACCCCTACCCACTCACAATTCCCTGCCAAAACACTCAAGAAATTTCCAAGTTCCTATAGTGTGTGTCACGCCCCGCTTCCCGGTATACGGCGAAGGGGACGCGACTGGTCCGCTACGTATTTACTCAGAAGCAAATACGCTAAGCGTAACTAAACAATATAAAAGAAAATATACACAAGAGATAAGGTATACTAAAAACAGCAACTTTATTTAATTACATTCTTTTGTACAATGCATGAAAAGGAAATACAACTGAAATAAAAACGATGCCTAAACAATGGCATGACAGGAAATTAAAGGTACTAAATAGAAAATGTACAATGTCTAGAGTTCAGGGTCTTCGCTGTACGGATCCAAGTCTTCTGCAGTTGGCTCGATCTCTGACGGGTCCAAATCACCTGACGACATTCAAAGAAGAAAGAAATAGAATGTCGTCAGCGAATAGGTCGCTCGGTAAGTCCCAAAGATAGGAGGAGAAATAGAATAGACAGAGAGTAAGAGAAAGAGAGAGAGAGTAGCTTTTACAGTTGCATTATATTGTTATATTGTTGTATTTAGTGTTAACGCTGTTGTTTATATCTTAGTACAGAAGGATGCCAGTGTATACGAGAGGAGTCCCACTTGTCCCGGAGACTAAGGTATCAGGAACTCAAGGAACCGTTATGCCACGGTACAACAGCAACGGAATATAGGTTAGGTGTTTTAATCTTACCGTCTCGTGCCACTTTTAACACCTTCCGTACCAATCTACCCCTTAAACCCCGTAGTGTTTTATTGTATCGTTTGTCTTGCATTATAACTGTATAGATTGTATAATTGGATGAATGACCGAAATCATGATATCAGTAAACGGATGTAACCGTAGAATCATGTAAATGGATTAAATGGAGAACCATGTAAATGGAATGTATATCCATGGTTCGGTTCAGTCAAGTTGTATAGATTGATAGTTGAATTCATGGATTCATATTGAATTGTAATAGTGAAGATTGTAGATTGTAGACTGTAGATTGTAAATGGTAGATTGTAGATTGTACTTGAATCATATTCAAGTCAGATTATAATGAGACTCAAACTGAGTCAGACAATTAAAAAAGTAAATTGAAGTCCTGATTGTTTTTATTAATTTGTCTACCTTAGATAGGCAAGCACCCACTTCTCCGGCTCTCTGAGGCTCAAGAGATTGGTCCTGCTTAAACCTATGTTTACTAGGGTCCTTAGGATAATTTATAGAACTTGAGGGGGTTTTATGTAAGAAATACTTTGATATACTTTTCAAAATACACCTCAAGTATTTATTATTCGTCTTTAGAGTTGTAATGAATGTAGATTTTATATTGTGATATTTCTAGTAAAAATATCCTAATTTCAGAAATAAAGGCATTTATCTGTAATATTGATTTGTGTAGAATTCATGCTATTTTAATGTAAATCTTGATTCTTGTGATATTGTAGAAGGTGGAATATTTATAATACTTCAAAAATAGATATGTTTATGTTACATATACATATATTTATATGAAAATAAGTTTTGTATATATCTATAATATTCTAGAAATCTCGTTTTCTTAAGATGTCGTATTTTAAATTTTTCGAGACCGAATGCTCCTTGCGGAGGTCTGAATCTCGCACTACTAAGCCCGAGGATGTGCGATAATCCGCACCATCCCGAACGGGTTCCCCAAAATAGATTGTAGCGGCGCTTTGCAAAGATTATATAAATACTAAATACTTTAGAAAACGGTTTTATTAAGTAAATGGTATGGTATTTATTTGTAAAGATGTCAATTTTCCGTATTCTATGTTCTACGGTCTCCTAAGTCAACTAGACTATTCCTAACTGGTCCAAAGCGACAAGTTGTGAGATACCTCAAATCGTCTCTTCACCGCCAATTGTGGCCAGGTAAGTAGAAGTGAAGAAAGGAGGGATCCGCTCACGAATCACCATGAGACGGGCCTTTTAAAGTTACGTTTCTCACTTGCCTAGCCTAGACACCACAAAGTCAGGTTTAGATAAACGACTGATGTCCACAATCTTATCCTATTTTCATAATAAATGGTATTTATTTAAAAAGTGTATCAATACTAAATCTTTTAGAAATGGTTTTATTAAGTAAAGGGTATTTAAATGAAAATGTTTGTTTTCTCGTATTTTAAGTTCTCGAAGGTATCGTGTTATGTTGCATATGAGTGTGTGAGGAGGTAGGTCGTTACCTCGTGATCTACTTACAGGCATAGCAAGTTTAATGGTGTTAGATGTAGAATTGAAACAATGTAGTATTTAAGTGAAAATACGATAAATTGAAATAGCCATCATTTTATGTAATGAAACTTGATCAACTTAGTTGATTAATGTTTAATAGTCAACATGAGAGAGTTTAAGCATTATTGTATTAACGAGAAGTGGAGTTTTATAAGAAACCGAATCGAAAATCGGATTTGTTCCGATTCCGTCAGGTTTTGTAAATCCATATTTTTAGATAGAAGAGATAGATAGAAATTGGGACTTACAGGTTTTAGGACACACAAGAAGGTGAGAGGGAAGTAGTGTAATCACCGATTTGTTGCGTCGTCACCGGGAGTTCCTAGGACAATCGCCGAAAGTTCCGCTGGGAATTCGTCGGAGTTTCGCCTTTCGCTCGTTTTCAAAGTACACATGATTCTTGGAATTTTGAGAGAGTGGGCTCAAAATGTGAGTGAGAGGGTAGAGGGTAGGGATGGTATTTATAGGGTTAGGTTAGGGTTAGGGTAGATGAAGGGTTTTTAATAAAAAAAATGCAAAAATATAGGAAATTCATTAAAAATTGGAGTAATTAGGTGTTAATGGGCTCTCTGGAAATGGTCTACAGAAATAAAGTATGCAGTGGAGGTGGGGAGACCAAGAGATACCTTTTTGGTGTTGACAACTCGGCCGACCGGCCAATTCCGGCCGGCGGCGCTGGCCCGAGTCGGCCGGTCCGTCGGTCGACTCGGCTGAGTCGAAGTCTCGGAAGGTGGGGGGTCTCATGGGATAGGCACTGGTACTTTCAGTTTTTCAGGTCCAGTTCAAAGTTTGGGAGTTATCTCAGGTGGACTGTTGGGCTTCTATAAAATTTAAAACAAATAAATATAAAAAATAATGTGGGGCATAGGATTTGAACTCTGGTGGCTTGATTCAGCAATGCAAGGTATTACCAATGATCTACAAGCTCCTTCTTGTAATTAAATTGCTAATTAATTACTTAAGTCTTGTGCTCAGGCAATAAATACCCCTTTAAGGATTTTGAAAAAAACAATTTAAAAATTTGTATGGAAAAAAGTGTATAAGAAAATTAGGGTTGTTACAGTGTGCAGGTGGAGTTAACAAAGGGCGAACCTCCGACGAAGTTCCGGCAACGATCCAAGGAGTTTCCGGCGACGCACCGGCGCTTCCCCACTCTTCCTCTTTCTCCCCTCTACCTTATAAGCCTGTAAGTCCTATTTTCCCCTCTCATCTTCATTTTTAAAAAGTTTCATTTGTAAAACCCGACGGAAGCGGAGTTAATTCGACTTCCGATTCGGTTATCTTTAAAAACTATACTTTCATAATTAAGATAACTTCATATTCTTACATATTGCTTAATAAACATTAACAAACTCAACAAAACAAGTTTCACATCAAAATAATCATTTTTGTAACTTTTATCATACTTTTTCAGAAAAATACCATAAACTTTAGTTTCGATATAAACCATCATAATTTCTCGCTATACATGTAGATAGTCACGAGGTAATGACCTACCTCATCACAACAGATATCTCTATCATAGCACTATTGATTTTGGGACAATAGAATACGGGAAATACGACTTTAAAAATAAATATCCTAATTTATAAAACTGTTTTCTTTAAAAAGATGTATTAAAAATTTTCATGCAATTGCGCCTCTACAACCCATTTTTGGGGGAACCCGTTCGGGATGGTGCGGATTATCGCACATCCTCGGGATTAGTAGAGCGAGATTCAGACCTTCGCAAGAAGCATTCGATTTCAATGGAATTTTTATACATTTTTTCTTTAGAAAATGAGATTTTTACAAGAAAATAAATAAAATTATTTTCATTAAATATGTATATATAATTATCACCAAAATACTTATTTTAAATATATATAATATTCTATGTTTCCAAAACTCAAGAAAAGAATTCAAATATTACATGAAACTATCATGATAATTCAAAACAATATTCATATTACAAATAAATACCATATACTATGAAAATTAGGTTTTTCTCACGAGAAATTTCACATCTATAAAATATACCTCTATGAAAACTCTAAAGACAATAATTAAATACTTGAGGTGTATTTTGAAATTATACCAAAACAATTTTTACATAAAATCCTCTCAAGTTATACTAAATTACAATAAGGACCTTAGTAAACATAGGTTTAAGCGGGACCAGTCTCTAGAGCCTCAGGGAGCCGAAGATATGGGTGCTTGCCTATTTAAGGTAGACAACTTAACAAACGGTGTTATCAACACGGTAATTGTCTTGGAAAAAGACAAATCCTGCCGTCCATGTGCGGCAGTTACCGATAACACTAAAACAATTAGGATTTCAAGTTCTTTTAAAAGTGTCTGACTTGAATGTGATTCAAGTACAAACTACAATACAACACGATTCAATATGAATCCATCTATTCAATCTATATCAATCTGCATTGACCGAACCGAACCATGGATATATTCCATTTACATGTTCTTCCATTATATCCGTTCCATTACTGATATCATGGTTTCGGCAAGTCATCCATCTATACAATTTACAATACAAGACAATACAATACAAACAAGACATCGCAGAGTTTATAAAGGGTAGATTGGTATGAAAGGTGTTAGAAGTGGCACGAGACTGCAACCATAAGACACCTAACATGAATCTCCATTGCCGTTATACCGTAGCTGAACGGTTCCTTGTACTCCGTATACCTTAGTCTCCGGGATAGTGAGACTCCTCTCGTATACACTGGCCTCTTCTTTATCAAGTTATAAATAACAGCATTAACACTAAATAACAACATTAAACAACTATACTCTATTCTGTCTATTCTATTCTTATCTATCTATGGGACTTACCGAGCGACTTGTTCGCTGACGACATTCTCTTTCTTCTTCTTTGGAATGTCGTTAGGTGTTTTGGACTCACTGGAGATCGAACCCAGCAGCGAAGAGTTGGATCAGTTTACTGAAGACCCGGAGTTTTAGATTCACTTGTACATTACATTTCATTTTCATTTCTGTTATGCTATTATTTAGGCATTGCTTTCATTCCATGTATTTTCATTTCAGTTGTATTGTAAAAAGAATGTTTAATAAATAAAGTTGTTGTTTATTTACATTTTGTCTCTTGTGTACATTTTATTTTATATTGCTTAGATACGCTTAGCGTGTTTGCTTCTGAGTAAATACGTAGCGGCCTCGTCGCGCCCTCTGCCCGTATACTGAGAAGCGGGGCGTGATAGGTTTTGTTGGTGGCCCATGCAGGTCAGCTCTGTGTGGACATACAGGTCTGTTCTGTATGGACATACAGGTCAGCTCTGTATGGACAGGCAGGCCAGCTCTACGTGGATAACCTAAGCAATATAACATAAGAACCAGCAACTGAAAATATTCTTTACAATTCAAATTCCTTGAATTTTCTAATTTCATATATTTTGAATCTGTCCTAACCCAATTTTTTTTTCAAGATTATGGATTCCCCAGACAACACCAGTACCAACTTCAACAACACTCCACCACCCCTACCAATTACACCGGCCGTAGCTGCTCCGATCAATGAGCAGACAGTATTGCTTGAGGCAATCCGCAGCCTCCTGGAGGGACAGCAGCAGCAGACTGCTATCTTGATGAATCGTTCCGAGGCAGAAGCATCTAGGGTGAAGCAATTCAGGGCCTTGCACCCCAAGCAGTTCGCAGGAAAATAGAGCTCTCTAGAAGCTGAGAAATGGGCTCAAAGTATTGAAGATGACCTGGCCGCGGCACAAGTGCCAGAGATAGCTTGGGTTCGAGTTGCGATGTTGCAGCTCACGGACAATACACGGGTTTGGAGGAAGGCGGAAGAAAGCTGTCTCACCCAACCGATCGAATGGAAGACTTTCCGTGATATGTTCGACGCAAAGTAATTCCCCGAGACTGCCAGATTCGACATGGAACAATAGTTCATCCACCTTCAATAAGGTTCAATCTAGACCAAATCGGTGGATGAGTATGATGCTGAGTTTACCATGCTCAGCCGGTAAGATACGTCTCAATATTTCGATTTTAAAATATCACATATTACACAGCTAACACAATACCTTAACAGATTTGCGGCACACCTGATACCGACGGATGAGATCAAAGCCCGACGATTCCAACAAGGGTTAGATCCGGAGATCCAGGCTGCATTAGCCACAGGAGATTTCCCAGCTCATGAATCGGCTCTTAAAGCTGCCCGCCGATATAAGACAGTGGTAAAGATGAGGGGCAGATCTCAGTCTGCCGGGATGAAGCGCCCTGCCAACCAGATGGCAGGAGAGACTCTTCAAGGCCACCTTTTGTGCCAAGGAGACCGGGAGTACCAAACAACCGGTCTAGCCCAGCCTTTTGCACCTATTGCAGAAGGGATGGACATCTGATGGAGGATTACCGGCGAGCAAATCGCCTTTGCTTAGTCTGCGACTCAGCTACTCATGATATTGGGTCTTGTCCTCGTAGAAACAACCCATATGTTGCACTCAGACCGGCAATCATATACCCGCAGCGCCCAACCATCCAGGCACCTGCTCCGAGACTTGCACTACCTGGTCCACCTCCTTGTACACCGACTGCACCTCCTCCTCGTCAGTTCCATCAAGCTCAACAGAACCCACCTCAAGGAACAAGGAATGGACAGAGGAATGCTCCTCCGGCAAGGAGGAGTGTGCCGAGGCGACATGCTTTCACTATGACTGTGGAAGAAGCTCAAGCCACCGGCCAAGTCATCACTGGTAACACTCCCCTTTCAAATTCTTTTCAGTCCATAAGATATATCTATATACATTATACCTAAAACATATCCCACATAATTAAGGTACAATCTTAGTAGGCTAACTTCCTGCACTCACATTGTTCGATACTGGAGCATCTCATTGCTTTATGTCGCAACGGTTCATCCGAATTCATGCGATTCCAGTCAAACCGCTTGTATCCAGTTGGAATGTTAGTTCAAGGAACGGCGTTCTAAAGACAACAATGGGATACAGCCTGTGTCCAGTGGTCGTCTGCAGCAGAGAATTCTATGCTGACTTCAAGGTGCTAAACATACCGAACTTCGATGTAGTTCTAGGTATGGATTGGCTCGGAACATTTTATGCTACAATCGACTGTCGTCAAAGGAGGGTAGTATTCGAGATTCCAGAATATCTGGTCTTCTATTTCAAAAGTGGATACCGTACCCTAGAGCCAAGTACTTACAAGGCGAAACCAAAGAAAGCAGTGATTGCGTCAATTCAATCGGAGGAAAGATCAAAGCCAGAAGTAGTTTGAAAGTTCGACGATATATCAGATTTGCCTCCCGATCGAGCTCTTGAATTCAGCATTGATTTAATACCAGGAGCACAACCGGTAATCAAAGCACCGTGTCGACTAAGTCCGGAAGGTTTAAAGGAAGTCCGAACTCAGTTGGACAAATTATTGGCGAAAGGATGGATTCGTCTCAGCACTTCAAATTGGGGATCTCCAGTTCTACTTGTGAAGAAGAAGGAAGGTTCATACAGAATGTGCATCGATTATAGAGCCTTGAACAAAGTAACGATAAAAAAATAAGTACCCACTACCGCACATCGACGATTTATTCGATCAGCTAAGTGGATCTTGTGTTTTCTCCAAGTTAGATCTTCGTTCGGGTTATCATCAGGTGAAGGTCAAGGAATCTGATATCCATAAAACGGCATTCAAAACTCGCTATGATCATTACGAATTTCTAGTGATACCATTTGGAGTGACCAACACACCGGCAATATTCATGAACCTGATAAATCAAGTCTTCCGAGAGTACTTAGACAGATTTGTTGTCATCTTCATCGACGACATCTTGGTGTATTCAAAGAGTCGGAAGGAACATGCGAGCACCTACGAATTTTCCTGGAAACTCTACGATAGCATCAATTATATGCCAAGTATAGCAAATGCGAGTTTTGGCTAGATCAAGTTGGTTTCCTCGGACACATTGTATCAGGCGAAGGAATCTCTATGGATCCAATGAAATTTTCAGCAGTAAGCGAATGGCCGACACCGAAGTCAGTGAAGGACATTCGAAGTTTCTTGGGTCTAGCTGGATATTACAGAAAGTTCATTGAAGGATTTTCGAAGATAGCAACACCCCTGACCAAGCTCACACGTAAAGATGAAGAATTCGTGTGGTCAGAAGTATGCGAGCAAGCTTTCGTAGAACTCAAGTCAAGATTGATATCAGCGCCTATTCTCGTTATATGGATCAATCTGGAGGTTTCGAAGTACATTGCAATGCATCCGGTAAGGAATTAGGATGTGTTCTACATCAGCATGGTAAGGTTGTAGCTTATGCATCAAGACAGTTGAAGATTCATGAGCGCAATTACCCGATGCATGACTTGGAATTGGCGGCCATAATCTTTGCTCTTAAGATTTGGCGCCATTATCTTCTTGGTGAACGAGTGAACATATACACAGATCATAAGAGTCTGAAATATGTGTTTACTCAAAAGGAGCTTAATAGGCGGCAGAGACGATGGTTAGAACTCATGGCAGACTTCGACATCAACCTGCAATATCACCCAGCGAAGGTGAATGTAGTACCTGATACCCTTAGTCGCCAACCATTAGCAATAAATCTCACCGCACAGTGAAAGCTTCAACAAGACTTGTATCAGATGGAGATTGAAGTGATCATGCCAGGCAACGCTTCAAGTTTGATGAACTTACAAGTTCAATCTACCATTGTCAATCAAAACAAAGTAGCTCAAGCAAGTGATGCTAAGTTGCAAAAGGTCAGAGAACAAGTAGAGAATGGACTCAGACCAGACTTCATCATTCATGAAGACGGATCTTTGAGGTACGGCGGCAGATTGTGTGTACCAAAAGGTTCTGTGCGGGACGAGTTAAGCAGCTCTCCCTACTCAGTACACCCTGGAGGTACAAAGATGTAAAAGGATCTACATCAAAATTACTGGTAACATGGAATGAAGCGTGAAGTAGCAAGAAGCGTCGCTAAATTCTTGGTGTGTCAGCAAGTAAAGGCTGAACATCACAGGACTACTGGATTACTTCAACCGTTACCTATCCCAAAATGGAAGTGGCAACACATCACGATGGATTTTGTGACTGCTCTTCCACGCAGCACAAAGGGTAATGATGCAGTATGGGTTATTATGGATCGACTCACAAAGTCGGCTCACTTCATCCCATTTCGAGTTGGCCAATCTACTGAGACATTAGCAAAGAAGTACACGGAGGTAAGAATCTAAATAAGATTTAACCTCTTCATAAATATACTATCTCTGATACTCATGAACTCATACAGGAAATTATGAGACTTCATGGAGTACCGGTTTGCATTGTCTCCGATCGTGACACCAGATTCCGATCGCAATTTTGGCAGAGTCTGCAAGCGAGCTTGAGAATAAGTCTGAACTTCAGCACAGCTTATCATCCACAAACTGGTGGTCAGTCTGAGCGAACTATTCAGATCTTGGAGGATATGCTAAGAGCTTGTATGCTAGACTTCGGAGGATCGTGGGAAGATCACCTACATCTTACAACAACAGCTACCAAGCAAGTATCAGAATGGTACCTTTTGCAGCACTATATGGAAGGAAGTGTCGATCGCCATTAAGTTGGGACGACATCGGAGATAGAGAACTCCTTGGACCTGAGATGATAGTAGCAACTGTTGACGTAGTTCGTACTATCAGGGAAAGAATGCGCTTAGCCTAAGACCGACAGAAGCACTGGGCTGATGCATAGCGCCGTCATTTGAAGTTCCAGCTGGGAGATCACATATTTCTGAAAATATCTCCGAACCGCGGAGTGATTCATTTTGGAAGACGAGGTAAGCTGAGTCCAAGGTACATTGGACCGTTCGACATACTAGAACGAGTCGGTGAAGTGGCTTATCGCTTGGCACTTGCACCTTCATTGGAAGGAGTGCACAATATGTTCCACATATCCCAACTCATAAGGTATGTGAGTAACCTCAGCCATATTCTTGATCATTCCGAGCTCACTGTACAGCCAGATTTATCCTGTGCGCAGCAACCTGTTGAGATTCTGGACAGAAAGGTGAAGTCACTTCGGAACAAGGAAGTCAACTTGGTTCGAGTGATGTGGAGAAAAGATACACCAAGAGAATCGACATGGGAAAGGGAAGATGAGATACGTGCAAGATATCCTCAGTTATTTGTAAACTAGTCCTTAAAATAAATTATAAATTTCGAGGACGAAATTTTTGTAAGGAGGGTAGACTGTAACAACTCCAATTTCAGTGTACATAAATTTCATTTAAAGTTAATGTACAATTAGGGTATTTACAATTCCTGTGAAAGCTATAAGTATTTGTTTTGATTTAAAACAGCAAGAAAGAGCTTGTAGCTCACTGGTAAGGCCTTGTGTTGGGGTAAACATTTACACCCCGGTTGACCAAGTCAAAATCAAAGTCAACCCCAAGCCAAGTGGGCCCAAGCCCAGATCCAGTGGGCCCATGCCCGGGTCGAGCCCGAACATAAAGCGGCCGGCCTTCCCCCATGCCAAGATAAAAATTTTGTAATAAATAATTTTGTTGTATTTCTTTTATTTTATTTTATGGATAAATGTAAGAAAAATAGGCATAAAGCCAAATTTTTGTAAAGCCCATGGCTTATGTGCAAAAAGAAATGGCACATGAGCCATGGGATAGGCAAAATGCCATTTTGTGAAGCCCAAGGGGCTATGTGTAAAGTGTGTAGCCTATAAAGGCAAGGATAATGAAATATCCCAACAACTTTTTCTCTCTCTCTCAAATTTTTCTTCAGATCTGAGATCATTTCTCCTTCTTCAAGGTTCCAAAACCTTCCTTTTTCTCTTGAATTAAACCAAGAGTTTTACTCTTTTTTTTATAAAACAAATTAGTTTTTCACCACAAAACCCATAAAGGGGAACTCAGATCTTCCATTAGATCTCAAAAAGAAGAGATTTTTAGAAATCCCATATCTCTTGATCTTCAAGATCCAGCTAACAGAGGAGGAGGAGGAAGAACATCGTTCACTAAACCAAAAAAAAAAAAAAACACACTCAGGAGTCCAACTCCTCTCTGATTTCTCTTCTGAGAAATTTTTTTAGGCTAAAAGCCTCTTTTTCTCGCCGGCGCTCAAGCGCAGAGCGCCCGCGTGCCGACACGTGGCGCGCTTGCACTCAAGCGCAAGCGCTCGAGCGCAAGTCGCTCCCGTGCCGACACGTGGCGCGCTTGCGCTCCAGCGCTCAAGCGCAGAGCGCCCACGTACCGACACGTGGCACTCTAGCGCCTGAGCGCACAGCACCTAGGCGCACAGCGTCCAAGGTGCTGTCCCTACGCATCCTTTGGATGTCTTTTCCCCTTTATATATATATACATGTATATCTGTACATATGTATACATATTTACATACACACATACTCCACGACACTGTCCCTGTTAGAAAAAAAATTCTAACGGGGCGCTGCCCCGCACCCCGCAAGGGGGCTGCTAGCCCCCTTGACCCCCAGCCCGCTATCCGGGTAGCGGGACCCCCGTAAAAACTCTGCGAAGCTCCCGATATATCCAAAACCCCCCTTCAAAACACAACACACGTACACTGCACATCAAGTTCGCATGACCAGTTTAACCCGTCAATCGGAGGTTCCCTCGCTCCAAAGGCGAGGGGTAATTAACGGCAGCTTAGTCCGCGGCTGCCGGAGATTCGGATCCCCACAATCAATAAACCCCTGCCTACCCTAGGCAGGGGGAATCTGTAGTACGCCTGACCAGCGCGCGCGTATTCCCATCTCAATGGGGTGACGAAAAACACCCTACAGATTCTGGCACGCCCGGTGGGACCCTTCTCTCCTCCCATATTTCGGGTTAAACGTTCATACGAACTCAATCAATATACATATCGATTGCCTATACTGAAATGATGTTCTTTTTTTCCATGCAGCAATCAACCTTCGACGACAATGTCTCCCCAGACGAATTCAGCTTCCAACATGACCCCGATTCCGTACGTGGTCAAGATCAACGCTCGTGTGATTCTCCCCGCAAGCCTCAGTCGACAGTGGGAGGAACCGCCCCGCTAGTTTGGCTCCGTCATCATCTACCCTGCCGGAAGCGCTCATCTGGTGGAAATCCCGGCGGAACAGGTGGCCAAGCCGGTCTCAAGGGGTAAGAGGCCGAATGTCGTGATCGCCAAGGCACCACAACCGAAACTTAAGATGGTGTCTGAACGACTCCCTGGCGCTCTAGCTGGGGGAAAGAACTTCGGTACAAAGGGCAACATCAAATGTTGCGGACGAGCTCAGGCGATGACTCCAACAAATGCACAATCGAGCGTATCTCCAAGGCCCTCCATCAACCGGTTTGCGGCGTCTTCCCAAAGAGCCAAAGTCTGCCAGATGCTTAGAACAGAAAAGTTAAGGCAGAAGCGGCTCAGGTATCGAGCCAATAAAAGGGCCAAGGCTTCGGCTAAATGGAATCGTGCGAAGTTCCAAGTGCAGGGTTGTCCCACGACGACGGCTGAGTCGGACGTAAGAATCAGCAATTCCTTCGAGCCTCTGAAGTGGATTCAGAAAAATGCCATGACCGCCAGAATCAAGAAGACAGCGGTCCGAACAATGTTACAAAGAGACGTGTCCCGGCCCCAACAGAAAAGGTATGACACTGTCTCTTCAAGAGTCTATCAAGCACTCTGTGCCGCACGAAAGCAGTGGGGCAAACCCAGAAAAGAAGCGCCAGCACCATTCAAGAACCTGGTTAGGCCAGCCGCCTTCAATCGACTACCAGCTACCGAAACAAGTGGGTCAAGACAGCGATCCGTGAAATCAGCTGCCAATGATAGAAAGACGGCCGGATATATCATCCATACGGTCTATATGGCGGGCGGATGCTCCAGCGACAACCTTCGCAGCAAAAGCAAGGATGGGGCCACCACATCCCAAGCCCAATCTAACCTGAATGTGGTTGCCGCTGCCCAAGAACAGCCGCCCCCGCTGGATGAAGAAAACCCTCTCGATGAGGATGATAGGCCGAAAGACCCCTCGGTCCATGCAGAGTCAAGCTCGGACAGCGAGGAAGAGCCGACTTTCCGCCCCAGGACTGCGGAGCAAGAGCTGCTTCAAGAGCTTCGAAAACAGCTCAGGAGCAAAGACAAAGAGATGGCCAAGCTCTATTCGAAGATTGATGATTTAACAAACGTGGTAATGCAGCTCTCGGCTCAAATTGCTCGAGCGCCTCCCAATCAAGCACAAGCCACTACTAATCAGCCGGGTGATGACAATCTGAGGCAGCCAATGCCTGTTCCTTTGGGACCCAGACTGGTCGAGCCGCATGAAAGCCGGCCACATTCCGCTTCTAGGGACGCCTTGGCCCCAGATAACACTATCCCGCTAACACAGGATCGGATAATGGATTTGGTCACCAGCAAGGTTAAAACATTGGTGGCCGAAGCTGAAGCTCAGAAAGAAATCGGCAGTAGCGGGCGGCCATATCCCGCGCAGTACGATCTGATTGAGTTTCCAAGCGGCTACGTTATTCCTAAGTTCGGAAGATTTGATGGAACGGGGAATGCAAATCAGCACGTCGCCCACTTCAAAGCATCGTGCGGAAATACAGGGGGCAATGACGCGCTCTTTCTTCGTCAGTTTGTCAACAGCCTGACCGGTGTCGCCTTCGACTGGTATGCGAGTATACCGGACGGGTCCGTCATTACCTTTGCCCAAATGGAGTCCCTGTTTCGGCAAAGGTTCATAAGTGTCAGTGATAAAATCTCCATTGCCGACCTTGTGAGGACCAAGCCGGGGAAGAATGAAAGCAACACCGACTTTATTGCCCGATGGCGTAATCTCACGGTCAAGTGCGAACCGCCGCTAGAGCAGGACCAGTCCGTCAGCCTTCTCATTGGGAACCTCAGCAATTGGATGGTCCCATTCTTGTGTACAGCAGGCCTCAAGACGTTTCAAGAGCTAACCAAGAAAGTCCAAATGCTGGAACGCTCGAAGCAAGAGTCCCCGCCGGACTCTCAGAGAGACAAAACTTGGAAAAGCAAGCGGGACGACAGCCGTAGAAGCGGGAGTTCCAGCGGTACCAATGTCTTCAATGCGTCCGACAATGAAGAAAAGCGAAGGGCGGGTGAATCCAAAACTAACCGGTCTCGAAAGCCATTGCTGGGAGGAGATGGGCCTTCCCTAGAGGAGAAGAAGAACAAGGTTTACTCTTTCAGAAGGGACAAGGTCCGTAAGATATTTAAAGATGCCTTGAACAACGGCCTACAATTGCCATAGTTGAAAAGACCCCAAGAAGCAAAAGTGACCGACAATCCCCTGTATTGCCCGTACCACCGAGTAGTGAGCCATGCGATCGAGGATTGCTATATCTTCAAAGACTGGGTCGAGAAGCAGTACAAGGCTGGAGAGATTGAGCTGTCCAAAAACGTGTTGGTGAACAATCAAGTTGCAACCGCCAACTTTATACAGACAGAAGTTGAAGCCTTCTGCGAGCAGACAGCTGAACCTGCTGCCCTGACAAACGAAACTGACTCATCGCGGCCTCCGTGGAGTACGCACATATCTAATAAGACGAAGAAGATGCTAAAGCTGCTTCAGAAAGAGCCCAGGATGGAATGGGAAGGACAGAAGAAGCCTACCAGTCCAGCTGCCAATGCGGCTCCATCAGGCTCAAAATCCAAGCAGCTCAAGAAGAAGAAAAGTGCAGCTTGGCGCGGAAAAGAGTCTGCAGGGAAATCGACCATTCAAAAATATATCGATTCCCTTGAAGAATATGAACAAAAGGAAAGAACATTGATTCAATTGAAGGAGTTCTTCCCTGTACAAGCGGCTGAAATTCTGGAGGAGTTAGAAGAAGACCCCAATGAAGAGATCCCAGTAGTGACCTGCTACGCCATCCATCTTCGCAGCGACTCGGAAGAGGAGCTCTGTTTTCCCGAAAAGGACGAAGAGCTCGCCACAACGGCCAATCAAATCCAGCTCAGAAGCGGCAGGGCTCTACCGCCAAATCAGGGCAACACCCCAAAAGGGAAGGAAAAACAAGTCGCTAATAAAGAAGATGGCAGAGAACCGGCCGATGAAAACATAAGTCCTTCCTCGGTGGACTATAATGTCTTGGCACATCTCCGGAAGCTTCCGTCTCTCCTGAGCATCTATGACGCCTTGGTCCTGTCTAAGGAGCTTAGAGATGTTCTCATTCACGCTCTACAAAACCCCGAGCGATATCAGGCTCACTTTGCGGAAATTAATATGAAAGAAGCTCAGCACGCTTTGCATACCGCCGCAGTCACATTTAAGGATGGAGACTTGCTACTGGGAACGGCTGAGCATAATCGGCCGCTTTACGTGACCGGGTACAGCGACGGAGATCGAATTAATCGCATATTGATTGATCCGGGGTCCTCAGTGAACATCATGAACTTGCGAACTCTGAAGAGTTTGTCAATGGATGTCCGACACCTGTCAAGGGAAAGGATTGTCATTCAAGGCTTCAACCAAAATTGCCAGCAAGTTCTGGGGTCTATAGCTTTGCCAATCAAATTCGGGGATCTGCAGACCGAAGCTAAGATATACGTGATCGATGCCGACACATCTTATAAGATTCTCTTAGGACGGCCGTGGCTCTACGATTATGGCATTGTCCCGTCAACTCTCCATCAATGCATGAAGTATACTAAAAATGGCGAAGAAAAACGCATCAACGGAGACATCCAGCCATTCGGTGTGCATGAAGTCCGCTATGAAGATTCTCGGTACTTTATGAACCACCAAAATGCTAAGCCGCAACTGACTGAGGTTAGACCGGCCCCAAGACTCAAAAGCAAATCTGCGCCGGCTGTCACTTTCAAAAGCAAAAACGCCCAAGTGCGCCCGCATTTCGGTAGCGACACTGATGAGTCTGACGCTGGAAGCCCGTCCTTCTATAAAACTCGCCCTCGTTTCGGCAGCGATACGGACGAATCTATTACTGAAGGCCCATCTAGCAGCAAAGTCCGCCCTCATCTTGGCAGCGACACTGAAGAGTCGGAGGAAGAGGACCTGCCGTGCAATAGCGATGCAGATTGGACCCCTATGCAACAAGCGAAACTACGAGAGACCTTCGAAGTTACAGAAGGGTCCTTAGCCGTTACAAGGGTACCAGAGCAGATGTGCAAAGAGCTCGATGCGTTATCAGTCTCCACCGTGGACCAGCTGAAAACTTTCTACATTCCCGGGAGGAAAAGTGGACAGAAAGGCATCCTGTTTTATGGGTCAAACCCCGTTGTGCACCCGGACGATTTGTCTGTCGCGTGCCTTCCATATGAGAGAGGCATAAGAGCCGTCCTCAATCCCAGATACTATGCGCCCGAGATGCGGGAATACTTTAAGAAGTGCGGATGCCGGTTATATCAAACGGAGTCCGAAGTAAAGTTTTACGAAGGGCTATGGTATCCGTCCCAGGTCCGAGCACTTATCGATGGACGAATTCCAGATAGACGGGGCATAGGCTACATTCAACCTGATTCCAAAGCGTGCTACATGATCCATGTTGGTGAGGCCAGCGAAAGATCAAATGGTGATGACGAGATAGCCGAGCCAGAAGAAGCTCCTCAAGAGCTCGAAGATGGTGGACAAGCAACCTTTGACGAGCTAACCGAGATTGACTTAGGAACGCCCGATAATCCAAGGCCGACCTACATCAGCTCGCTCTTGTCAGAGTAAATGAAAGCGCAAATAATTGCCCTGCTGCATGAGTTCGTCGACTGCTTCGCGTGGACATACAAAGAAATGCCTGGTCTTTCCCCTGAAGTGGCCGTACATAAGTTGGCTATATCTCTTGATGCTAAACCAGTCAAACAAGCTCCTCAAAAATGAGAAGGGAACTAGAAGAAAAGGTCATCGAGGAAACTAAGAAGCTCATCGATGCCGGCTTCATCAGGGAAGAGAAATATGCGGACTGGATCGCATGCATAGTCCCAGTGAAGAAGAAAAATTGGCAGATCCGAGTTTGTGTCGATTTCAGGGACCTCAACAAGGCATGTCCTAAAGACGACTTCCCGCTACCGGTCATGGAAATGATGGTCAATGACACCTCAAATTACGAGCTGTTCACCTTTATGGATGGCTCGTCTGGATACAATCAGATCAAGATATCCCCTGAGGATGAGAAGCACACAGCATTTCGAACCCCGATCGGAATATACTGCTACAAAGTGATGCCGTTCGGACTAAAGAACGCAGGCGCTACATATCAAAGGGCAATGACTAATATCTTTGATGACCTAATCCATAAAGTCGTTGAATGCTATGTTGATGATCTGGTCATCAAAACTAAAGCCAAGGCCGACTACATCCAAGATCTTAGGACCGTTCTCACCAGACTGAGGGAATACGATCTGAAGATGAATCCTCTGAAGTGTGCTTTTGGCTTGTCATCGGGAAAATTTCTGGGCTTTATAGTCCGGCATCGAGGGATCGAAGTTGACCCATCAAAGATAAAGGCCATCATGGAGATGCCCTCTCCGAAGAGTCTGACGCTGCTAAGGTCTTTTCAAGGAAAGCTTGCTTATATACGGAGGTTTATCTCAAATTTATCGGGGAGATGTAGGCCCTTCTCGAAGCTCATGAAGAAAGGAGCTCCTTTTATCTGGGATGCTGAATGTCAAGCAGCGTTCGAAAGCATCAAACAGTACTTGTTGCACCCTCCAGTGCTGGCCGCTCCCATTCCAAATAAACCGCTGATTCTCTACACTGCCGCGCTGGATGAGTCACTCGGTACGCTCCTTGCCCAGAATAACGAGGAGGGAAAAGAAAATGCTCTCTACTACCTCAGTCGAACTCTAGTCGGGGCGGAACACAACTATTCCCCAATCAAAAAGCAATGTCTGGCTCTGATATTTGCTGTGAAGAAACTGAGGCACTATCTGCTCGCTCATCAGGTTATGCTGATCTCCAAGGTCGACCCGCTCAAACACTTGATGACCAGAGCGAGCCTAGCCGGCAGAATGGCAAGATGGGCTGTTATGCTACTTGAGTTTGACATAGTTTACACTCGTCAGAAAGCAGTAAAAGGGCAAGCTCTTGCAGACTTTCTCGCTGCTCATCCCATACCAGAAGGGTCGCCGCTAAATTGTGAGTTACCCGACGAACAAGTGCTGCACCTTGAGGAAGATGAGCCATGTTGGGAGCTCTACTTCGATGGAGCCTCATCAATAAGGACCTCCAGTAAATCAAGCGTCCCGGAGATAAAAGCAGGGATAGGATTGGTATTTATCACACCATCAATGGGAACCCTACGGCGTTCTTTCGCTCTCACCGAGCCTCGAACGAACAACGAAGCTGAGTATGAAGCCCTGATAGCTGGTTTGGAACTCGCCATAGAAATGGAAATCCGTCGGCTATGGGTTTACGGTGACTCCCAGCTTGTCGTCAACCAAGTAAGCGGTGACTATAAGATATACAAACCCGAGTTAGCTCGGTACAGAGGCCGAGTGGTGGAACTCATGAAACGGTTCACTCACATTGAACTAATTAGAATCCCCAGAGCATTGAACGGAAAAGCCGACATACTCACTCGCCTAGCCAAGGAGCTGGCTGATCCTGACATGGACCAAATTCTGATCACAGTCAGGAGCCGACAAATTCTACCCCCAGTCTCTCTACGAGAAGAGGAAAGCGCGGAACAGAAGAGCAGTCCTGCCGAAGAAACTTCGATTATCCAAAATGAGCCCGATTGGAGAGAACCCTTCATAGAGTACCTCCGATACGACAAGCTGCCCGAAGAAAAATCTGCGAGAATTTAGCTGAAGAAAAGAGCTCTCCGATACGTGTTTGTAAATGACACGTTATACCGCAGGTCATATGACCAACTCTGGCTCAGGTGCCTGTCATCGGCCGAAGCCAAAAAGTCATGAAAGAAGTTCACTCAGGCGTTTGTGGTGCTCACCAATCTGGCCCCAAGATGCGACTGCAAATTAAACGGTTTAGGTATTACTGGCCCACCATTATACGGGATTGCGGAGAGCATGCAAAGAAATGTTATATCTGCTAAATTCACGGTGATTTTATTCACAAGCATCCCAATCCATTGCATCCTACGGTGGCGTCGTGGCCCTTCGAAGTCTGGGGCACCGACATTGTTGGCCCAATTGATCCTCCATCATCCAAAGGCCATCGGTTCATACTGGCCGCGACAGATTACTTCTCCAGATGGGCTGAAGCTGTCCCGCTAAAAGAAGTCAAGACAAAAGATATTCTGACATTCTTCCAGCATAATATTCTATACCGCTTCGATACAACAAGAAGAATCATTTCTGACAACGGGCCTTCTTTCAAGAGCTTCGATGTCTCAAGGTTCGCTACTCAGCACAAGATAGACTGGAGATATTCCTCCATCTATAATCTAAGAGCCAATGGGCTAGCCGAAACCTTCAATAAGACTCTATGCAAGCTCCTGAGGAAAAATGCTTCAGCCAACAAGAGAGACTGGAATCTCAAACTTCACGAGGCGTTGTGGGCATATCGTACCACGCACCGTACTCCAACTCAGTCCACTCCATACTCATTGCTCTTCGGAGTGGAGGCGGTCCTCCCCCTCGAAGTTGAAGTTCCAAGCTTAAGAATGGCCGTCCAACATGAGTTGACGGAGGAAGAAAACGTGCTCCTTCGACTTGAAGAACTCGATGCCCTCGAAGAAAAGAGGCTCGCGGTGCAGCAAAATCTGGAGCTATACCGAGCCCAAATGTCACGGGCCTATGACAAGATAACCCGTCTCCGCGCTTTCAAGAAAGGTGAATTGGTGTTGGTCCTCAAAAGACCGATCATCCCCAATCGACATGCCAAAGGCAAATTCGAGCCGAACTGGGAAGGACCATACGTCATCGAGAAAGTGTTCGACGGAGGATCCTACCAACTAATAAGTGCCGAGAGAGAAAGGCCCATGCCACCCATCAATGGCCGATATCTCAAGAAATACTACACATGAATACTCCAAGTCGCAAGCGAATTGAGCACATCAGCCCTACGGTCTGGATCAGACATCCTGCAAAACCGTATACAATCCATGGGCGTAAATGACCCTTATTTCTCCCAAATCCTGCCGGTGAGACTACTTTTAAAGTCCCACCAGCGGCAAAAAAAAAGAAAAAAGAAAAAAAAAGAAAAAAAAGAAGAAGAAATAAACGGTATGTCCACAAGCAAAACAAGCACGGATGAAAACCCGAAAGGGCTCCGTGAGTAAAAACAGCAGGACTACTGGCGAGTCTGTGAAAACCCGAAAGGGCGCAAACTCGTGAAAAGAGATGAAATACACTCGCAAAGTCCTCTCGACCTTGTGAGGAGAAAACCCCTGCGTGAGATCCTTACGACTCACAATGGAGCAACACACTTAGGAATCCTCACGATTCCTAAGGAGAAAATACACCTGCGGGATCCTTACGACTCGTAGGGAGAAAATGCTTTATGGGACCCTCACGGCCCATAAAATTGAAAAGCCTTAGATGATAGGGACCCAAACCTGTCTCCTAAGCCATCGTTCCCCAATGGGCAACGGCAAATGATGAGTCGCTCTTGGCATTTCGCTTCAGTGTTAGCGGTGTTGATGCCGACCAAAAACCCAAATCCCAAGTCCTCCCAAGGCAAATGATGAGTTGCTCTTGGCATTATTCCAGTGCAGTAATGCTGATGCCAAACAAGATCCAAATTCCAAGTCCCCAACCCTAAAGTGGCGAATGATGAGTCGCTCCTGGCATTATTCCAGTGTAGCGATGCAGACGCCAACCAAATTCTAAATCCCATACCCCAACGGCGAATGATGAGTCGCTCCTGGTACCACATTCCAGTCCAGCGATGCAGACGCCAACAAAGCCCTGAAATTTTTCCGGCCCTACGGTCTGGATCATACATCCTGCAAAACCGTATACAATCCACGGGCGTAAAACAATCCCAACCTCTCCCAAGTCCTACCAGTTAGACCACATTCAAAGTCCCCCCCCAAAAAAAAAACCTCCCGGATCCTCCCGGGGCAAATGATGAGTTGCTCCTGGCATTATACCAGTGCAGCAATGCAGATGTCAAACAAAAACCAAAATCCCAAAATCCTCTAAATGACAGATGATGATTCGCTCCTGGTACCATATTCCAGTATAGCGATGCTGATGTCAACCTAAATCAAAATCAACAAGTCAACTTTCACTCCGACACCGCAAAAAGCGAAGCAAGTCAGAATCCAATCTCGACGCCGCAAGAAGCGGAGCAAGTCAAGTCTACCCCTGACACTGCAAGAAGCAGAGCAAGTCAAATCAAGCACCGACCGTCCAAGTCGCTAAAAGGGCAGCATCGACCGTTCAAGTCGCAAAAAGGGCAGCATCGACCGTCCACGTCGCAAAAAGGGCAGAACCGACCGTCCAAGTCGCTAAAAGGGCAGCATCGACCGTCCAAGTCGCAAAAAGGGCAGAACCGACCGTCCACGTCGCAAAAAGGGCAGAACCGACCGTCCAAGTCGCTAAAAGGGCAGCATCGACAGTCCAAGTCGCAAAAAGGGCAGCATCAACCGTCCACGTCACAAAAAGGGCAGCATCGACCGTCCACGTCGCAAAAAGGGCAGAACCGACCGTCCACGTCGCTAAAAGGGCAGAACCGACCGTCCAAGTCGCTAAAAGGGCAGCATCGACCGTCCAAGTCGCAAAAAGGGCTGCATCGACCGTCCAAGTCGCAAAAAGGGCAAAACCGACCGTCCACGTCGCTAAAAGGGCAGCACCGACCGTCCAAGTCGCTAAAAGGGCAGTATCGACCGTCCACGTCGCAAAAAGGGCAGAACCGACCGTCCAAGTCGCAAAAAGGGCAGAACCGACCGTCCACGTCGCTAAAAGGGCAGCATCGACCGTCCAAGTCGCAAAAAGGGCAGCATCGACCGTCCAAGTCACAAAAAGGGCCGCATCGACCGTCCATGTCGTAAAAAGGGCAGTGCCGGTTTCCCGAAAGGTGGGAACCGAATCAAGTCGCCTCCACGTGAAAGAAGATCCATCAATTTCATGCACACGACCCACATATGTGGTGTGCATTTATTGATGGGGGGCAATTTGTTGGGGTAAAAATTTACGCCCCGGTTGACCAAGTCAAAATCAAAGTCAACCCCAAGCCAAGTGGGCCCAAGCCCAGATCCAGTGGGCCCATGCCCAGGTCGAGCCCGAACATGAAGCGGCCGGCCTTCCCCCATGCCAAGATAAAAATTTTGTAATAAATAATTTTGTTGTGTTTCTTTTATTTTATTTTATGGATAAATGTAAGAAAAATAGGCATAAAGCCAAATTTTTGTAAAGCCCATGGCTTATGTGCAAAAAGAAATGGCACATGAGCCATGGGATAGGCAAAATGCCATTTTGTGAAGCCCAAGGGGCTATGTGTAAAGTGTGTAGCCTATAAAGGCAAGGATAATGAAATATCCCAACAACTTTTTCTCTCTCTCTTAAATTTTTCTTCAGATCTGAGATCTTTTCTCCTTCTTCAAGGTTCCAAAACCTTCCTTTTTCTCTTAAATTAAACCAAGAGTTTTACTCTTCTTTTTATAAAACAAATTAGTTTTTCACCACAAAACCCATAAAGGGGAACTCAGATCTTCCATTAGATCTCAAAAAGAAGAGATTTTTAGAAATCCCATATCTCTTGATCTTCAAGATCCAGCTAACAGAGGAGGGGGAGGAAGAACATCGTTCACTAAACCAAAAAAAAAAAAAACAGACTCAGGAGTCCAACTCCTCTCTGATTTCTCTTCTGAGAAATTTTTTTAGGCTAAAAGCCTCTTTTTCTCGCTGGCGCTCAAGCGCAGAGCGCCCGCGTGCCGACACGTGGCGCGCTTGCGCTCCAGCGCAAGCGCTCGAGCGCATGTCGCCCCCGTGCCGACACGTGGCGCGCTTGCGCTCCAGCGCCCAGCGCTCAAGCGCAGAGCGCCCACGTACCGACACGTGGCACTCTAGCGCCTGAGCGCACAGCACCTAGGCGCACAACGCCCAAGGTGCTGTCCCCACGCATCCTTTGGATGTCTTTTCCCTTTTATATATATATACATGTATATCTGTACATATGTATACATATTTACATACACACATACTCCACGACACTGTCCCTGTTAGAAAAAAATTTCTAACGGAGCGCTGCCCCGCACCGCACAGGGGGCTGCTAGCCCCCTTGACCCCCAGCCCGCTATCCGGGTAGCGGGACCCCCGTAAAAACTCTGCGTGGCTCCCGATATATCCAAAACCCCCCCTTCAAAACACAACACACGTACACTGCACATCGAGTTCGCATGACCAGTTTAACCCGTCAATCGGAGGTTCCCTCGCTCCAAAGGCGAGGGGTAATTAACGGCAGCTTAGTCCGCGGCTGCCGGAGATTCGGATCCCCACAATCAATAAACCCCCGCCTATCCTAGGCAGGGGGAATCTGTAGTACGCCTGACCAGCGCGCGCGTATTCCCATCTCAATGGAGTGACGAAAAACACCCTACACCTTGCACTACTGAGACAAAGCACCAGAGTTCAAATCCCATCAGCCACATTATCTTTTTGTTTTAATTTTTTTAATCTTTTAGAAGCCCAAGAGTTTGCACGTGCACTACACGTAATAGGGTAAGTTACAGAATAATCAAACAGGTGAAATAGGCTAGTTAAAGTGTCGTGGACACGTGGCCCCAATCCAAATCCTAGTCCCTCGGATCCGACCGGCGAGAAGCCCTCCCAGACCGGTGCCGCCGGTTTTCCCATATCCAAATCCTAATTTTTTCTTTTGCCCTAGACCCTTGGACTCCCCCCATAACTCCAGTATTATTTGTTTTCTCTGCACATTTACAGAGCATAATAAAATTCACATTTAAACATATTTTTATTATAAATTTTAATACACCCATTCACTGCACTAAACCCTAACTTTTCCTATAAATACCACCCTTATATCACCCATACCGACTCACAATTCCTTGCCAAAACTCTCATGAAATTTCCAAGTTTCTATAGTGTGCAAGTGGAGTTAACGAAGGGCGAAGCTCCGACGAAGTTCCGGCAACGACCCAAGGAGTTTCCGGTTACGGAACGACGTACCGGCTCTTCCCCACTCTTCATCTTTCTCCCCTCTACCTTATAAGCCCGTAAGTCCTATTTCCCCCTCTCATCTTCATCTTTAAAAAGTTTCATTTCTAAAATCCGACGGAAGCGGAGTTAATCCGACTTCCGATTCGGTTCTCTTCAAAAACTATACTTTTCTTAATCAAGATAACTTCATATTCTTATATATTGCTTAATAAACATTAACAAACTCAAAAAAATAAGTTTCACATCAAAATAATCATTTTTGTAACTTTTATCATACTTTTTCAGAAAAATAGCATATAGTTTAGTTTCGACATAAACCATCATAATTTCTCGCTATACCTGTAGATAGTTCACGAAGTAATGACCTACCTCATCACAATACACATTTCTATCATAGCACGATTGATTTTGGGACAATAGAATACGGAAATACGACTTTACAAATAAATACCCTAACTTATAAAACTGTTTTCTTTAAAAAGATGTATTAACAATTTCAATGCAATTGCGCATCTACAACCCATTTTTGGGGGAACCTGTTTGGGATCGTGCGGATTATCGCACATCCTCGGACTTAGTAGAGCGAGATGCAGACTTCCGCAAGGAGTATTCGATCTCGGTGGAATTTTTATACATTTTTCTTTAGAAAATGAGATTTTTACAAGAAAATAAATAAAATTATTTTCATTAAATATGTATATATAATTATCACCAAAATACTTATTTTAAATATATATAATATTCTATGCTTCCAAAACTCAAGAAAAGAATTCAAATATTACATGAAACTATCATGATAATTCAAAACAATATCCATATTACAAATAAATACTATATACTATGAAAATTAGGTTTTTCTCACTAGAAATTTCACATTTATAAAATATACCTCTATGAAAACTCTAAAGATGATAATTACATGTTTGAAGGGTATTTTGAAATTATACCAAAACTATTTTTACATAAACCCCCCTCAAGTTATACTAAATTACAATAAGGACCTTAGTAAACATAGGTTTAAGCGGGACCAGTCTCTTGAGCCTCAAGGAGCCAGAGATATGGGTGCTTGCCTATTTAAGGTAGACAACTTAACAAACGGTATTATCAACACGGTAATTGTCTTGGAAAAAAGATAAATCCTGCCGTCCATGTGCAGCAGTTACCGATAACACCAAAACAATCAGGATTTCAAGTTCTTTTAAAAGTGTCTGACTTGAATGTAATTCAAGTACAAACTACAATACAACATGATTCAATATGAATCCATCTATTCAATCTATATCAATCTGTATTGACCGAACTGCAACATGGATATATTCCATTTACATGTTCTTCCATTATATTCGTTCCATTATATCCGTTCCATTACAGATATCATAGTTTCGGCAAGTCATCCATCTATACAATTTACAATACAAGATAATACAATACAAACAAGATATCGCGGGGTTTATAAGGGATAGATTGGTACGGAAGGTGTTAGAAGTGGCACGAGACTGCAACCATAAGACACCTAACCTGAATCTCCATTGCCGTTGTACCGTTGTTGAACGGTTCTTTGTACTCTGTATACCTTAGTCTCCGGGATAGTGAGACTCCTCTCATATACACTGGCCTCTTCTGTACTAAGCTACAAACAACAGCGTTAACACTAAATAACAACATTAAACAACTATACTCTATTATGTCTATGCTATTCTTATTTATCTACGGGACTTACCGAGCAACTTTTTCGCTGACGACATTCTCTTTCTTCTTCTTTGGAATGTCGTCACGTGTTTCGGACTCACTGGAGATCGAATCCAGCAGCGAAGACTTGGATCAGTTTACTGAAGACCAGGAGTTTTAGATTCACTTGTACATTACATTTCATTTCATTTCTGTTATGCTGGCATTGCTTTCATTCCATATATTTTCATTTCAGTTGTATTGTAAAAAGAATGTTTAATAAATAAAGTTGTTGTTTATTTACATTTTGTCTCTTGTGTACATTTTATTTTATATTGCTTAGATACGCTTAGCGTGTTTACTTCTGAGTAAATACATAGCGGCCTCGTCGCGCCCTCTGCCCGTATACTGGGAAGCAGGGCGTGACATAGTATGCAGATGCTCATTGGGTTTTGAGTTATACTGGACGGACTCGTGGGGAACTGCTGGTTGGTACTATACCTATCGTCAGATAGCATTTCCCAGGTGACATGAGTACAGCATAGTCCGTTGACTTGATACTGCTACTTCGCCTCGAGTGTGTTCCCACTGTTCTTTGATTACCACCCTACCACAGCTCTGATGAGTCGTGCAAACAGGTAGTAGTTGGGTGCAGTGGCGGATAGATAGGATTCGTCTCTCCCGGTATTCAGGGTTGATGTCGCGCTGTGATTCGGAAAGCCATTACACAAAATCCCTGGCCAGGACAAGTGAGATTTACTGGTACGTACTCCAGTAGTTTCTCAGGGTGTTTTGGGCTATACTCCGACACAACTTATTGCGCTATTAGGGGTCTGACGTTTACCGTCCCATAGGCCCGATATGTGATACTCTTAGACAAATAGACCGGACTGTACGGATATTGTCACAGATAGGCTTAGTAGGAGTTCGGATGAGTTTGTTCATCGGCCTTCTTATCGACAGATACCTGGATAGCAGTTACGTGTAGCTAGTACTGCTGACGGCTTGTGGTTAAACCCACTGCCAGCGTAGTGTCGAGTCTTTAGAGTCCTACACAGAGGATTTCCCTGCTTCGGGCAAAACGATGTAGTGGTCGTATGGTTTTACGACAGGATTCGAACATATACGTGTACTTGTGCACGTATGATGTTTGGATGGATTATACTAGTGGGATTTGGTTTAAGCCAGATCTTAGTATTAGATTATTGGATTAATTTCGTCTCATTGTATTCGTGTTTCTCGGAATACGGATACGGGTATGTATATACGGATGAAGGGCATTCTTGTAATTCTCTCAAGATTGCTTTTAGAAGAAGACACCTCATTAAGGTTTTTATTATTTGATTAAAACAATTATGAGGTGGAGGAAATGAATTGTTATTTTTTTATATGATAATTGAAGCATGGCTGCTTGGTTTGACTATTGAGGCATAGTTTGACTTAGATACCTTGTGAGATATTTTTGTGGCATTAGATATTTTGTGAGTTTTTTTTAGCATGCTTATAGTCATATCAAGAGCCATATTCTATTATCATTATCAAAAACACTTTCTCTTTCCTCAAGCTCTCTCTCTTCTTCTTCCTCTTAACCCTTATTGTCTCATGTATTGAGAATCCTAAGGTTAGTAAGACTTACCTATCCAAAATCACTCTCTACTCACTCTAGACTGCTTAGTTTAGCATACCAAGTACCCTAGTTACCTCATCTTAGAGGTAGAAGCTCAAGGTAGACACTCTCGGATGGATCTTCTTCAACTCGAGGAGGCCGACGAGGAGGCGTGATCCCTACACACTCTAAAGAGCTCACAAGGAAGAGAAGGACAACGAGAAGAAGAAGGACTAGTAGCTTGAGGTATAACTTTCTTACATAGTAGTTAAACCTCAAAGATTGTTTGTTAGTTAGGGTTTAGTTACGATCCTGAAGTTTAGTCGATGTTACCATGCTTATAAAAATCGTTTTTACCTATTCCGCCTCCCCGCGAACCAGCGGGGTGCGTGACATCGACTTACAAAGGTATTGAGGTAGACAAAACTAAAATAGATGTCATTTCCAACCTTTCTCCTCCCAAATGCGTCAAAAATATACGATCCTTTCTTAGTCATGCTAGTTTTTATAGACGATTCATTAAGAACTTTAGCGATTGCTAGACCCTTAACTCTTCTCTTGGCCAAAGATACAACATTTCATTTCGACTCGGATTGCTTGGCTACTTTTTAATCGCTTAAACGTTTCCTCACTACAGCCCATGTTCTATCATCTCCAGACTGGAATCACCCTTTTAAGCTTATATGCGATGCATCCGATTTTGCTATTGGTGCAATCTTAGGACAGCACATCAATAGGATGCCACATGTGATTTATTATGCGAGTAGGACCCTGAACGATGCCAAAATGAACTATACAACCACTGAGAAAGAACTCTTGGCAGTTGTATTTGCATTAGAAAAATTTAGTCCCTACCTAATTGGCTCTCCGGTCGTAGTTTACACCGATCATTCCAATTTAAGACATCTTTTATCGAAAAAGGATGCTAAACCCAGGCTAATATATTGGATTCTTTTGTTACAAGAATTTAACCTTGTTATACGAGATAAAAGTGAATGTGAAAACGTCGTAGCCGACCATCTTTCATGACTTTCTTCTTCAGCAACGTTGACCTTGCCAATAAACGACTCTTTTCCGGACGAACATCTCTTGACCATATCTTACGAACCTTGGTTCGTTGATATTGTGAGTTATTTAGCAACGGGACTTCTACCCAGCGAATGGTCAAAATCAAGACAATCACAGATTTTTATCCCAGGTAAAACACTTTTACTGGGATGAACCCTATTTGTTCAAGTATTGTCCCGATCAGATCATTCGCCGATGTGTCTCTAATAATGAGTTTAAGAGTGTATTGTTCTTCTGCCATGATCAAGCATGTGGCGGTCACTTTGGTCCAAGAAAAACCGCGGAGAAAGTTTTGCAATGTGGCTTTTATTGGCCAACGTAATTTAAAGATGCATATGATTATTGCAAAACTTGTTCAGGTGTCAACACATGAGTCGGATTTCACAAAGAAACGAGATACCGCTCCAACCAATCTTGCTTGTGGAGATATTTGATATATGAGGAATTGATTTCATGGGCCCATTTCCCAACTCTTTTTGGAACTTGTACATTTTATTAGAGGTTGATTATGTCTCTAAATGGATTGAAGCAATATCCGTACTAATGACAACAAGATTGTTGTTAAGTTCCTTAAAGAAAATATATTTTCTCGGTTCAGGCACCCTCGCGCTATCATTAGCGACAATGGGACGCATTTCTATAATCGGTCTTTCGAGGCTTTGATACGAAAATATTCAATCAACCACAAGCTTTCTACGCCTTATCATCCCCAAACGAGCGGGCAAGCTGATGTCTCTAATAGACATATCAAGCAAATTCAGGAGAAAATGGTTTCTAAGAACTGTAAAGATTGGTCTTCTAAACTGACTGATGCTCTTTGGGCATTTAGTACTGCATATAAGATCGATCTTGGTATGTCTCCTTATCGATTGGTGTTTGGGAAGGCTTGCCATCTTCTTGTCAAGATCGAACATAAGACGATGTAGGCGATTAAAGAGCTTAACTTTAATTTTGACCTAGCAGGCAACTATCGGAAACTGCAATTAAATGAGCTAAGCGAGCTTCGTGATGAAGCTTACGATAATGCGGTTATAGTAAAGAACCAGACAAAACTGTTCCACGACAAACAGCTTTTGAGAAAAACATTCACACCGGGACAACAAGTCCTTCTTTATGATTCCCGTCTCTATCTTCATCCGGGTAAGCTAAGATCCCGGTGGAAAGAACCGTTTGTGGTGCGGTATGTATACCTGCACGGTGCAGTGGATATAGAAAATGCTAAAAACAGTTCTATTTTCAAAGTCAATAGGCATAGATTAAAACCGTACTTTTCCGTTGACCCATCGAAGGAGCTCCTGTTCTTGCAGGAGCCGCTTTATCATGACCAACTTTCTTCCGCCTCACCTCCATGTTTCGACAATACCGTTTCATTTAAGAATGGAGGTGAGTACATTAGTAGAAAAAATAATAAATATGTATGCGTGCTAAAGAACAAGTTTGGAGATGGTTTTCAAATTGTCTGTCTTTTGACCCTATTATTCTCCACCCAAGTTTACAGGTTTTTTGCGTTCGAACAACAGCATCAGTGAGGACACTGCTGCAAATAGATTTGAGGGGAGGTTTGTATTCACGTATCATTCTGCACTATATAAAAAAAGATTTTTGAAAATAAAACTTAGAAAGTGAAAAATACATATGAAAGAAAGAAAGGGATTTAAGAAATGCAAGAAAATTAGATATTTTAAAACGAAGCTAGTAATATATAGTCATGAGCTATTGTCCTAAGGGTTAGTAAGATGAAGGAATTACTAGTCTACAGATAGAAATAAGTATGAAAAATAGTCCTTAATCTTGAGTTTAAATTTCTGAATGTTGATACCTTACTATACGCACTTACACACATCTTGAAACTTGGGATAGCAGAGGATATCTTGAAATACCCTTGTCTAAAAACCTTAGTATGAATGAATATATATATATATATATATATATATATATATATATATATATATATTAACAAAAACATAAAAGGTGTAAAAAAATGAATCCAAGTGTAGGGATGACTTTTACACACATGTAGGGGTATATGATCGATATTTGGAGGAGAGGTAGGGAGGAAGACTAAAGACGATATTTTATTGAGGGATGATATAATTTCCGAAATCTTTTCAAGACTATTAAGATACGGCCCATAACAACTAAAAAGCTAGTGTAGTTTGAAACACTTATTTTCAAGTTTTTTATTTTATATGTTCCTTATCTTTACATGTAATATTTGTCTTCTTTCTTTTATTTTGGGATTTTGTGGGTAGAATCCGCTGAAAACCCTCAGGAGACAACACTTCTCCTACTAGAGACACCTAGAGATTTAAAGGCTTGTTGCACGAGCTAAGTGCAATCGTGTTGCCTACGAAAATGTGCTAGGTTTTTCTTTTTAATAAATAGTTTGCTCGGGACGATCAAAGATAAGTTTGGGGGTATTTGATCAGTCAAATTTTTGCACATTTGTATGGATATTTTCCCTAGTATTGTTAATTACTAAAAGGTGTTATTTGTAAATTAAGAACATATGCGGGTTTATTTGTAAAAAGATTATTGTCATATGTTTCTTAATTTATAATTAATATAATTAGGGAATATATGCATATCATATTTAAATAAAATATTCATGAGATTATTTATTATTAAAATATGCATACCATATCAAATATTCTTAACCAATATTGTTAAGATATCATATCAATTAATTGGTTAGAATAATATCTCAAATAAAACAAATGCTACTAATAATGTGATTTGAGATATTGTGCAGGTATTATAATAGATCGGCTCAGATTTGAATTATAAGTAGAAGATCCACAGCAAATCGAAGTATCAAACCAAATCCGCCGAATATTAGGAGCAGATTAAAGAATCTTGCAACGGCAGAGACTAAGAGATATATTTTCAGAATATTTTTATCAGAAAGATCTCCAAATATCGAGAGGGGAAGGCACGAGAAATCCAAAGGCACAAACCCACCAAGGGGCGGCGGATCCGCGGCCAATAAAGGCTTGGGCGACGGTTGCACGGTCATCTGATGGTTGTAGGATGTGAAACTTCAGGGTCATGATTGTTTAACTTATGGGTTCCGTATTCTTCCACATTTCTTTTACGTCGTTGATTTCCATGAGCGAGTAAATTCTCGCTTGCTAGGATTTATAAGATAGGGTAGAATAATGGATGAACAAAATCATTAACTTCTTTTTAAAGTTTTAATTTTTATAAATTTTAGCAAAATGAATGTTAACCCTCTTATCGGGCGTGCCATCAATTCATGATAATTTCAACCATGATTTGAGATTTGTTAATAATCGTTTTGGTAAAGGCTTGAAACAAATAAGGATCAATGGAAGGACAAGGGTCAGTAGAGGAAAACCTTAATTCTCTCCAAGAACCCTAATCCACATTCATCGCTATCTCTCTAGTATTAAATAATTAAAAGATATAAAGAATTATTTTTAAAACTCCATCCATTAACTACTAAATCCTATAAACCCTACAGGCATTTCTATTATAAACTTTTCTAACCTTCTTAGTATAAAACGACAGAAATACCACATTTTTTCTATCAACTCGTCTAAAGCAAGATAAGAAATTCACCATTTCTCTGTGGACGACCCATACTCATTATCGGCTAGCTATTGCAACACCGTTATTAATTGCGGTATTTACAATACAACATAGACACACTTTTCCGAAACAAGTAGCCGCGGCCGTCGAGGGGAATTGAAGAGAAGAGAAACGGTGGCGATTGTCGTGGGGAAGAGATGCATCACCGTGGATTTTTTGTTTCCGCCTCTGCTGACCCGACTGGTTTGCAAATCTGGGCCAACGATCAGCTTGAGGCGATGATTTTTTTTGAAAATGTTTTTTGTAGGCTTTGGTTTTATGGGAATGGTGATGATTCTACTGTAATTGTGTTGGGATCATGTCATTAATCTTCTAAGTTTGTCCATTGCGTAGCAGTCATGATAATTTCCTTCTGGATTTCTTCTCCACTTTTTTTTGAAATCTTGCCACGTTGTGTGTTCTAATCAAGTTGATCTCAGTTTTGTGCAGGATGGGGTTACATTCATTTGCTTTTGCAGTTGAGTGTGGGAATGGTGGGATTCCATGAGGGGCGATGAGAAGGATTCGATTTGCGGCATGGGTTTATGCATATTCATGGATGCTCCGCATCATCTTGGAGATGCTACATAAGTTAAGGCCCGCGTAGAGTGGTTTCGTCATGAAACCAACACCTTCGTATTTCTCAGGGGGCAGAGTTGGTTTTTCGGAGCTTGATTTTGCGATATGCATGGGCGTCCCTTCAGGTTCGACCCCCGTTATGTTCTGTGCGGAAGATGAAGACGTGAACTTGAGTGTGATAGAGGTTTTTTTTTATAGGTTGCGCGGATGAAGTGATCAACAAAGGCAATCGCACCGTGCGACTAAGTGCTTTGTATGACTTTTTCTGTGTTGAGAGGAGGGGAACTCGGTGATCGCGCACCCGCGCCTTTCTCTTTTACTTACTCGGTGGATGCCTTTTCCCAAACTTGACAAAGCGGAGCAAAGGAAGGGCACCGACGAAGACTATTCTCATGATAAAGCATGAGTCTGATATAGATTGTAGCGGATCTGCCTATGTGTGGCTGATGCAGTCCGTACGTTCGTTTTCCATGGGTCGAACAAAAAGGATTTTTGGATTTTGGTATATGCTGATAGTGAGAGTCCTTCCTTTACTGCTTTTAAGTTCTTTTTGTCAATCTCTCTAAAATTTGTGCGCTTTGCAAATGTGGGGTCATGAGTATCTACGGGTTAGTCAGAATTACGATTCCCCTAGCCCCCAAAATCCGGCGCATCTGGTGGTTCCTTGTTCGTATTTCTGGTTTGATCAGATTAGTCTTTCGGGTTTGAGGAATACGAGTGTCAGTTTCTTCCGTGGAGTATTCGACAACGTCTCCATTGATGTGGTGAGTGCATTTCCCATTGTTCCGCTGTCTTCCCGTTTCAAGTATCTTGCTTAACGCATGTGTTTCACACAGGTTACCCGATTTCCTTGGACTGGGTCGATTATGAGCGAGCCTCGTTTCACGGATGCGCGTCAACGGTCGATACGCAGGTACCCGTATCTCTGCAGATCGCAAGGTTATTTCGTATGGATTAGGGAACGCTGCTTATGGCAGCTTTTCCATGAGAGGCGTATCCCTGCTCCCCGCCGCGTTCACCGATGGAGATTGACGAGACTCACTTCCTTTGCATGATTACATGGATGGTCAATGAGAGAGGGCATATGATGTCACGCGATAACCTTCATGTAGCGAGTGATTATAAGGCCTGGTGGAAAACTGTGCATTCGTCCCCCCTCCCCCCCCCCCCGCTTTGGGCCCACACCCACTCGCGTGTCAGGGACGTTCATTTCGAGTGGCGTGCTACCGTGGCCCTTCAAAGCCCATCAGATACCGGTGAATTGTGTGATGTTTGAAAATTAACCTTGGAGACATGTTTGACAATTCGCTTGCTTTTTTTTTTCTTTTGCTCATGACGATAGGCACCGTGGCAACTTTGGTACACGTTACGAGCAACATTATAGACATTACATGCAACTTTTATAGAAATTACATGCAACTACTTAGATGTTACGGGCAAATAATTTGCTTGTAATATCTTGCAAACAGCAAATGAAAATAAGCACTTACTTGTAACATCTATGAAGTTTCCTCTAACTTGTAAACAATTGCCTGTAACATTTAGTCAACTTTGGTATATGTTACAAGCAACTTTGGTAGATGTTACAGGTAACACTATAGATGTTACAGAAAACGTTATAAATGTTCACAATTTTTTTTGAAAAGAAACAACTTCGAATTGTAATGTAAGATTAATAGAAAGGGTATCAATTTTATCTAATTCGTATCTCGGCCCTTGTCGATTCCTCGGCCGCTGTCGATTTCTCGGTCACCGTTAACGTCGTTAACTCCAATTTTGAAGCCATTGATTTAACCGACCCCTCTTTTGCCAATTTTAAAGCTTCATCCTTTGATTTAGGCGCTATTCTAAAGGAGTGATGGTGATGAAATTGTTCTAATGACAGAGGAGGGGGTTTAGGAGGCCGAAAAGAAGGCGGCGAAGGTCCGAAGTTTTGGTGTTGACTTGGGGCCGACGAGAGGATGGGCGGAAGGCTTTAGGGTTAGGATTTTCGACGACGAAAGGCGATTTAAGACGATGAGTTTTGGTGTCAGCTTAGGGAGGCGAGATTGCGACGAGAGAGACGGCAACGACGACGAAGGGAGGCATGGGTTCTCTGAGGAGCTCGAGTGACAGAGAGAAAGAGATGGGGAAGCGATGTTGCAACAAGGGAGAAGACAACGGCAAGGGTGACGACGACGACGACGACGACGAAGAGAGGTGAGGGTTCTCTGAGAAGCTCGAGCGACAGAGAGTTTGAGTGACAGAGAGAGAAAATTTTGAATGGGGGGTGTTTTCGTCTCTGCACCAAAATATAATACTCAGATTTTGGGCCAAGGGTATTTAGACTAAGTTTTTGAACAATAGGCCCTTTCTCCCTATTTACAAAATACCCGGGACTTTTTTACCCTTTTTTTCGTGGGCCGGAGGCTTTTCAACGATTTACCCTATAAAAAAAGACTAAGGTCATGTTTGGATAATTAGGAAAATAATTCTACGGATTTAATTTGGGATAAAAATGTTCCGGATTACACTTGTATTCCTTTAGAATAAAAATATCTAGGAATTTTATTTCAGAACTTGTTTGGAAGGTATGGAAAAAGTATATTTTATAATATTTTATTATTATTACGAAACATTGAAAATACCAACATTTCTTAACCCATCTTCCTTTTTCAATATTATATGAAACAAATGCTTTCTTCTTCTCTTTCTTTTTTTAAAAAACTGTAGAAATAGGAAGTGGACGATAACCAATCAAGTGAATCAAAACTATGTCCTAATTTAACAAATTGAATACATCAATTCCTATAGACCAAGGCATAAACGAAACTAAAATCATTAAAATATAGAAAGAATAGAATAAAAAGGAAGAATCTTAAACCTGGCAGCAGAGGTCGCGATGGATCGAATCGAAGTTGAGATCGCTGATGCCTTGCTGCAGGGCCTGGTTCTGGCTTGCGACTAATGGCCACGACGGGAGCATCGTCGAAGAAGAGAGTGGGGGAGAGGGGGGGATCGATTGCTAGGGTTTCAATTCGTGCAGTGAAAAAATTAGGGGAAAATGAGAATTAAGAGGAAGGAAGAAGAGGAGAGAGAGGGGGGGCCGATAGAAAATTGGGGGGAAAATACTGAACCCGACACAATTTTTACTATTATGGACAGGGAAAAAGTAGGGTTTTTTTCCCTCTTTTGTATGATTGAGCTAAGCTAGCGGAAAAATAACATCTGGGTTTTTTTCTTATGGATAAGTACTATCCAAACTAGCCTTAAAACAAACCGATCTTTAAGTTTTTTGATAAGTTTCTGGGCCCACGTGCCTTTGGGCCCTTGGACCTAAACACAAATTTTCCATGAAATACTATGGGGCTGCTTATTAGTTTGGGTTCCTAAACGTGACCCATTTCAATTCCTAAACCCGACCCGACTTTTTCCGCAAGCAAACAAAGAATCGCTCCCAACAAAAACCTGGAACAGCACAGCAGCAACTTCCAAAATAAAAAAAGAGAGGAGAGCGAGAGCGAGAGAGAGAGAGAGCGGCGGCGGCAGCAGCAATGGTGAAGATCTCTCTCTACAGAGGCAACCTCCATCGAGTCCCCGACAAGCCTCGCCAATGGCCGATGCCCCGTCGCGTCCTAACCCTAGAGCAGTTCAGGATCCTCAGCCGCAGGCGAGAACAGGCCCTCGCCCGCCTCGCCGCCAAGCGAAACCCTAGATCGAGCGATCTGAAAGAGGATCGAGAGGCGGAGGTGAAGGAGGAGGAAGGAGAGGCGAAGGATCGTTTGGTCGAGGGTGAGGGATCGGGTTCGGATCCGCAACCGATTGGAGTTGAAGAAGAGTCGAAGGAGAAGGCTGCGGATGATGTTGCGGTGCAGGGATCGGAGACGGAGACTGATTCTAAGATGAAGGCGAAGGCGATTGAGAACGAGGAAGCTTCGGTTGATGTTGCCGTTAAGGAATCGGAGACGGGGACGAGCGAAGCGAAGACGGAGGTGAGGGTTTCTGAAATTTTTATTGGTAAAAGTTGTTGTTTTTATGGTATTAATTGTTGGATTGAAGAAAATTAGGGCATGCTTGGCATATTGGAGGCTTGGATGAATAAAAATGTTAGGAATTGAGAGGAAAATTATAAGATTGATCGATTTTCATGACTTGTTCTTGTTACTGGTCGGGTTTAATTTTATGTGTGGAATTTGCAAATTCTTCATGGGCATGCATCTAGATGAATGGAATTAGGAAGTTTTAGGATACATGAGTTTTGTAGGAATTGTTAGGAACCACAGGTTCCAGATTTTTTAATTTTTCTTTATTGGGAGCATGAAAATTAGTCATGCATGAAATTGTAGGAATTTTAAGCAATTGCTTTTTGCAAAATTTTGTTCTTGCTTGTATGCTATTTTGTATGTGTAAATTTGCCAATTTCTTTATGGGCAACATGAAAAATCTGGGTATGCATGTCAATTGTAGGTTCTTTATGAGTGGAAATTTTTAGGATAGATGATATTTAAGAAATTATATTTGCAATATTTTCCTATTTTTGGCTTTACCTCTATCTATAGAAATTGCAATTTCTAATTAAAAAAAATTAGGGCATCTAACTGGGGATGCAGATGCATTACTTTGACATATTTGTTATTTCTAATGTCTTACTTTTATCTGTATTATTTGCTCGGTGTGGATTGTTTAGATTCATTTAGAGGAAGCCTGGCAATCAAAGCAAGCATGGCATTCATAGGCCACAAATATTGGGCATTTGTTTCGTAAACTCAGTTGGTGAACAACATAATTTATGATGTGTGGCAATTAGAGCGTGGAGGATAAAATTCCTTATTTTCCTGATAGAAAATTCCATGTTAATGCTCTAGGGAAATCTTATTTTTTCAATTTTTGATACTTTTTCCATAAAAGCGAAGCTGTTTATGACATAAATTCTTGCATTGTACAATGATAGTTCATTCGTGAATACCTACTCACTATATCGATCATCTGTGTACAATGCATCCTTTATGCATGTTATATCTGCCATCATATTATTCAACTCGCAGCCAAGGTGACGGTACTCATATTGCATGTTTTATCTGTAAGGTTACTTCAGGGTTTCTCGGGTCTGAATTCTATTATGTAGTCATGGTATTAGCAGCATTTGTGAACTTTTGTGTATGTTTGAGTTTAGCCTGCCCATCATTTTTAGGCACAACATTCAATGTTGATCTCTAGATCTATGACATTGATAGAGTATACATGCTTAACTTTTTCTTTCTCTTGTTTTTCCACTAACACAGCTTGGTGATCATAACATGTTGTTCTTGCTAGGTAAGCAACAATTTGGACTCTGACAATGGGACAAGGAAAGTAGAGTTGGAGAAGAAGTTGGAAGTCCTGAATCAGAAAAAACACAACCTTGTGCAAATGCTTAAGCAGGTTTGCTTCCAATAGATGACTGTTTTATATCATCATGGCGCTAGAAACAGATACAAGAAAATTATAGCCATTTCCTTATTTAGAGTCCAGAGTCTTGAGAGTCGAGACCTACAATTAAATGCTAAATGAGTACATGGTTATCATTAATAAGCATCCTAAAGTGCATTGTGATCTTGATCAAAATTTTCATATTAAGATTCACATCGTGTATTGTTTTTCCATATTTCCCATACTGTATTATATTGTATCATTTGTCTTTAGATAAATTGTCCCACGTGTATGCTAACAAGTTTACTACTGTAGGCATAGAAGTGGCAGCAAATTTAAAGAATAAAACTACCAATGACATTGGAATTTGCTGAAAGGTTGAATGTACAAATGAAAAGCCAATAAATTGCTGGATCTAACTTAAAATATGAGATTCAGAAAAGAACGTTGAATCATTGATCATAAACATACACTAAATATACCTAGTACCAGTGTGAAATGTTTGTTGGAATTTTTTGGCAATTTTTTCATTGGTGTCATCGATACTTGTTATCAATATTCAATGTGAGATGTTGCTTGTGTCTTTTCATTATATGTTTTTTTGGAGTAAAAGTAAACCAAGTATACCTAATTTTAGTTTCTATTTACACCCTTCATAACCCATTAGAATTGAAAATTTGTTAAATCTGTCACTGAGCTTGAACTTTGTAGGCCCCATTTTGTTGGGGAACGGGTTTGGCTGGCAGAAGTTTTACGTAATGTAAAGTCAAGAATAGAATATCGTATGCTCTGCTGTATAATTACACGAGCCACTTGGAAAAGTCAGATTGTTTACTCAATCCCAAAATATGTAAACTGTTTTCATTTTGTCTTTTAATTTTATTAGAACTGTTTATTACGGCTTACAAAGCTTACATATATCCTTAAGATTGTTAACAATTTGAGAGGTCTTTTTGAAATAACTTGTGATCTCACCAAAGAAATATACTCCATGTTTACTTTATTATGTTGCCTTTATGATTTTTCCTGATCAAGTAAACGACACTCTTCCTTGTAACAGATTTTGAATGCCGAGGAGGAAATTAAAAGACGTAATGCCCAATCTGCTGCCTTACATGCATCAAATCCTCTGCAAGCTGAAACCACAGTCGACATGGGCTCTGCTACTAGACTTGTTCCTAGGCTTAGCGTCGAAGTTAATTTCAGTGGGGATTTAGGTTCGGAATCAGATGCTACTGCCTGTCACAGTAATCCTGGACGTCAAACACACCATATGCACAGTACATCCCCATCTGCAGCACCTCTCACCAGGCCTTTCCAACAGAATACGGTAATTACTTATCGGAGAAGAACCAGAATTAAGTTTTGAATTTATTACGTATAATTTCACAATCTAAGTAAACCTTTTAGAAGCTTTTTTTGCTTTTAGTTTAATGTTCCTGCTTTTAGCCTTTTATTAAGGTGCCAATATTAAGATAATTATCGCTTATTTCTCTGTATTAAACTGACTTGAATGTACAAGTGCAATTTTCCTTGAGTTTCCTGTTACAAGGATTTGATTATGAGATCATTATAGAATATAGTAATGCCGAGCGTCCATTAACAGATCCAGCTCTCAGTATATTTTTTCGGTGTTTTAGTTTGACCCTAATAGTTTTAACTTTGGCAATGTCCTCAGCAACCATTTTGTGCAGAGTCCAAATCAGTTTACTTCGTTTAATTGCCTTACTTCCTCCTCATGTATAATCTGCCCACTGGTAATGGTCATTTTCATGTTACTATTGATTGTGAGCACCTGAAGTATAGAATTAATGGTAAATCTTACAATACACCGACTTCTAGAGTTTTTGACATTGCACCAATGAGCATTGAGAAATTCAGCTTGCATCATCGACTTTTATCCACTACACTTTTTGTCATGGCCCAGAAATGGCACGTGACCATCACCTAAATCACGCGACGCCGCTTAGACGTCGACGCAATCCAAGTAAGCCAAAAACCAAGATCTAAACCTTTTATTAAAAAGAAATAATGGAAGTGGAGTTTTTGAAAGAGTTTATGAAAATAAAATAAAGTTTGTTTTAAAGTGTAAGGAAAGTTTAATTAAAAACTTTTGAAAACATTTTCGTTGTTTAAAATTTGGGCAGTATCTTCTTTGTAAATCTTCTTTTATAATGCAAATAGACTTGGTTAGATTCACCATTCTCCATTTTTAAAAACAAAGAAAAAAGAAGAAAATTTCTCCATTCTTAAGATGCCCACATCATCAAGAAAAGACAGCATAACAATAAAATATTGTTCATTTGAATTCTAAAAATTCAATCCCTAGAAAGATAAGATAAAAGAACTTTCTAGACAAGGTTTTACCTCAGCATATTTCAACTTTCTAGATTTCTCTTAAAGTCGACTTTTTACTTGAATGTCTTTCTTATTTAAAATTATTCAATACACATCCACTAAACTATGTAGCATTGTCTTTTTAGAAGTTTCCATAATCTTGCATTTTTACTTGAATTTTTTAAATTATCTTTTAATAATTTTTTTCAATATATTTGATAACTCAAACACGACGCGTTATTTACTTTCAAATTTATGTTTTTTCTGCAAAAACTAAATGAAAGAACTTTGAAGAAACCATTAATTTAACTGCCAGTATGATAATATCACTTCACAATTTCAATTACTAATATTATGTAGTTGAGTGAACTAATACGTGAAACACACATGCAGAAAACTAGTTTGAAATAAAACATGTACAATGAATCAATATAAAAGAGCATCATACACGGGTGCTAGCTCAACGCCCACACAACGGAATTACAGCCACGCAGTTCATAGACGACACTCAAGGTGAAGGATGACACAAGCAAATAAGCAATAATACTATATAAACATCATCAAGTCGACTCAATCCAAGTTCGACATCCAAAAGAATAATATCTAAGTCTCAACTCGATCTAATACATCGAATATATATATGGTAGATGGAGTGACACTAGATACAAAAATAACATATATAAGAGGCGGTTACTAAGCTTTGTAACCCACCTAGCGAAATAATGTGATAATCCTAAAAGTCGATGTGCCGATGGAGCCGCTAAATATCCGTGTGGTCGGTCCGGCAAGAAACTATGGCACAACGGGATGAGTTGCCAGCTCGTGAGTAGAAATAACATGACAAGGTATACTCACATATGCATGCAAATAGATGTAAGCGCATCATAAACGGATCACGCAATCATAGAAATCATCAATATAAACTCATCATGAAATCGGTGTCAATTATTGACACTCAAAATCCAATTCCTTTCTTAGGCGTTGTCTCTCGAATCAGCCCTATTTTCAATCTCAATATAGCCACAGTCTGTATCCTCCGGATATCTGTCGTATTTCAATACGATCACTGATCGGCTTCATCTTCGCTAGGCTCACCGTCTTTCTATACGGGTCTCTTGTCCCTCGCTACTGTACCAGGTCCACCATGTATCCGTAATCGGTTTCTCACCCTGCCTCGATTCAGATATCATACCATGAATACTATAAAACTCATGGTGGAAGTCAAATCATCATATAGAAAATCGCGCTTTTGCAAACACAAGCGAGTTTTATAAATCATATTGTGGTTTCCCAAAATCCATGGAAAACATCAATTCATCATAATCAACAATGCATCATTTATCTATGCAGTAGTCGGCAACTATAGTATACGAATTTATATAGCAATGGCATTTATATATTGAAATGATGGTAATCAACCATTTGTACTAGCATGGATGTTATTAAAATACGAATAGTATAGTAGTGTCTGTCATAGCAGTACTAATGATATGTAATGTAGCATACGTGTCTGTGATTTTGCCACATGGCAATCATTAATAGTCGTGCTAGTGTTCTATCAAGTGTGTACATATAAGGATGGCAATTGGAATATAAATATGACGGTTCTACCAAATATATTCAACATGGCACTTATACTTAGTATAGTCAGCATGGCAATTCTAGCAAGTATACTAATAAGTATAGACAATATGGAAATTCTAGCAAGCGTGTGCATATAAGCGTGGCAAATGGAATATAAACATGACGGTTCTAGCAAATATATGCAACATAGCAATTATACTTAGTATAGTCAGCATGGCAATTCTAGCAAGTATACTAATAAGTATAGACAATATGGAAATTCTAGCAAGTGTACATATTAGCGTGGCAAATGGAATAGAAACATGACGGTTCTAGTAAATATAGGCAACATTGCAATTATACTTAGTATAGGCAGCATGGCAATTCTAGCAAGTATACTAATAATTAGACAATATGGAAATTCTAGAAAGTGTGTGCATATATAAGCATGAGTTTAAAATCGATACAAAGTTTTATAAACTTTCTGGTAGTCGGGGGTGATATACGCCAGCCGTCCGAGTTCCCACTTGTAAATACTCATCTACTCACCAAAAGATGACTCATTCTAGTCGGAGCCCACGACCGCCTTTTCCTTGCCATGTCGGAAGTCTTTGCAATCGAACCTATAAATAGAAGTAAATACACAATCGTATTGGGATCTAAACCTACACTAGCGCTAACGAGCAAGGCGGACATAGGTTAAAACATATGATTAACGTGTCCTAGCTACGTAAAACTACCTCCGGAATCATCGTTTAAATCTAAAAAGATCGAATCAAAGATTAGAAATCCATTTTATAAGTTAAAAAGCAAAACATCCATAAAAAATGAATACTAGACATCTGGCGAAGGGCACCCCAGACGTCTGAATAACAACCCAAAACCAACCAGAGACTTAAAGACCGACGTTTTCAAGGGACTGACGTCTGATGCTCTTGATGCCAGACGTCTGAAGAACAATTTAAATGCAACCTGAGACTTGAGACCAGACGTCTGAATAAGGAGGCATACATCTGATGCCTTGGAGCACAGACGTCTACAGAAGAGATCTACAGATAAGAAATTTGTGAAAATTGTAATTACTTTAAACCTTATAGTTCAAAACTCTTGCATCAAAATACCCTTAACTTTCCTAAAATAAGTTGAAATCACCATAACACTACTCTACCACACCACAACTCATACCCATATCAAAACTCATTTTTTGAAGGATCAAAAACCATAAAAAGATGATTTTTACCTAGAAAACTTAGTTTTCATAGCAAGTATCTTTAAAATCCAAGTAAACCATCCTAGCTCTACCACAACTAGTTGATCCATTAAAATATAGTTTTTTGCAAGATTTAAAACTGTAAAACCCATGATATTTAGATAGAAAACTTAGTTCTCATAGCAAGTGTTTCAAAAACCTAATAAATATGGAATTTTGTTCACCTTTTTGGGATGGAAATAAAAGAGAAGATCCAAGACTTGAAAGGCTCCACTTGAAGTCTTGAGTGGCTTAAGAAGAAGAAGAAGCTTGAGGGATGAGATGGCTTGGACGGAGGAAGCCAAGGTTTTGGGTTTGGGATTTGGATTTGAGTGAGATGAGAGTTGGAAGAAGAAGAGAATGAGGGGGATGAGAATGATGTGCTAGCTTTTCCATGCCCCGTTCTCTCTCTCCTATATTGTACTTAGCCCATACCCTCACCCATGCTTCCCTCTCCCTTGTTTCCCTCTCTCTAAATTAAATTTAAATTTTTGGGGAAAAGAAAAGGAAAATATTGAAACACATTAAGCTTGTCATGCCAAGTTAAATGTTAATTAGGAAAGAAAAATGGTTTAACCATAATAATTGCATAGGTATATATACTATTACCAGTTTATGAAAACTCAAATCGATAATTGTCATTACTTTAATAAAACTCTTTATATTCTTAATTAAATTCTAAAAATCTTAAAATTTTTCGAAATGTTGCACTTTTTAACATTGTCACAACATTCACGGTGTGACGGTTATCGACAAAAATACACTCGAACTCAGATTTACCCTTTCTTCTCCCCCCCACCTCAATGATCCATCAGCGTCTGTCCCCTCTTCTTCGTGCACCAGCATCTGTCTCAATCTGCCTATTGACGGCTATCTCATCATCACTGAAATCCTCTGTCTTCTTTCAAAACCCTTGGCATATTCCGTTGTGTCTCCAAGCAATGGCTCTCCTTAACCTCACCAAATTAATCTTCACGCTTCCTATTCCAATTCTCAAGCTGCTTCCTTTTCACCTCTACATTCAATCGTGTCGAGCGCATTCCCTTTGATTCCTCTTCCCCTATCTTTGATCCATCTCCTTGATTATGACGGCCATGCTTCCAAGTTCTTCGGTTACTCCAATAACCTCATCCTTCGTTGCGGGCTCCATTAAATATCAATTCTTTCCCAAGAAAGAAATTAACTTATTCTTTATATGATTAAGGGTTTGATTGGACATAAAGGATTGGATTTAGGGTTTGAGTTTGGAGAAGAGAGATTGGATTTAGAGTTGAGTTTGGAGAGAAGAGGGTGGAAAGAGAGAATGTTGATAAATATTTTGGAGAAGATTTGGGATTTGATTGAAGAAAATTTTGGGATTTGATTGAAGTAGGGTTTGATCAGAGAAGATAAGGATATTTTGAGGTTTTTAGTTCACATGACAAACACATGTGAACGTCAGATTAAAGTACATGACAATTTAAAATTTGATGGTTTTGTATCGAAAAAAAGAAAATTCAATGGCGTTTTACAAATTTACCATAGAACTAAACTTGATTTATATTATAAATTGATGTAACCTGGTGTAAGCCGGGGTCGAGCCCTTGCTCGACATCATGAAATTTTACTAGTATGCTACAGTAGTACATGCAATTGAACTTGATTTAGGTGTTTGCATCATCATATCAAAAGAAGTTAGGCAAAGTAGTGACAATTGCACGTCACATAAGCAAGAGAACTACCAATGGGAAAATTACGGTTCACATGCTCTTTTCTTGGTGTTGTAATATACAAGGTCTGCGCACGGCTTCCACAAAAAGATTTACCGACACAATTCTGTGTGTAATTTTATGATACTAGACCACCATCATATACCAGGAGTTTTTCACACTTCGGCTTGATTTGAATTGAATCATTCTAAGGAATGAAATCATGACAATGCTTTGATTCTATATTTTACCTTTCTAAAATAGTAAAATCAGCATATGTTATTTTTTAGTTTTGCCATTTGAATATTGAAAAATAAGCATATAGTGGTATAGAGGGTAGCTCATAGGGGTTATATGCATCGTTAGAATGTGAATGCCTTAGCTTCGAAAGGAGACCCAGGAAAGGGACCTATGCTCGCCCCATCAAATAGAGATTATTTCTTTCGACCATCTCTCGATTGTAATACGAGATATAACGACAAAGACGATCTAACTACGTTCGTTCCCACTCGATGGCTCCAATGATTGGGCCAAACAACTACTCTCCTATGCCTGCCTTTGGTTTTGATGGGATATGGATCATAACAGAAGGGATGGAACTACCAATCCTGGAAATAGTTGTAATCAATATAATGTTGTATATAAGAACTTACCACCTATTCAAATTTTTAATATCTTACAAAGGAATAAGAAAAGGACCAAAGTGACTGCAGTTGAAACCTTTTCCCTATTACATACCAACATATTTCACCAAATTTACGTGCTTCACATGCCATGAGAATTGAGAAGTTCAAAATGGCATCTTTGTTTAGGGCATGTATGGGTGTTTTGGAAAAATTAGATTGAAAACTTAAATTACTTTACTCTTTTGCACCTTTGAAATAAATGGCAATTTTTAATGATGTTTCACCGAGTAAGATAAAATGAAACTAACAAGCTTTGTCATTAAAGGTTTGATAAGCTAATAGTGGGAGTAATGGTCCTCTTAGATTTAATCAATGAAAAAATATTTTAATTACGGATGACAATTATAGCATAAAAAAGATGCACATTCAATTGTACTATTTGCATTATCTAACCAAAAGAGGAAAAATAATATAACAATACGACGAGTTAGAAACTGAAAGAGGGATTGATTTTTTGGCATGTCGTTATCCCTAGCCATAATTCCTTTATTGGTTAATCGGTGTCAAATGGTAGTTCTTATAAGGGATATTAAATGAATTTCTTACCTGATATGGTTAGATGTGGATGCAATAGCACTATGCATGAGATTCAAATTCAAATGTGAAATAATACATCGAAGTTGGATTATTTTTTCACATTTGTATAATATAGATATATTCATGAATGAGTGTGGCTGAAACGAGAATGTTAAGATGAATGAGAAGGAATGAGTTGAAGGCCACTCCTATAGAAGATAAGATGAGAGAACCGATTGAGATAATTCAAACATGTGAAACGGAAACCAACAAATGACCTAGTTAGAAGAAGTGATGAAATTGTGGTTAATGACGCAACTAAAGGTAGGGATAGACCTAGACGACTATGGATAGAAGCAATTAAGAATGATATGATAATTGTTAAGTTAACTGTGGAGATGGCCTTTAATAGGAATGGAAGTAACAGAATCATATAGACACGCCCAAATTTTTGGGATAAAAACTTGTCTTTGTTGTATACTTGTATGTTATATGCATGAATTTGTTTTGCACATGTTATCCTTTTTGTGAGCATGGCCGGACTGATTTTGAATGAAACGTCATTTTAGCCATGTAGATTGCTTCACATATAAAAATTGAGGTAATTATCTTCAAAAAGTACCAATCTATAAAACAAATGAAGTCAATAAACACTAAGGTACGCCATATTATGCATTATCAAAGACAAAAATTCCTATAGCCTATAAAAATCAAGGACCAAAATGAAAATAGTTACAATATAACTTTTTACAAGTCTAAATATCATATAGTTACAAAATAATAATAGAGGGGTAATAAAGATTGTAATGCTATCCAAACTCTACTTGAAAATATATCTTTTACAAGAAAGACTGAATTAGGTGAATAGAAGGGTTAGCATAGAAGACTACTTAAGAAAGTCTGGATGGAGCAAATGAATGCCGTAGTTTAAGCGGGTCATCTAGTCTCTTAGGACCCTAGCCCATTTTTGAAACCACTAAGCCTAGAGCTTCCAAGCACAATGGTTTATATCAAGCTGTTCCCTGAGGACTTGAGGGTCGTCTTCGTCGCCTACCCCGATTTTGGATCTTTTCCAGTGGGCTATTCATAATTGGTGAAGGATTGTGTAAAAAGTTCTATTCATATTGCATAGTACAACTGGATGCATCTTTAGTCTATTTGAGTGATACTTTCAAATGGGTTTCTATATTAGTGGATACCTTCGAAGTCATGAATGCAGTTCATTTAACTCTTCATGATTAAGTGATTGATGAAGTCTGAAATTATTGGAGCACTGACATCGTTCACATTTATGGTAGGTCACTACTTTGGTTGTAAGCATTGTTGTAAAACAAGGTTTAAAAAGCTGACTAATCAACACCTATATGTTTTCAGTTAGCAACGGCTTCAACTATTATCAAAGGTCAAATGATTGCATAATTAGTCATGCGAAAAATGTGGGCGAAAGGCGCCATTTAGCCAGCACATATACGATGTGCATAACCCACCAAATATCGAAAACTTGCACAAACTCAATATCCGCTCATTGAAGACCTTGTGTTATCCTTCTCCAAATTGACATGTTTTTCTCCTCTCTTCTCTCATTCTTTTCAGGTGTATCTATCTACACATACTTGATAAAGTCTATTTATGTGTCCAACATGATCCGTTTATGCGATATGCTGGACAAAAGAATGAAGAAGCAGTTCATGTTTTATGACATTGGTTGTAAGGAATATTGTTGGTGTTAAACTTCATAGGAACGTGTAAATGGAAACATATGTACCTTCTTTGTTTTTTCACGTCTATTCATGTATCAATGAGAGATGTTTATTTCAAATCTCTCATAGGCGTATATTACAACAAGTCCGTCAACATCTGATTTATGCTACCACTTATTGATAAAATTCGTTCTATGTATTTGATTGGACTTTATACAAGTCAGTAATACATAATACATGCTTTCATTGGTTTTTACTATTTATTATGATTACTTTTCAATGGAAATGTTTGATTAGCTGTCTAATTTAGGATTTGATTGATCTAAATGCAGTGCCTAAATTGCACAAACTTGATGTGACAAGTGACAACATTGCAAGTACATTTATTTTTGAGTCAGGTCTGCACCTTCCTTTTCCAACTTGATGGCAAATATGGATACTTCCATAGGCGGAATACCTTATTGGATTATACCAGAACACCTGCCTATTGCTGGCAGAAATCCTACAATCAGAATTGGTTCTACTCAGAACATAGATGCAACTATCGTCGTATATGGAAAATTCTTGCAACCTAAAAATCTTCGTGTAAAGGACATAATTTACACCGTAAGCTATGACATCGGTGCCATAGATGGCACCTTTTATCATAAGCATCATATGCGAAATTGCCTTTTCCATACTTGATGTATGCTGAAATAAGATAGCAGTAAATGTGCTAAAATAAGATGGCAATAAATCGTTTCTAACATATGCGGAATCAGTTTCTAATTATTTCTTTCCTTCTTACTTTGGCATCCATATGTTGAGGTTTTATTTCTGATGTTAATTGCTATAATCGTATTTAGGCTTAAATTCCACGTAAATACCATGACCTTCAGCATTTCAGATAAGCACCATATGCTTTATAATTGCTATCTGGTACCACGAACTGATATCTTCAAATAAATAATACAACCTTTCAATTTTTTCTTTTAATTCTTACCATACACTGAATTAAGCTATAACCCGTTTATTTTGATGCATCTCTTTGAATAGAAAAGGATGAAAGATTGATGGTGTCTTTCTGAAAAGCACTAAGTTCATCGTATCGACTTTTATTATCGACTTTTATTTTATATCGCATATGATATTTATGGTATCTCAGTGAAGTTTAGCATTAAATTTTATATGTTCTTTATTGTTTCTCACATCATATCCCTTTCTGATGTGCAGTTCCTCCCTAATCCAAGATCAAGTTTGGCAACTTCGGCGAGTCCATCCCGTTTCGCGCCACCTGGACACCAAGGCCTGCATCATCATTCTGCTAGTCTGCCTCAAGTTTCTGTTCCGGGCCCGCATTTTATGGCGTCGTCTCCATCCCCAGTTGCATCTGGTGGTGCCTTGTCTGGCTTTAGAGAGTCTCGTCACACTAGTTCTTCATGAATCCGTGTGTCTGGTGTTGGTTTAACCTTCACTGTTCTCTTGTTGTAGCTTTTATTTCTTTAAATGTTCAGTTATAAAAGGTTTGAGGATCCCCATCATCTTAAAGTTCAGGTGTAGCCTCGCCTTTGTGTAGGTTGAGGATCCCCATCTTCTGTTGAGATTAGGTGCATCCTTGCCTTTGTGCAGGCTTGAGGATCCTGAACCGAGCAGTAAAGAGAGGATCCGCGCCTTGTATGTTAAAATTGTAGGAAGAGAGTTATATACCTAGGACCCGGGGTTAGTTCTGTGTATTTTTATAGCTCATTTTTCTGTTCATTTCATTTTTACCGTATGCATCAAGTCCTTAACAATAGAGGGTATGCATCAAGTCCTTAACAATAGAGGATACGACATGGTGTTGATTTCATTTTCATTGTTGACACCACATAAATAGTTGTTTTAAATACAAAATAGTAAAGCTTGTCGGTAGGCGCCTTATTTATGTTGTGGTTTAAATTCCAGCCGTTCTCGTCACCTTTCTAGCAGGTATACTTGTACGTCGAGTTTTCAGTCTGGTTTTGGCACTTTTATTTGAACATTCATGGCGTCGGCACTGTTTGTGTTCTGGTGCATCCCTTTTCCTGCTGATTGTTTAATTAAGTGTTTGCATACTGCAGTAATTGAATATGAAAATGGCAGCAAGTAAACATGGATCTTGTAGCTAATTCATCCTGTTGGATGGAGGTGCTGTTGATTTGTTAATGTCATGCGTTTACAGAATATGTAGCCGAGACTATTTTCATAAATCTTTCAGCCTTGCAGACGTAATTGCCAAAGTTAGGCCCCTCTATGAGACTAAGGTAATAGAATTTGCTTTCTTATATGAATCCTTTCTTCATTAACAGACGCTTCTTGGTATTTTCTCTCATCTCATATGTTCAGTTCAAGTGCTAGACCGAAATAGGTATCACGGTATTCTTGATCTGGAGTACTGTCCAAAACTATGATGCAGCAGTAAAATGAATGAACCTGAAACTTAAAATAACAAATTCATTTTGAAACATAAAATAAAAGGAATGTCACAATTCCACTTCATTTCCAGGTACCAAGTACATATGTTAATACCAACACAGCAATCGTTTCCAGGAATCATTACTATTCTAATAAGGGATCGGTCCCAAATTTGGTCCTTGAACTTTAATCCCAGTGCCTAATACAACGAAATAAAAAACTGATACATTACACATCTACATATTGAACAGTTGCGACTACATCTCAACTCTTATTTTTATATGAGAGCCTAATAATTAATTAGAGCAGCAGGAAGAACTGATCATCTCTTCACAAAAATGGCAAATAAGATTGCCAGCAGGAGAACCAACATCATGATCTGTGAAAGAGAATAGAAAGTAATGAAAGAAGATTTAGACAAGATGCTAAAACTTGGAAAAGGGGAAAAAAATCAAAGAGAGAGAAAAGTTAGGGATCCACCACCATAGAGCACACACACAAACACGAATCAGTCTTATTTTAGTGAATTGTGTATACTAGGACCATTATTTTTCGCCACCTGAATTTATCAGGAGTTCAGGACCATTGAAACATTTGATTACTCTGCACATGCCACCATAGGCATGGTTTTCCGATTTGAAATGCACATGCAGGATTCCGGGTAGGATTTGTGGGCAAATTCTCAAGATTGTAGTAACATGTCCAACTGACTAATAGAAGAAAAAGGAAAAGACAAAAGAAAAGAAATTATAGCTTGCACTCTTCAAACTAAAAAGCGATTAATTAACTATCATTGGAAATTTGTTGAGGATTCAGAGGTGGCTTTCGGCATGAACCAAAAACTTATGGTTACGGAAAAAAGAGATTCAAAGAGTTTGATTAACAATTATGTTGCTTCATTTTCAAGCTCAAGCACAAGCCAATATATATATATATATATATATATATATATATATATATAAGAAAGAGAGAGAATAGTCCCTTATCAAGATTGGACTTTAGTTGAAAAATTGTTATCTAGCCCTTTACTTAATTCTTTTATTATATTTGAGTCATGAAATTTTTTTTATTGGCCCCAAATATTTATCACTCTTTTATCCCATGCTAATATGGTGGAAAAATTCAAATTGGCCTCCTTTAAAATCTCATTTTATTTTTTCTCACTACTTAGGTTTTACTGGCAAAGTATCGAAAAATTTCATGATTCATGCAAAATATTGAAAAATCGAAAAAAAAAACTTTCATGAATTTTGTTTGGAATTGCATTTTTTTAATAGAAAAACCAAAGAAAACGTAAATTTTTAGACATTTTCAAAAATTCGCTATTTTCATGTGCTATACAACATATAACTATTGAAATTTTCAAGGAAATAAAAAATTTAGATTTTGAAAATTCCATTATTTTAGCGTGTTATGCATAATATTGAAAAAATAAAAGAAAATTTTGAGAATTTTGAGAATTTTGCGATTTTCTTGGGTTATAAGCCTATAACATGTTCAATATTAAAAAACAAAAGAAAACAAAAAAATGTGAGATGTTTGAAAATTTCATGATTTTGGTGTGCTATAGCATGCATAATGAGAATATAGAAAATTTTGCGATTTTCGTGTGCTATGTTATGGAAAATATTGACAAAACAAAGAAAAACAAAAATAATTTATTTTTGAAATTTGCATTATTTTCTTGTGCCATAGCAAGCAAAAAGTTGGAAAACCGAACCTAGAAATTAAGATTTTTAAAATTTTGCCATATTCGTGTGCTATATAGCGTGGAAAATGTTGGAAATTTGAAGAAAACAAAAAATTCAGGATTTTTGTATATTTCGTGATTCTCGTATGCTTATATAACAAGCAAAATATTGAAAAGTTGAAGATTTTCTTTTGTTGAGAATTTTAAAATTTTCACGGTTTTCATATGCTAAGCAAGGAAAATGTTGAAAGCACTTTCAAGTTAATCCTCCGTATATTTTACATATGAAGTTCATAAATATTAGATATTACAACTTACAAATCATATCATAATAAACTTTGAAAATAATATAATTTGTCTTGAATTTGGACTTTGTACCTGCGGATTGCACGGCGGCCCTTGCTAGTATAACATATATACAAATGAATATAGCTTATAATACTCAAATTCTCATGTGAAAAATCTAGATTTTAAGGGGGCATTTCCTTATATTCCTACACTCTGCTTGTACGGCACAGATGATGGATGACAACACCAGAAATAACAAGGTTAAGCTTCTCTTTTTTTTTATTTAATTAAAAAAATGTAATCAGAGAAAAATTGAAGTAAGCTTAATCAAGTACAGAGAAACAATGTTTGCTTTCAGTACAGGTTATAAATATGACTGCAATAGTTGATAGGATTGTGAATGTTTGCATTGAATGAGCTAAGAAGTAAGCAAACACTGTTCAGCAAATAACCAGGATAAAATGTTGCCTCAGTGTAATAATAATAAACTGAATCTTCTCAATTAGAATATCAAGAAATGCTGCTTAATTGTAGAAAAATACCTTCGACTTCATCAAAGAAGAAAATTCGTAGAAAGTGTCATAGACATCAGACATTGTTCTTGTTTGATCGATCACCTTAGCAGCAAGTCCTAAAAAGGTACATGGCCAACTATTAGAATTCAATAATAACGCATCAAAACCGCAGCATAGTTAAGTGAAATGGAAGTGCAAAAATAAGTTTGAGAAAAACAACGGTAACGGTAACTAAATTTACTTGTTAGGGAAGGATGCGAGATTATTACTAGTGCCTGAGATAATATCCTTCTCTAAAGACGTGAAAATTTGTGAAAGGACATCTCTTGAGTGATCAAATTGGTCATCAACTTGAAGTCATCCAGCAATGACATGCATGATGTCTACTTGACTATTTTGGGCATATTTAGAGATTTATCTCGGATTTGGAACATGATTTCTTAACAACCCACAGGGGTTATAACAAGTTACTTTAGAAACAAAAGTATGGTAGCCCTCTTTTCTTCCCCAAACAAAGAAACAAATGTTATTCTAATTCTAATATTCTATGCATCCTCTTAAATGGTTTGCTTCTGATCTTGGTTCAATGGGGCATTCAACCAGCACATTAAAAGTTCTACAGATAATGCCAACAACATCTCCAACAGGAAACTGAACTTTATTTATCAATTGGTTTCAAATCTTTTGAAGCCCAACACTTGCTAACCTCTTAAAGGTTTCATCTAATTCCCCTCTTCTTTCCATCAAATAGTTCATATGCTTCTACCATCTAGATATTTTGTGCAATAGAACATTCTTTCTCATCTTGCAACATGACCATGTGTTTATTTGCACCCCATTTTCATACCCACTTTTGACCACTGGCATTGTCATCTTTACAATTTACTTCATACAGTAGGGTAATTGTCATCTTAGAACTGAGATAACTGAATATGTTGGAAGATGGACATTTATGGAAAATAAACAAAATAAAAATGCATCATACATCAAAGAATATAAGCTTTAAAAAGCAAACAAATATGAAACTGCGAAGAAAGGTAAAGAGAAATTCCATACTTACCACGTCACATTTTCACAACTCCTCTGAACACTTCCAGGTTATTATAGCATAAAGCAAGTGTTCCAATAGCCATGATCTGATACAAGTGAATTATATCAATTCACATGCACTTTAAGAAAAATAAAACATGTTAATCAAGTGAACATAGAAACACCAGCTGTAACCGGTAGATCTATAGATGATTAAATGTGAAAAGATAAGGGGCAAAAACACAGCACAGCTATTTCTTTCAGTGCTCATGCAAGATAACATAAATTGCCACTTGATTCAGCATGCAACTATGCTGTCTCAGGGAACAATGGGAATCTCCGCCAAGAAACAATACAAGTTTCCTTAAACAAAGAAAGATTTATGGTACCTGAGGAATTGCACAAAATCTGAAGATGGAAAGTCCTTCAAAGCTGACATATACTTGAGACTATCTTAAGCATGAAGTAAAGCATTTGTGGTCATGTCATTTAAGCACTGCACGGCTTTAACAGTTTTCCTCATATTTGAAATCCTAAATCACATATCATCAAATGTCAGAAAGAAATCAGCCAATAGTGTGCACCACGCAAGCACACACAACAAGACTACGATTTCAAGTCAATGTAATTCAGCTACATCACATGTAAGTATTTATATTATCATATTAAAAAAAGAGAAAAAGCAACATTTTATCATAGAAAATGTCAACCCTCAGAGCAACAATAATTAAAAACAAAGATTTAAAAAGAAAATAATCAATGAGAGAGAAATATTAGAACAAGGGAAGAACCTCTAATTTGTCAGCATATTTATTCCATATTTGGCAAGGCCAGAACATTCCTGATTTTGGTATCTCATTTATATCTTCCAACTCGGATGATATTTGTTTTCTGTATTTGAACAACAGAAAATGCTCGTATTAGCAGGAAACCTCTGAAGACGTGACTAAAACTCCAAATGGCAAATCATTTCAAAGTGGAAGAAAAATAAAAATAAACAAAGCTTTCATATGCCGAAAATATTACCTGTAGAAATAAGCCCATGGAGTTGGACATAGAATCTGAAGGTAGTTCTTCCTTGCCAGAATTATGTAATAGCTTAGACAACCCTAACCCCACGAGGCCTGCCACATAATGACAATACTCATCATAATTAACTGTTTCTACGTGCGAATCAAGGGAAACACTGTGTTTTAATGATTCAAAGACAGAAAATTTTGAAAACAGGAGAATCCATTTACCATATATGTAGGCTTTAGTACGATAAAAATTGTTGGAAAGTACTAGCCAGCTAACATATATCGAATGCAGCACTAATTCTATGGTACATTCTATCTGAAAACAATATAAACGAGTACTGAACCACCTCAGACAAGGCAAGTGCATAGCAGCTACTTGTGTGCACCAATAATAATACAAAAAGTCCTTTTTACATCTTTTAAGAGTCATGTATAACTTACAATATTTGCAGAAGAAAGTCAACAAAACAATGGGACCTTAGAGTTCTTAAGTTAGAATCAGTTTTTCTAATGGTGTATTATTACATGTGTAACCAAAACCTATTATTTAATGGCTTGTTGTTCACTAAGAAAGTATGTTTTATTGCTTTTATCAACTATATGAGAGTTTAATGACATAAGCGTCGACTTTGCCTATTGTTTCAAATAAGAAAGACCATTTTACAGCAACCTTCGCCAATCACCGCCCACACTTGACATATCTGCCTTCACATACTTAGATTATTTCTTCTTATATATATATATATATATATATAGCAACACTCCTGACTATGTAATCATGAAGACAGAAATGTGTTAAACATTCAAGACATTTTTATGGAAAAAATTGTCTCCGAAAAAACGAAGCTCTTACTCTCTAAGGAGTAACATGTTACCTTGCATAGTTAATATCAAATGAAGTTCTTGTAATTTATGAAGTGCAAGGCTATTAGATATATGTCTGAAGCGTATGTTCATGCATGCATGTACACGTGCCAATGTAGTGTTCTGAGTAATAGACCTCTTTGCATATAAATTTTGCCATTCCTGCACCCATCCTCTTGGTAATATCTTCAACTGCCACTTGATAACTGAAAAGCATTCAAGAAGTATTAGTTGAGATAATAACTAGGCAAAGTTGTCTGCATGAATAGTAGTAGGACACGTCAGGTCAGTTTGAACATCACATAAAGCCTTTCATAGTTCTTTGTGAAATTTAGTAATTAAGAGAATCTGCTTCTTTTATTTGTGAGAATCATGGAGAACAGTATTAAAGTACCAAAAGCAATAATTATCCATTCAAATGAAACTTGCCACCAAGGTTTAAAATTTCAGTATCGGGATCGGAAGACTTCTGGGATCTGAATCGACAATCTCCGAGATCTCGGCCTTCTAGGAAAAGGATATCAGATTTTATATTGTTTGAGGAAAAGAATTTTAAAATTAGGCATCTTCTAAATAAATAGTTAAAGTGACTAAACACAATTTGACAAATTCTTTTGCAAATAATCATGTCATATTAATGATGTCAAACTAACCGCACTAACCTAATAACCAAAAAATAACCCATTAAACTTTTAATAAACCCATTAACTCATTAACCAACCCATAACCATTGATAAACTCACCATGAAAACCGCACCAATAAAATGGTGGGGATCATATCGATCGCAGAACTCGGATGGTTAGTTTTGGGACCAGATTCGGCCATATCGGATTGGGATCACAATACCTATATGACTGTTTAAGTTGCTTAATATTAGTAACGCAGTGTTGAGAGAACTGTTCGAACATAATGTAATTGATACCCGAAATAAACTGTTTTTATTTTTAAGAAATTATATCATCATAGGGAAGAGTTGTGACAATTAACTATATGTTTAAAATCACAAACCCAAATCCTTATATGCTCAAAGATGCGATTTTTGCCCTTGGAGCTTATTGATTAAACATATAAATCTCCAAGACCTCCCTTCCCTTTAATCTATTTAAGCTAAAAAAATTGGAATCAATATAACTCTATAGAAGCAAGCAAAAATTAAAGCGCTAAACTCTGGGTAAGTATTTAAACAGAAAATATTTGTACTCGCAGTGAACTAGGCTATAAAATGCAAAACATGTTGTTTGTTGTCTTTGCAGCCTTTCACATTATCACAGTTCCGAGTTCTCTAATTCTGCAAAATATTATGTAGAAACTGGAAACATGCACTATGCAGGAAGAAATAGGCAGCAGGTTGATGCTTCATCCATAACTATGTATGGTCCACATTGACTATTATATACTAGCACAAGAAAATCATGAAATTTTACAAAATAAAATATATTTTGTTTTCTTTGATTTTTCAATATTTTCCATGATATAGCATACGAAAATCATAAAATTTTCAAAAACCTATTTTTTTTTTTTTTTGTTTTCTTCAGTTTTTTAATATTAAGAATATTATAGCATATGCCATTTGCGAAATTTATGAAAATCCCAAAATTATTTGTTTTCTTCAAATTTACAATATTTTGCATGCTACCGTATGAAAATTGCATAATCTAAAAAAACTCTATTTTCTTCGGTTTTTCAATATTTTGCTTGTTTCATGAAATTTTCAATATTTTGCAAAAGGATTTTCAATATTTTGCATGTTATATATATATATATATATATATATAGCACACGAAAGTTGCAAAATTTTAAAAAATCTTAAATTTTTCTATGCCCTTCGGGTTTTCAATATCTTACTTGCTATAACACAATAAAATCATGATATATTCAAAACTCCAATTTTTTTTGGTTTTCTTCAAATTTTCAATAGTTTGCATGCTATATAACACATGGAAAGCCTGAATTTATTTAAAATTCAAAAATATTATGTTTACTTCACATTTTCAATATCTTGCATGCTATATAGCACAAAAAATATTGAACATGGAAATTGAGAAAAATTCAAAAATCTCAACATTTTCTATTTTCTTTGGTTTTTCAATATTTTGCTTGCTAGCACACAAAAATCGCAAACTTTTCAAAAATTTATATATTTTCTATTTTCTATTTTCATCCGCTTTTCAATATTTTGTTTCTCATACCACACGAAAATCGCTGAATTTTAAAATATCTCAAATTATTTTTTGTTTTCTTTGGTTTTACAATTTTCAAAAATCTCAACGTTTTCTTTTTATTCCGTTTTCCAATATTTTGCTTGCTATCTAGAGCATCAAAATTACAATGTTTTCAAAAATGTTAAAATTTCCTGTTTTCTTCAGTTTTTCAAAAATGCAAACGGAAACCGCTAAATTTTCAAAAATCTCAAAAAATGTTTTATTCCTTTTTTCATTATTTTGCATCTTATACACATGAAAATCATGAATTTCAAAAATATCATAATTTTCTGTTTTCTTCGATTTTCCAATATTTTACTTCCTTTTGGAGGACTTCCGGATATTAAGAAGATAAAAAGCTATGTAAAGTAAAACAAAAAAAGATCGTCAATTGCTTCTAAGAACCTAAATAAACAAAGAAATCTGGTCTGAGTGACTAAGACTCCGGGTGATTAGTAACCCGGACAACACACAAAAATCACGAAATTTTAAAAATATTTTCTTCAAATTTCCAACATTTTGCATGTAGTAGCACATGAAAATCACAAAATTTTCAAAAAAATCTTGGCATTTTTTGTTTCTTTTGTTTTTTCAATATTTTGCTTGTTACTGCCACGAAAATCGTGAATTTTTTCAAAATTTTCTGTTTTCTTCGATTTTTCAATATTTTTTGTTTTGCTATATTAGCACATGGAAATCGTGAATTTTATCAAAAGTCAATTTTCTTCCGTTTTCCTATGTTTTACACGCTATAGCACAAGAAAACACAATTTTCAAAAATCTCTTTTTTTTTTCTTCTATTTTTTCAATATTGTGCATGCTATATCACACGAAAATCGTGAAATTTACAAAAAAAATCCAAAATTTTAATATTTTACATGGTAGCATACGGAAATCGCAAAATTTTTTAAAGTCTCGATATTTTTTTCTTATGTTTTTCTATATTTTTCACGCTATAACATAAGAAAATCGCAAAAATTTCATAATTTTCTGTTTTCCTTTCTTTTTTTCAATATTGTGCATGCAGCACATGAAAATCTCAAACTCAAATTTTATGTTTCCTTTAAAATTTTAATATTCTACATGCTATACAATACATTAAAATCGTGGATTTTTCAAAAATGTCAAAACCTATTGTTTTCTTTGGTTTTTCTATATTTTTTGAAATACCAAACGAAACTCGCGAATTTTTAACTCTAAAAAGCTATCTTTTTTCGATTTTTCAATATTTTGCATGCTATAGTACATATAAATCGTGAAATTTTTCAATATTTCGCCAGTAAAACCTAGAGAGAAAAAGAAAGAGATTTTAAATTAGGAGCCAATCAGAATTTCCACTATATAAGCCTAGATGTATGTGATAAAAAAAGTGATAAATATTGAGTAGAGAGCCAATAAAAAATATTCATGACCCAAATATAGTGAAAGAATTAAATAAGGGCTAGATACCAATTTTTCCACTAAAGTCCAAGCTGGATAAAGGAATATTCTAAGGATCATTCTCTCATATAGCTTTACATAAATTATATATATATATATATAGATAGATAGATAGATAGATAGATAGATGGAGCTATTTAATTCTTCAACCGGTATTGAGTAAGAAACGACCTTTCACCGAGCTGTAAGAAAGCAGTTGAAACATATTGGAACTTGTCCATCAGAACTTTGTAGTCCTTCGTACCACCTAAAGAAAAGAATTACAATAAATTCATGGCATCCATCACGAAGCAAGACATGAAGATATATTTAAGAGTAAATTGTCAAATAGTAACTCATTGACTACTTCGATATTATTTATTGATGCTTATTTCTATCCCCTGAAGCATTGTGAGCCCACAAACATTACATAGAAGACATACCAAATTAGTTGCCTCCTTTACACATGCCCAAACCCTCCCTCTCATAATATCATCAATTTAAGCTACCTGTAACTTCATATGGATTCACTCATTTCTCTGATCTTTATCCATTTATTCCCTTAATCCATCAAAATATTCATGTCAGTAACATTCTTCTTTGGAGATATGTTCATCAATTGCCCGACATAGTGTGTCCCATAAAGCATTGGTAGTCTTATAGCATCTTACAAACTTTTCCTTTAACTACATGATGAAACTCTAGATTCTATAAACAAGTCTCCATTTTAGCCATTTGCTTGCTTTAATCCTATGGCATTTTAGCATCACTCTGAACAAGTGATTCTGACAAAAAAAAAACCTTGAAGCATGTCCATATATGGGAACCATACACACACACACACACACACACACACAACACACACACACACTAGGATCCTATCGGTTGGATTTGGAAACAAATTATACCTATATTTTAACCATTGAATTGCTTTGGGATTTGTGCTATCAACCACGTGATTAATGAGAAGAATGAATGCTTCTCTTCATAATTTCTAGCAAAAATCCCTAAGCTAATCCAAGAGGGGGGTTTGTGTGTGTGTGTGTGTGTGTGTGTCCTAGCCTTGCAACAAAGTTGTATCCATATTAATCCCAAATCTATAACATATATTTCATTTTTATCCTGCTAAATCTAGATCCTTTACAATCAAAGGCTTCTTTCTATGCTCAACATTATGCTATACTGATCTCATGTTGTTACAACTTTCTATCTCCCACATTACCTATGCTTCTCTCATGCTGATACATTATCATCATGAAAACCAAGTTTATCCATAATTACAACAACGAGATTAGAACTTAACACCAATACTTTGCAACTTTGTGTAACTATGGAAATAGAGAAAACCTTGTTTTCCCTCCGATTATTTGAAGTTACCGCTCAATCTTAGTACCATACAAGTCAAAAGGTGGGTGTTAACTTGAATATGCATGCACGTATTAAGTATAAACTGAACCTTTTCTTAAAAGTGAAATTGCACTCTATTGCATGACAACATGGCTAAGCAGATTACAATATTTCACCTTGCATGATATGCACAAAATTCCACATATTGCAGCATGGTGGAACTATGTGTTTATGATTTTATACCATAACAAAATTTTCCATTTGAAACTTACTAGAAAACACATGGATGTCCTTGTCTTTACAACCCTCAATACCATCAGATTAATTCCATTAACAAGCATCGTCGTCAATTTAGAACAAGCGCTAGTTATAACTTATAAGTGCAATACCGCAGTCCCCACCTCATATTAAGCTTTCCCTTCTCCATATGTCAACAAGATAATGAAGAAGACTACAGCTAAACTTAATCTACGTTTAATAGGTGGTTAAGTGATGATCCATCTCCTAAATTAGTGTAACAAATATATATATATATATATATATATATATATATATATATATATATGAGAATAATGGAGGAAAGATGCCATAGGAGGGAATTTCCTCCTATGGCGTCGAAAAAATACCCCCTCCCTCATTTTTTTCAACGATCGGCACCCACCATCTTCATCGTTATCATCTAAGATGTGGGTACACCAAATTTCATGTGATTCTACAACCTTTTCACCGTTGATTTAGCAATGTAAAAAGTTTTGTTGGGTGCCGATCGTCGGAAAAAATGAGGGGGTGTATTTTTTCGACGCCATAGGAGGAAATTCCCTCCTATGGCCTCTTTCCTCCATTATTCTCTCTCTCTCTCTCTCTCTCTCTCTCTCTCTATATATATATATATATATATATATATAGAGAGAGAGAGAGAGAGAGAGAGAGAGAGAGAGAGAGTTGTATAATGTGTACATAAAGGCGAAGCCTAAATTTGAGAAACTTCCAGAATACATACATGAGAAATGCCGGTCACAATCATATATGTGCCGATGAAAAGATTGCAGAATTGGCACTTTGATCTCAGTAGGAATGCTAGTATCATCCTCTGCAAATGGTAATTGAAATGAATCAGCTGAAAACCTCTACACACACACACACACACACACAAATCAGATTATGCAGGAACTCAGAAAGCTGAACCTCCAAAAAGAAATCGCTGCATGCCTTAAAATTGTGCCACTACCCATAAACACTAGATTGGTTGTCATGCTTAGACATTTATTTGGAAAATGAAATGTTACGCTAATAGATGAACTGTTATGATAAACTTATAGGTCAGAACAAGGCATCATGTAGGCAAGGCATCATGTAAATCTAGAATGGTATATAACTATATAAGGTATTGAGAACTGATGAAGGGAATTCGAGGGAAAACACTACCAAGGGTTAAAAAGAAAAAAGATATTAAAAAGTATGTTTGAACTTAAAAGGTAATGTAATTCCGAAATAACAAGGAATTACAATTCAGGCATCTCGCAGCTGATAATAGACTTCACCACACTGCTAACTAGATCTCTAACCAGTTCTGGATTTAATGCATGAAGCCAAAAAGATGTGTATCATAAATTTTATGGTGTACTAAGCCATTAATCAACATTTGAAAACAAGCATGGAAGAGGAAAATAATATAAACGATATAAAAAGGCTTATTTCCATACGAACAACCCTGTGGTTAACCTGACTTTCCCAAAACCACCCTCACGTTTTAACCCATCACCAAAAAAACCCGAGCTTTCGCTCTGTTAGACATAAACCCCCCAAGCCGTTAATTGCGAAAGTATATGACCTAACTACTTTTCTCTTTCTCTAATAGAAATCCACCTACTCGTTTCCCCTAATTTCCCAAACGCGATAGCCATATGTTTCAGCTTCGCATCCCATGAAGTTTCGTCAAAATCCCACCAATGGCTTGGTACTGAACCTCGTCAAATTCTTTAGCTTCTCCCTAATTGTAATTCAATTTTCAAGTTTATGACCTACATTATCAATCAACTTCATTTGTGTACATTTTAAATATTGGTAGAAAAAGAAATCATATTAACACTTTAAATCCAGGAAGTTCAAATTGAGATATAGCACAGAGAGATGACCACTCCTTTTCAATTTCAATAACTAAACTACTAATCAAACCACTTGATCTCAAACACATGTATTGCATCTCAAAGATATCAAGGTTTAACCTCAATGACATACATTTCATATCTATTTCACTAAATATACCGCTTTATCCTATCGAATTCATGAACATGCAAATAGATACCCAAAAAATACACATAGAGTAGGCATCTCAACATCAACTATGTAGACTTTTAATTTGGACAAATTTTGCTCAAAACTAGATTCAACAGTAGAACTATATTGAGTTATATAGAAATAGAGAGTGGGGGGGGGGGGAGCTAAATTTGCCACAACAAACAAGTACATATATAACACATTCTTAACTTCTTCAACTGCAAGCAATAAACTTGGCCATTTACATTTACACTCTCCGTGCTCTCTAATGCGTGCTTGGACCTTCTTCGAGATAAAGATGCTATGGCACGATTGGAAAAAGATTTTAGAGTTAGAGATATGGAAATTTGAAATTGGATCAGAAGTTAGAGAAGAGTAGCTAATATGGTGAGAGCAAGGGTAATTTTAGCGCAAAAAATACAAAAAACGGTCACATGGGGGATCATGTGACCCATTAGTTGATTGAAAATGTTTTTAAAAAAAAGTAAACAGCAGGGGGTTAATGCGTACTAGAGTGAAAGGTCGAGAGGTTTTGGTGATGGGTGTCAACGTGCGGGTGGTATTGACAAAGTCGAGTAAACCACGGTGTGATTTCTGTGAAGCCTTAACCAAACTTAAGAATATTCATCAACTGACAATTTGACAATAGCTTTATCCACCATTACCCTAGAACCTCCATTCTTTAGCAGAGTTATTATGTTTCAGAGAAGATAAGTGTCCAATTGATTTATTAATTATAAATAAAGATATGCTTCATCCGGAAATTCAGGATGAATTTGTCATGTAAAGTACTTCAAGCTTACTAACTTATTCATTAATCATTTATGCTTGTGACTTCAGCATCTTCCTATAATAGTAAAGCCCAAAAATCTAAGAGTTCTAAATGCGTACTTTATTTATTAACAATTTGATGTATTCTTTTTTCATTTTATTAGGTTGTGTCTATGCCAGGCCCACGCGTCCTCTTAAATAGATAGTCATTTTTCCCCTTGTGATGGCTACCTTGAACTTGTGACCTCCTTAGCTTTCCCTACGGATTCTTGAAATATCAGGAAAAACTAACAAGCCTAAGCAAACGGTCTAAGAGATCCTTTGTTATGAAGGTTTCTTGTATATCGAGACTCCACGCCACATTCATGTTCGGACGTCTGGCCCATAAAGGGTCAAATTGCAGAAATCCAGAGTAGAGGCAGACGTCTAACCCTTTATCAGATGTCTGGAAGTGCTCTGTTATTTTTCAAAGAGAAGACAAATGTCTAAGTGTATATGCTACAGACGTCTATCGACTCTGGCCAGACACGAAAATTGAGAATAGACGTCTGACTCATTGAGACAGACGTTTGTCATCGAGATCTGCGCGTATCAAGTTTTGAGTTTATCTCGAAAATTAGGTTTTGGGTGGCAGTTTCGTCATTATTGTATTCTTATTTTATATCAGATTTGTAACAGGGTATAAATAGGATGCTAGGGTTAAAATTTAAAGTATGAAATCTTGATCATAAGGTTTAAGACGCGAAACAGCGGCTCCATTAAGAAGATCTTAGTGAGAGAAGGAAGATATCATTGGAGATCTATAAGGCGAGGGCTTTTGTAATCTTCTGTAAGGTTTTTCTTTTTTCTCTAAATTTCTAATAAAGTGTTCAGCCATTTTCCCTAAATCTCTTTTTGTGTGTTATTTAATTTTGCATTGTTTTAGTTATTATCCGTTAAAGATCTTAGTTTAGATCCATCAAGGTTGGTGTTGGTTCCGTTGCACGCCCAACAATTAGTATCAGAGCCACGTTCTTTAGTTTTTCGATCTAAGTTTACGGTGAGTGACGACGCTTGTGTCTGCTCCCCATCTTCTTAGATTGTGATTCTATTGAATTAATTCATAAGGATCCGAGGAAAAGATTGTTTACTTCGAAATTAAGAATGACGGATAACGAGCTCAATAGAACCAAGTTCGAGATGGAGAAATTTAATAGAAAACAGAACTTTTCGATATGGCAGAGAAAGGTTAAGGCACTTCTTGTAAATGAAAGGTTGTTTAAAGTTTTTGGCGGTAAGAAACATACCGACATGACAGATGATGCATGACAAGATATGGATCAAATGGCACAATGCACGATAGAGCTTTGTCTGGCGGATAACGTGAATTACAACATTATGAAAGAAACTTCTACGGCAAGTTTATGGTTGAAATTAGAGGGCTTGTATATGACAGTTTTTATCTAACAAGCTGTATTTAAAGAAGTAAATCTACGGTTTACGCATGAAGGAACGTACTCTAATTCATGACCACTTGAATAGCTTCAACAAGATGGTCAGCGATCTTCTAAATCTTGAAGTAAAGTTAGAAGAGGATGACCAAGCGTTTTTACTCTTTCCGTCGCTTCCAAATTTGTATGAACACTTTATGACAACAATTCTTGGGGAGGAGACTCTCGAGATGGAAGAGGTTATAGCTACGTTTCTCAATAATGAGATCATGAAGAAATCAAATCCATCAGAGGAGTCATCAGAGTTGTTTGCCTGTGAAAGAGGAAGGTCGAACACTTGAGACGGAGGCAAGAGCAAAAGGGGGAAATCCAAATCATCCGGACGAGAAGACGAACCATGCTTCTTTTGTAAACAGCTAGGACATATGAAGAAATAATACCAAAAGTATAGATAGTGGTTGGAGAGGAGAGGTAAAGGTTCCGGTACAAAGAGTTCGGATCAAACCAGTGTTGTGACTGAAACTGAAGAAGAAGATCCGTGTGATGTACCAGTAGATACCGGGAAGGATGAAAATTCTAATGCTTAGTTACTCGACTCCGGATGTTCTTTGTTGGGGTCAAAATTTGCACCCCCGGTTGACCGAATCAAAGTCAAGGTTTACCCCAAACAGGTGGGCCCAAGCCCAGGTCAAGCGGGCCCATGCCCAAGTCGAGCCTGCGGCCAGCCTCCTCCATGCCAAAATATAGATCATATAATAAATAATTTTTATGTATTTTTTTATGCATGAATGTATGCAAAATGGGCATAAAGCCAATTTTTTGTAAAGCCCATGACTTATGTGCAAAAAGAAATGGCACATGAGCCATGGGATAGGCAAGATGCCATTTTGTGAAGCCCAAGGGGCTATGTGTAAAAGTGTATAGCCTATAAAGGTAAGGATAATGAAAATATACCAACTTTTTCTCTCTCCAAAGTCTAGATCTGAGATCTTTCTCCTTCTTCAAGGTTCTAAAACCTTCTTCTTTCTTTTGAATTAAATCAAGAGTTTCTCTTCTTTTTATAAAACAAAATAGTTTTCCACCACAAAACCCACAAAGGGAAACTCAGATCTTCCATCAGATCTCAAAAAGAAGAGATTTTTAAAATTTCACATCTCTTGATCTTCAAGATCCTGCCAACACAGGAGGAAGGAGACCCATCTCCAGAAACCCCCATTTTGGGGAAGAACTAGGGCTCAAGGGGAGAAGCCCTTCATCAGCTTCAAAACATCCTTGGAGTTTAACTCCTCATATATATATACACACACACACACAAAATAATAAGTGCTCCTTTCTGGAAGTACAACTCCCATTGCAGGGACCAAGTCCCTTTTTGCGCCCGAGCGTCCACGTGCTGACACGTGGAGAAGCGCTAGCGCCCAAGCGCCTACGTGCTGACACGTGAGGCGCTAGCGCTCAAAGCGCTAGCGTTCTTGCGCTCAGAGCGCTAGCGCCCGAGCGGTCACGTGCTAACACGTGGAGCGCTAGCGCTCTTACGCTCAGAGCGCTAGCGCTAGCGCCCACGTGCTGACACGTGGGACGCTAGCGCTCAAAGCACTAGCGCTCTTACGCCCAAAGCGCTAGCACCCAAAGCGCTGGCGCTTTTCCCCACGCATCCTCTGGATGCCCTTTCCCTTTCTTTTTTATATATATGTATACACACACACATACTCTACAACACTGTCCCTCCCAAAAAAAAATTTTAGGCCGGGGCGCTGCCCCGCACCCCGCAAGGAGACTACTAGCCCCCTTGACCCCCAGCCTGCTATCCGGGTAGTGGGACCCCGTAAAAACTCTGCGTGGCTCCCGATATATCCAAACCCCCTAAAACAAAAACACACATACACTGCACGTTGAGTTCGCATGATCAGTTTAATCCGTAAATCGGAGGTTTCCCTCGCTCCAAAGGCGAGGGGTAATTAACGGCAGCTTAGTCCGCGGCTGCCGGAGATTCGGATCCTCATAATCAATAAACCCCAGCCTACCCTGGGCAGGGGGAATCTGTAATGCGCTTGACAAGCGCGCGCGTGTTCCCATCTCAATGGGATGACGAAAAACACCCTACATTCTTATCATTTGTGTCCCAAAAAAGAGTTGTTCGACACCTATAAGGAGTTTAATGGCAACAATATTCTCATGAGGAACAATATGGCATGCAAAGCCATTGGTATAAGGAACATCAAAGTCCGCATGTTTGATAGTGTGGTACGAACACTTGTGAACGTACGACACGTTCCGGAATTAAAGAAAAATCTGATTTCTTTAGAAGCATTAGATGCGGCAGGATGCAAGTTCGTTGATCAAGATGGAGTACGAAAGGTTGTCAAGGGTGCCCTAATGGTCATGAAGAGACAACGACTGAAAAATTTGTATCGTTTGGACCGCGGCACAGTGACTGGTGGTGCAACCGTGGCTACAGAGAAACTGATGGATGATACCGCAAAGCTATGGCATATACGCCTTGGCCACATGAGTAAGAGGGGGCTTCATGAGTTGCACAGAAAGAAGTTGCTGAAAGGCATTACCACGTGCAAGCTGGACTTCTGCAAATATTGCATGATGGGGAAATAACATAAAGCCTGCTTCAAGCAAACCCTATACAAGACCGAAAGACTTCTCGATTATAAATACTCGGACATATGCGGGCCATCACCGATTCCATCAAAGGAAAGTGCCATATACTATGTCACTTTCATTGACGACTTCTCACGGAAGGAATAGATCTATTTCTTCAAACACAAGTCAGAGGTGTTTGCCAGATTTAAGGAATGGAAAGCGGCCGTGGAGAAGCAAAAGAAGCAATCTGTGAAGTATTTGCAGACAGATGATGGAGGTGAATATACCTCAAAAGAGTATAGACCACCGTAAAGAACATGGCATACAGAGGCAATGGGCAGTTTCAGGGCTTCCGGAGCAAAATAGGGTAGCGAAACGCATTAATAGGACACTACTAGAGAGAGCCAGAAGTATTCGGTTGCAATCCGGACTTTCGAAGGACTTCTGAACAGAGACGGTGAATCATGCGTGCTATTTGGTTAACAAGTTTCCATCTACATCCATAAATCTTCAAATCCTAGAAGTATGGAGGGAGAGCCAGTCAGTTATGATTCGTTACGAGTGTTTGGGTGCCCTGTTTACTCACTCGTGAATCAGAAGGATAGAATCAAGCTGGATTCAAATTCAAATATGTGTGTTTACTTGGGATTCAAACTTGAAGTTGAAGATTATAAGTTATGGGATCCGGAAATCAAAAGGGCGTTCACTAGCCGAGATGTGATATTCAATGAGGAATCCATGTTGAAATACGTGGCTGAAGATAATAAGATGGCAGATGGAACATAAGGTGACAATGACCCGGCGGAGGTGGAGTTTTCTGGCACTCATAAGGATACACACTGAAACACAATTTCAGCCTATTGATGTAAAGGTGGACGGACGGAATTCGGAAACATACGGTGAGAATCAACACTAACAGGACACACAAACAATGGTGTTAAAGAAATCAACACGTACACATAAAGCACCAGTCGGGTACGGTTTCGAAGATATGGTTGCATTTGCTATAGTCACCGAAAACGGAGATCTCAGCTCTTATTAGGAGGGCATTGAGTAAGAGGATATGAATCGATGGATTGTTGCGATGACAGAGAAGATGGAGTCGCTTAAAAAACGAAATGTGGAAGCTAATTGAGCTACCGAAAGGAGAAGGGGCTATTGATTGCAAGTGGATATTCAGAAAAAAGGAGTTTGAGCAATACAAGGCACATTTAGTCGCGAAGGGTTTCGCTCAAAAGGAAGGGATTGACTGCAACGAGATTTTCTCGCTTGTAGTCAAGCATACATCTATTCAAGTTTTGTTGGCAAAGGTAGCACTTCAGAATTTAGAGTTGAGCAAATGGACGTGAAAACGGCCTTTCTGCATAGTGGATTGTTAGAGACAATATTCATGAAGTATCCTGAAGAATTTATGGAGCCCGACAAGGAGGATCACGTATGTGAACTCAAACGATCTTTATATGGATTGAAACAGTCTCTCAGACAGTGGCACAAGCGCTTCCATTCTTTTATAAAGAAGACCAGCTACTCTCAATATGAGTATGACAGCTGCGTGTACTCGAAATGGCTTAAGGATGGCTATATCTACTCATATATGTCGATGACATGTTGATTGCTGCTAAGAACATGGCGGAAATGAAAATGCTCAAAAACTTCATTAAGTGCAGAATTTGACATGAAGGATTTAGGTGAAGCAAAAAAAATCTTGGGATGGTGATTTTTCGAGACAGAAAGGCTAGAAAGTTATGGCAAACCTAAAGAAGGTATAATGAGAAGGTGTTGGAGAGATTCAACATGAAAAACTCTAGACAGTTGAGTACCCCTATCGCCGGTCATTTCAAGCTATCCTCCAAGGAGTGTCCGAAATCAGCGGAGAAGGAACATATGTCTCGAGTACCATATGCAAGCGCAGTGGGATCGCTGATGTATGCTATGGTATGCACACATCCAGACGTATCCTATGCAGTAAGTCTAGTTAGTCGGTACATGTCAAATCCAAAAAAGCTCCATTGGGAAGTTGTAAAGTGGATACTTCGGTATCCAAAAGAAACTAAAGATCTCAATTTACTCTTTCACAAGTCAGAAGATAAATCGAGCCAGATACAGGGCTATGTTGATGCTGATTACGCTGGTGACTTGGACAAAAGAAGATCCACTATAGACTATGTATATATAATTGCAGAATCTCCAATCAGTTGGAAGTCGACACTTCAGAATACCGTAGCGCTATCAATGACGGAGGTAGAATACATGACAGCAGTGGAAGCATCGAAGGAAGCTTTGTGGATAAAGAATTTAATTGGCAAATTCGAATTCGATAAAGGGTCGGTTCCTTTATTTTGTGACAGTCAAAGTAACATTCACTTGACGAAGAATCAGGTATACCACAATCGAACTAAACACATCGACGTGCAGTATCACAAGATAAGAAAGTGGGCCGAAAAGGAGATCGATTTGATCAAAATCGATACTAAGATGAATTCGGCGGACATGCTAACGAAGGTTATTCCTACAGAGAAGTTCAAAACAGCATTAACTTAAATTCAGGTACTCAAATTTGAGAAAGGCATGCGACCACGGTAGGAGGGTCGCAACAGTTTCGCAGTTCTGGTGAAAAATTGTTACAGATTCAGTTTTGCAGTTATAGTGAAATATTGTGACAGGATCATTTTTGCAGTTCTGGTGAAAAATTATGACAGAATCGGTTACAATTCTGAGCAAAAAGTGTGATGGTTCGCGGTTTCAAGATTTGAGGCTGTGCCAGTAAGGGAAACGGGAAGAACTATAATGCAGCCCTAAAAGATACAAGATGAGGACAAAAAATTTCAAGATGGTTATAAGGATATATAAGCCAAGGTGCAGATTGTTGTGAAGGTGTCTTGTATATCGAGACTACACACTACATTCAGGTCAGATGTCTGTCAGTCAAGTTGCAAAAATCCAGAGAAGAGGCAAACGTGTCAAACGCCTGGAAGTGCTATACTATTTTCCAGAAAGAAGACAAACGTCTGAGCGTGTGTTCTACAGACGTCTGTCGACTCTCTGGCCAAACGCGAAGATTGAGAACAGACGTCTGACTTATTGAGACAGACGTCTGACTTCGAGATCAGCATGTATCAGGTTTTGAGTTTATCTCGAAAATTAAGTTTTGAATAGCGGTTTCGTAATTATTGTATTCCTATTTTATATCAGATTCGTAATAGGGTATAAATAGAATGCCAGGGTTAAAGTTTAAAGTGTGGAAACTTGATCATAAGGTTTAATAGAGGCGAAACAATGCCTCCATAAGTGATCAAGGCACCATTAAGGAGAGCTTTAAGAGAGAATAACGAAGATCTCGTTGGAGATCTATAAGAAGAAGGTTTTTGTAATTTTCTGTAAGGTTTTTCTTAAGTGTTCTCCCCTTTTTCCCAAAACTTTTCTTGTGTGTTATTTGATTTTGCATTGTTCTGGTTGTTATCCGTTAAAAGGGACATTAGTTTAGATCTATCAAGGTTGGTATTGCCTCCGCTGTGCGCCCAACATCCTTATGCTTCTAAAATAAATATCTACTTTCCTTTTCGTTCTACGAAATTAATATTAAATATTAAATAATAAATTAACATATAAAATATGCCTCAAATTCTCCTTTAAATACAAATCAGCATGCTTTGGTCTTGTCTATAACACGGCTAACTAGAACCTCATGATTTCTGTTGATTTGAAGGCTGAGAATGAGCACAGAAAAATGTGTATATTTGTGAATATGATTTTTGTTTAAGCTTTTGGTTTTGTACGAACTTAACATCGATATGAGAAGAAAAATCCCTAATGGACAACAAAACTTCAAATTAGACAGCATCTTGCTACAAAAATATTTATCACCATAAGAAGTTATATTTTTATTTAAAATTATGCAATGCAAAAGAAAGAGGATTATATTGTATATATTGATAGGAACCTACCAACAGTATCAAGGACTCTAAGACCCAGATAGAAAATGCAGACCTACAAAAACAGAAGAACCAATTATATTTGTGAATATGATGGTAACACATAACTTAAAGATGCTTAGTAAAAATTTCAATATTATTTGATTATATATATATATATATATATATATAATGAGGGGGCGATTATATATATCTTATTTATGAGTGTACACGGGCTTTTGATATAAATGGGTTCCAACAATAAGACTCAAGGCTTGTTGAAGTTTATCCCATCTTATATCTTAGACACATGTATCTCTCATAGTTTTTCAATGTAGGACTATTTTAGTCTCGCAAATCTCAACACTCACGTGTATTGCACAATACTTGTTGAAGTTTATCCCATCTTATATCTTAGACACATGTACCTCTCATAGTTTTTCAATGTGGGACTATTTTAGTCTCGCAAATCTCAATACTCACGTGTATTGCACAATACTTGTAGAGCTAGGTCTCTCAGAGGCACTTTTTTGTGCTTGTAGCCTGCTTCTCTCAGAGATATTGTTGAGATTTTAGATCGAGTCATTGGCTCTGATACTATATTATATATATAAGAACGAAGGGGGGATTATATATATTTTATTTATAAGTGTACACAGGTTTTTGATATAAATGGGTTCCAACAATAAGACTCGAGATTTGTTAAGATTTGTCTCATCTTATATCTTATACGCATGTACCTCTCATAGTTTTTTCAATGTGGGACTATTTTATTCTCTCACATCTCAACAAATATAAAAAGGGTTCATGCCAAATGCATATATAGATAGTTTCTTGTGATTATATTGCATGTATACCAAAGAAAGAGATGATTATATTGCATATATGGATAATTTTCAATATTTAGATTTTAAAATAATTGGATGGGAAATAAGTCATTTCGGGAGAAGTTTCTCGTGATTACTATTAGCTCTTTTTTAGCATGCTTGGGAATTTCGGATTAAAATCTGTAAGGCTTTTTTGGGGGTGAGAATTTCCCGGAATGCAACTATATTTCTTTACGTAAAAAAAGGCTTGAGATTTTCATGCCAAATGCATATATGGATAGTTTAGGGTGGGATTGTACGGATGTTTGGATTATAAAGAGATGAGAGAAATAAAGTGAAAAGGATTATAAAACACTCGAGTTTCAAGATGGCAAAAAACATATAAGAAGAAGAAGCAAGCAAGTTTGGGAGCTAATTTTTCTAATTAAGAGGAATGGAGCTTTACTTTTCCTTTTCTTTTCTTTTTCCTTTTTTTTTGGGGGGGGGGGGGGGGTGGGGGTACCTTACAGATTTACTCATAGAAAACCCATCCAAACAAATCAAATCACTCCGCCGAATTGGTCCAATCCGGAGAAAAAATGGAATCTATACTTTTAATCTAGCGGAAAGTGTGTATCCAAACAAGGCCTTAGTTTTATGCTGGCTAGAATAAATAAGTGAAAAATACCTAGATGGGAGAACAAGGGGCATCACGAAAACTGAGTTCGTTATAAATTAATGGTTAGGGTGAGTTGAAGCAACACATTCAAATTAAATGAGAATAACAAACATATCCAAACTGATCAGGTTAATTTTCCTACCAAACTCCCAGCTGTCCTTATCTCCAACAATAAAAAGATGCTAACTATAAAATTAAGGTATCAAGAATGTGAAAGCCGAACACACTTTTCTTGGGGCCGGTTCTCACAGAGTTCAAGCAAGGAGCTTGGCGCCCTCAAAATGGAAGCTAGTTCCATTGCTTCATATAATTTGGCATTCGTTTTGTTCTATATCAATTTGTACAGTCAATATAAATTTAAAGGGAGATAAATAGTATTTTACATCTAACTCCGATTACTAAGAAAGCCCCGGATATAGACCTCATCCTGATCACACATTCAATTCATTACCAATTAACACTTGAATTTATTCTCCCCTACAACTCATAATTCCTCGTCTCCCAGTTCAAAGATGTAATTTTTGCTTAAAAGATGCCCCAAGAACACAAATCTCATGAAACTAATCGATCGAAAACGCTACAAATGCAAACAAATCAACTTGAAAACAAACAAACAAATCTTACATCGTTGCGCAGCTGAGGACCGAGCTGCTGGATGACGAGGGCGAACCTACGGGAGACCTTTTGGAGCATGGAATAAGAGAAGGCCCAGTGAGGCTCCGATGGGATCTGCTTGCTCATCCTCAGCTTCATCATCGCGTACGCTTCGTCAGGTTGCTCCATCATCGCTCCCATCGTCCCCATCTCTCTCTCTCTCGAGGTTTCTCTCTCCCTCTCTCTCTCCCTCTCTCTCGGTTTCGTTTCTCTTTTTTTCGATTTATTTACCTCTTTTTATTTGATATTTGTTCGATCCAATTTGATTCAGGACGCTGAGTTTGTGAAGAGACAGTTGTCGAAACATGTGAGGGGACAGTTGTCTAATTTGGTGGGCCCAAATTTTGAGGTCTCGTGGCCAAAAAACCGGTAATTATTTTGTGCGCTATTTACTTATTAAATAAATAAAGTATTACCATTTTTTAATATCAGCAATTAATCTGCTGCCACGTCGCCCTAGAAAAATCATATCATTTATGTCCTCAACTATTTTAAAAGCATTAATGATATAGAATCACCACCAGTAATTTTCTAGGCTGTTTTTAGTGATATATTACTTATTGATATCTTTATCATTAATGATTTCCTCGTTATTCCAAAACGTCGAGTAAAGTTGGACACTTTTTACTCTCCAAAACGTCAAGTAAAAAAAACAGAGAGAGTATCGGCTAAATTTCATGGAATAAATAATAGACTTAATTCGAATAGTATCATAATTATCATTCATTTTGTTGGACCTCAGACTTTGAAACCGAGTTACCAAACACCAAACACGATGAGAATACTACTTTGAAATGTACAAATGAAACCTTCATAGGCTTAAGACGGAAAAGCCGGAAAATGCGCAGAAAAAACCGATACACAAAAGGTTTAGAGATAATTTAGCATTTACAGTTTACATGTCTTACTTATTTTTACTAACCGCTAATAATGATAAGATACACAGCCAAATGAAAACAATGGATATCTGAAGAATGCAGGAGTTGCTAAGCATCATTTACAGGCTAAAACCCTACATTTCCCAAGGCTCGCCAGCTAAATGCACACACTAAAAAGAAATAAACCTAATAACAAAAATCCTACCAATGATGCAAGAGACTAGTTTACAAGAGACTGCACATTATGAGCTCCCATGCGATCTAACCGAGGACATAGATTGAGCCGATACGGACGCAGTCGGGCTTTGGACTTCTCTCTCTCCATTTTCTGTTATATATTTCCCGCTGATTTTGCTTATTGTTTCTTGAGCAACATCGATAAACCAATCATCGCTTGGGAGCACACTGCAATTTAATCGCAATGTAAAACGACAGGGGTAAGCAAGAATAAATGGAAACCACATTATATCTATCATTTTAACTTAAACCGGAAGGGGTGTCAGATTGAAATATCAATTTGATTCTCAGCTAGCCCCGCGGCAAGAAAGATCGACATACTTTTGCGAGGAAAAAAATCTTTAAATTTCTATTTTAAATTGCCAAATCTTCTAAAATTAGACATCTCGGTTAAAAATCTTTAAGAATCGTACTAGTTTGAAAAATCTGTAGAATTCTTCTTAAATCTTTTTTCGATGATTTCTAATATACATGAGCAAAAAAACTAGCAATAATGACTTCAGGTATCTTCATGTGTTTTACAAGGATAACAAATAATTTTAATTCCAGGCCATATTTTGAAAGGTTTGGTTTCATTTCAGTTACTAACTCCAATCATGAAACATATTGACATTGCATAGAAGGACACCACAAAATGATCTCTAGATCAGTTTATTTGTTCAGTAATGGGCATACCTATCTGGGTCCATTCCAGTGGCAGAAAATGCAAGCATCGTTCTCTTTATAAGAGAATTAATAACTTGATGGACATGCCTTGATAGGAATCGTCCTTGTCCGAAAAGGACTACAAACTGCATATCCAAATAAAACTGCAAAAGGAGAAAAGGCAGACGAACAATGATGGCCAATTTTAAAAAGCAACAAAAAGCGTGCAATATATACTCGTATCCGCCATCACTTCACCATGACTCCAAAGTTTATGATGAGGGAAATATTTTCTAGCTTGCTCCCGCAAGCTGAGCATCCTTTTTGTGTACTGAAACCTGGACTTTTATGCATCTGGATTATTTTTTATTTTTTTTTTAAAGCGGCTCTTTTTACATGTGAGTCCAGTATAACACTTTAGAGCCCTAGCCACGCACCAAAACTCGGAAGTTATGATGAGTGTTGACCGGTTGTATTTAACATTTTCAGAACATATACCTGTTGAAGGCCGAGAGGGCCCAAAGGTCTTGGCCCCTCTTCAATATCCTCCCAAAAACCCTGATCTTCTGATAGCCATATTATAACCGTTTCCGTGAGTCTCATCAGTAGCAAGGTGGCAAACCTTTCCCTGCCTACAAACATATTTGCAGCTATGCTAGCCATTCTATTTAATTTTGCATATAATTCCTGGACACAATAAGATTTAGAGCATAGATGAGGACTATGCAACGAGTTTCCCATAAAATCATGTAGACGGCAATTTAATTAAATTCATAAGGAATTGCCAAAGCCTTTGATATCAGCGACTATAATCACCAATTCCCACAATTCCAACTTCATGAATATTCTGGCATCAATATATTATTCATAAATGGTTTATCAAATATATAACAGTGTATAATTATCTATATAGTTTCATAATACGGTTACATGTTTGTGAATATTAGAAATTACCTGAAATATCGGAGATGGAGACCAATCCTGCCCATAATTTGCATCCATATTTATATACATTTCTGCACTAAGAGCAGTGTCGCCGTCTTCAGTGAAGATAAGATCAAGAGCATGCTGCCTACAGAAACTATCACGCAATTTCTCGACAGATTTATGTAGTTTCCTTTTCCATTCTCTTTGTTCTTGGATGTGGTTATGGCCATTTGGCTGGTGCATAGGTAAGAGCTTCATGGCTGCTCGAGGGAGCAACTCTTCTGCTAATAAAGATGCATCTGCTAACAAAGCCAACTGTTGAGTTTCAGTTTCGGCCAATTTTACTATTTTATTCACAGAACCTTCTAGATTTTCCTCATCCTCCATCGCACTTGGCAGTGCATTTATAAGCAAGTTTACATAGGAGCCGAATGCTTTTAAAAGGCCATTCAACGTTGAACCACCCAACTGCATGTTCAATAGTGGCCCTACGTCCTCAAGGAAATCCTGCAAGGTGTTGCAATGAAAAGACAAACGGAAGAAGATTAAAGCAAAGAAGAGCTGTTATAATTCTCAGGTCAAAATTAGAATTAGCTTAATATCCTGTTACATATAAATGTGTTATAAATAAATTACGCAAGAAGCAAATACTAAAGTGTTACTAAATTGGGCATATTGGTGTCACAATATGCTGGATACACAAGTAGGCATCCAGCAGATCAAACTCCATTATAAAACAAAGAAATCAGGGATCACTATGATAAATAGCCATAAGGAAATTTTACTCTCTCATGGGAAATAACGATCAATTTCAAATAGCTAGAGCTATCTGAGGTAGCATCTCTATTGCTTCTAAGGCAAATTGGTGTCATGATATAGAATATCAAACATGAATAAATAAATCATACTGAAACTGTTTTTCAAAAGATTAAATCTATATTCCATGCACTCCAGTGCCTTGCTTAATATCTAAATTCTTTCGTTTCAATTCAATGTGTGCCTGGTTTCTGGAAATCAATGTTCTATTAATATAAAACCACTAAACTGCATGGATGCATGACTGACTGCTCATCTCTAAGAATTACCTCAGAAAGGACTTCATGCTATATACTCTATATAAAAATATGCATTTGTTACCTGCACCATTGAATTGAATCGGTGTGCAGTTTTTGAAAGTTTGGGCTGGGCTATTGAGCTTGCATTTGATATCTTATTTGATGTACGGGGTACTGATGGTGTCAGTACCCAGTCATCAGCCGCAGCTAGAGCAGCAGTACTTTCTTCAATTCGTTTTAAATTGGCATCGAGTGCTTGCTCAACACTAGGCTTGAATAGATTCATTAGAACAGAAGAAAGGGCCAGCCCGCGATTTTCCAGCAAAGAACAATGACCAACAGCTATCTGTACACATTCTGCAGCAGCTCTTAGACCCCCAGCAGCTGCAGATGAAGCCAATGCATGCCTTTTGACAAGCCGAGCCAAATCTTGTGTTTGCTTTGTAGCCCAAGCCACCAATTTTGACATATAAGCTGACTCGTTGCCAAATACCTCTAAAGTGTCGTTCAAAGCTTGAGCAATGGCAGAAAAAACTTGTTGTGAGAGGGCAGCAGTATATGCTCCTCCATATGAAGTGCTCGTTGGATGAATAGTTTGCATATTATATTGAAGCCTTTGGTTATGAGCATTTAATATTAAACTATGTGCACGGTGTCCATCCCCAAGTCTTTTAAGAGCTGAGGCAGCTGTACGAAGTTCGACACCACGAGTTGAAGGTTGACAAGTTGCTTCAGCGAGCTGATCAGCCAATTTTTGGCGATGATCAGTGATAGCAGCATGCAACGAAATTAGTGCAGACGGACTTAAGCTTTTGTTCTCTTTTGCGTCGGCAGCTATATGCTCAGCCTCATCTAGGGCATCCAATGCTTCGTCTACCCTTCTCTCTGCAAGCAAAAGGTCGATTATATCGGGAAATTCTACCAACCATTTCTCTATATCTGAAGGCTCTCGGTCTTCGAGATTTGATATATTGCCTGCAGTGGACCCCTCAAAATCAGCAGATAAGGAATCAATTTTAACCTCTTCAGCTAAGTTATGAATTAAAGTTGCCTGTGTAGATAGCAGGTTTCGAATCGACAGAAGCTCGCCTTCAAGATCTGATATTTCCTTTGATGTTCTGCAAAGGATTTATTAAATGCACCAAAAATGTTGTATTAAAACTTGTCCTGATAAAAGAAAAGCAGAAACAGAAGATTAAGAAATTTGGAATCTTTCAAATTAGCTTACATGGAAAGACAGATTCAAGAAATAAGATTTCATAAAAGAGTTTCTGATTGAAAAAACACGGATCACAGGGGCACAATGAGTGTCTGCCTAAAACAACTAAAAATAGATGAAATGAAATCATTTAGAATAAAAACTCATTTGAAGTATCTCCTATCTTTAAACAATCTAAAATTCCCCAAAATTTTGGGTAACTAATGAGGTAAAAATTCATCAAAAGAAGCATTACATATCACTTAGGTCATACTAAATGGGAGTCCTACAAGTTGGGGGAAAAAGTATGATATAAGTCATAATCCAAGATTAAGCTAACAAATAATATCAGTATGTGTAACATTTCCAATAATGGCGGCAGGAAAAAAAATGTAGAAACTTCCTCGTAAGGCGACTTCGAAAATATATAGTGATGTTCACAAATCACAACAAACGTCTAATGCATTATTAATTACATGAAATTGTCGGTAGATGCAATTGAAGAGTGTTGTTGCAAGTAATTTGTGGTAAGTGATGCTACAAGCTGCCTGCTCAGTTACTTACCAGTGATACGATGATACTGCTCTAATCCAAGAAGCGACTATTTGATTAGTAATAAAACTATAAAACTGATGATAGTGGTTTTGAGGGCACAATTGTTAAGTGAGAAAGGTTTCAAAGGGCATATCAGAGTTGAAAGATGATATAATACTGAACAAGTTGCTCACTGACCTAATAAATGCCACATAGTTGGCATAAACACTTCTGCGCATTTCTTCAGCAGAAGCCTTCTTTAGTTCTTGAAGATAAGAGCACAAATTCCTTATTTCCTGAAGAAAAAAATGAATGAGAGAGCATGTTCACAAATTGGCTAGGTTGAAAGGATAAAGATTAATTTCACGGTAATAACTTGGATGGCGCATATAACATTATTAAAACAACTGATGAAAAAATAGCCAAGATCTAGCATACTAAATTTTTCCCATCGAGCGAATCGAAACATGCTACAAATATAAATGAAACCATAAGATTGAAATTCTGAAATTTTCCACCAGTAAAACATCAAATGGTTCAAAAGCTTTTTCTATCATTACAAGAAAAATAAGCACACAAATTCACTAAAATATACATATCGATTTTATATTTATCTTCTTTCTATCATAAAAAAAGTTCAACTTTCTTTCGCTCGAGAAATTGGACCAAAAAGGAAATTGTTCATATCTCAAATTATGCTAAAGTTTCAAACTTTATGATCGCTCGATATCCCATTGATCACTCTCCATTCCAATATGAGCAAATTAAATACATCCTTCCGTTTCCATGATAAAGATTTAATATTTTCCCCTCTTATTGAGGTTTTTTATATAGCAACCCTAAAAACTTACATATTTGTGTATTTCATGATTTCAACCCCAAAATTTGAATTTCTATATTTCACCTCAAAATTTCTTTAATTCTTCAAAATTCTACCTTGGTTGCTTTTCTAATGGAACATTCTCCAATTGAGATTAATTCTGTTAAAAATAACCAAAATGTCCTCATCTTCAACCTTCGTTCATGGTTATAAAGGGTTAGGGTTCTAAAAAATCTCTCTTTTTTCTGATTCCTTCAACCTCATATCTTGGCCAACATTCCTAGAGAGCTTTTACAGTCCTCCAAACTCTTTGGACATTAGACCTAATGGTCTTTTCCCTAATTGGATGCCATATATAAAAACATTAGACATGAAAAAAATAAATGGGACAAAAACTTTGTATCTTCTTATCAAAAGATTGGAGCCGCTCTTATTTGATACGCTGGTGACTTGAATTAGAGTTTTGCAAAGGATTTGGGTGGTTTTGAAACATCAATTGGCGAAGAATAGGGATTTGAGATGGATAAAGGGAAGGTTGAGAATAACCAAGACGACAAGGAGAGAAAACTCATTTGCTCCTTATCTTTTCATGTATCCCGACCCTCATTAACTTAAACCCATCCACAATTAGAGATAACAGAAAGAGCTGACATGAGAGATTTTTGGCTAGCGGAGAAAATTTGAATTATGGAATATTAAATTTTGGCGGTGAAAAGGTTACTAAAAAAACACATTTAAATTTCCTAGTTTTCACTCATCAGACAATAAAGCGTCAATCTTTACAAGAACCCAATACTATCTGCCAATTCCCGCTTTTATGACCTCTTAGTATCTTACGCAAATTAATTGAATGTGTTGTTCCATTTACATCAGGAAAGTTAATAGGAAATACGCAATAAATCTGCCTAAATCGTATTAGAACGGTGTATGGACCTCTAACAACCTTGGATTCTATCAGGCATTGTCTTGATAAAACATTTCTTGCCTCAGAAAATCTAGTTAGTTCGCTCAGTTCATAGTTGCCAGATGGCTTCCAACATACTGGTATCCCATGACTTTTGAGAGTGATGTGGCACACAACCATATCAAACTTCCTGCTCCGAAGACCTTCGATAAAAGTTCATATCGTCACTTGAAAATTACCAAAACAGCATTCTTTTTCAAAACTCGTGCCCCACTTTAAAGTTTCAAATTTTGCGGTCGCCAAATACCAGTTAAAATTTTGCTTTCGATTCTACCATAAAAGTTGAATTGGTCAAAAAATTCCAAAGACATCACTTGATTCATAGCTTTGACTACTTCCATGGTAAAATTTCGCTTTGTAACTAGACAATCTTTCTTAAAATCAGTGCATAAACATAATTTAATTTCCCAAGCTTCAACATTTATGCTTAAAGATTTGCAATCACTAACAAAATCAACTAATTTCCAATTCTCAAACAACACCTTACAACCAAAAATGAAATCAAAACCTAACCTTTTCGTTCATGCTCTGGCATTTCGACTGCACGTAAGCATCAGGATCGAAATTCGCGGTCTTGAAAATCTTGAGCTTATCCGCGAGCTGGACCCCACTCTCCTGCGCGCTCGAGTGATTCAGCCCCGACGAGATCAACCCCGAGGGGTTCGACGCCCTAGATCGCGACGATTTGGGCGGCGCAGCCATTGCTTAAATCTAAGAGATTTCGACGATCGAGTCGAAATTCTGTGCAAAGATTGAATCTTTTTGTTCCTAAACTTCACCGCCAGCGACGGGATCACGTCGGCGGCGAAGGAGGAGGTGAGATTAGTGTTTGAAGAAGGGCGGCGGTGACGGATATCGAGGAATGAGAGAATCGCCCGCCATTTGTGAAAACGCGGCGCTTTGAGGTGATGAGTTGGATCGCGTCACCGCCTTCGACTATCTCGCTGTTTGTATCTAAAATCTTTTTTGCCCTTTTTGGGATTTTTTTTTCCAATTATTTTAATTGTTCGCAATGATCTCGTCGAGGAACTCGGGTCAAATGATAAAGACTGCGTGCCCGACCCATTTGGTATATGACCCGTTAAATCGAATTTTTTATTTTTTTTACTTTCATTTTTTTTGGAGAAAAATAGATATGACCAATTAGATCCAAAACAATAAAACGTTGTCCTTAAAATTATAAAATGACAAGAGTTAAGTTACACATTGACCTGAATGTGAACTAAACAATGCCCTATTTTGTTTTATAGATACTTTATTATGGAATGGATTGAATTTGCCGCCGATACGGAAATTAGAGAGGGAAAGGACGGAGGCGAATCAAATTATACTGAAACACGGAAAAAAAAACATGCATCGTTTGAGGATACACATGGACTTTGGTATCCGCCCGACACGATAAAGGCTTGATCTGATAGGCATACATTCCGGACAAAGATTCATTTACGTTCTAATGGCTGCTTCATTGAAAAACGTCTTGAATTTTGTTCAAAGAGTTTATAATTGTTACTACTAGCATCCGTTCTTTCTTAGATCTTTGGATCGAAACTGTTGAACAAATGAAACCTAAGCGTACTTGATTAAATGGTTCAAAGTTCGAAGGACCGAAAATGAAAACTTCTTTTTGAGCTTGAGGACCAAATTTGATGGTGATATTCTCATGTATATAATATCTAACATGCCGACTACTCCAAGACATAGTTGTGAGACCGTTGAGAAAAGGATAAAAGAAAGAAAGATTTCATGCATTATATAACAAAAGGAGAGTGAGAGAGAGAGAGAGTCTCAAGAAAAGGAAGTACAACTTGTCCTGTTTATGATTATCAATTCTTTGCCAAACAAATGCATGAAATACATGAAAGAGTGAAACATATTAAGAAAGCAAAGCTAATCCAATAGTGAACAAAAAGTAGCTATAGGGTGGCAAATTATCCACCTATTGATCTATTGATCATAAAACAAAAGGTGGCTAACTTCATTTCCAAACAACCTCTAACCTCCCTCCAACATAATCTCTTCTTCCTCAACCACCACCACCACCATGTGGTGTTTGGTGGCAACACCATCTTTTGTTTGAACCAAACACATCATCTCAAGGAAAGCAAAGAATCCATAAAAGAAAATTAACGAAAGGGTAAAGAATTGACTGTGTTGCTAATTAAAGATTACTAGCAACCATTGGTTGTTAATTTGAAGTCCCTTTTACAAGACACAATTCCCATAATTGAGCATATATAACTAATTCCGCGTGAGGCATTAACTCGAAAGTTGGGAGAATTTATTTGCAATTTACGGATATTTTGTTGTAGAGCGAAAAGGTTAAGGTATTTATGCAGAAAATGCCAAAAGTTTAAAGTATTTTTTAAAAATGAAATTTCTTAAATGTTCGTCCCAGCCCATTGTTGGCTATGCCCAGCCCAGTCCAACTCAACAAAATAATTTTTTTAAGTGCTTGGAATATTTGAAGTTTAGACATTTCATTGACTTGTTGTGAAGATCCTTTTTGTTCCATGATTTAAATAGCTCATCAAATGACACTCAAACTTGGACTGCTTGATCTTATACGATATTAAATGTCCATACCACTGCATCACGGCTTCGAAATTATGATTCATCAAGAGAATATATATTTATTTATTCACACTCAAGAGACATACATGCACGTTATGATCGTCGTTCTCTATCAAGAATAGCATTAGCCAATTATGAATGAGAAAACACCATGATATTGGTATTTCTTGAATAAGTTACATGAAACTTTTCTATAAGACACACCATAAACTTAGTAATTTACACTAAAAAGGTACATAGGCTAAGATCATGACTAGCAAAAGAAACCAAGTCCAAATCACATTGAACCTCCCTCTCCTCCCACCACTTGCATGAGTACCGACAACTCCTGTAATATTATTAGCTTTCACTGAAAATAAAAATTTAAATATAGTTAGATACAAGAATGAGAGAAAATGATTATATGGATAGATAATTTTAAGAAAATAACCAAAGAAAGCAGCATGATTTTCTATTTCTTTTTTCTTTTTTGGAGCAAACTAATTAATGGGACAAAAGAATATGGAAAAAGAAAACCTGATTTGTCTTATATTCTTCCCTTATATTTACTTCTGCTGTATGGAATATGTGATTCGTTCATTAATTCTTGGGCATATTTGTTGCTTGGAGTATAATTCTGTATAACAAATATATATATCACCGGTTTTCCTTTTATAGGACTTCGCCACGGTCTATAAGAATGTGGGAGATGCTGCCGATCATCTCGGGCTATGACAACCCCTCTCTTATCATAGTTAAATCAAGAAGTTAAAATTTATCTATAGAGGGTTGACGTGGTAGCCGATCGTAAGACTTTGCTGGATTTTTACTGGAGGTTTGCTTCCTAGCATAGAAAAATGTTAAATTCTTGCGTAGGCTTGAGTTCTACAACTATCTACCCAAGAGACGAGTATCATCAACCCACTTGTTTGGCACTAATATCTAGGTGCTATGGGTCCCACCATTTTATCTCTTAGGTAAATTGTGGTGGGGTTCAAGCCCGGCAAAGTATTGGCATATCCTATTTGGATGGGAAAATACTTAGATGATGATGAAGATGATGATGATGGTAAATATACTTTTTGCAGAATTAAAGAGAAAGATTCAGATGTCATACCATCGTTGCTACTTTTTCCTTCAAGTATGTTCTCAAATTGCTGAAATTCTTTAGCTACTTTCGAATTTGGAGGAACTTTTAAAATACCTGCATGACATCAGCATTCCAAAATAAAACGACAGAAAAAATCAACCTAAAAAAATATGGAATACAAACCAACCTTTTAGTTAATTTTTCTTCAAAAAAAAAGAAAGGGGATGCATAGCTAAAAAATTTATGAGAAATATAATCATGCCAAAAACTAATATCTTAATTCTCTTGAATATGAATAACTCTTTTCAAGACTAATGTTGCACTTAAAAATTTCGGTTCCAATCGACTAATTACCGATGCTTCCGGTCTCCCGTTTGTAGACATAAATAATAAGATATATTAAAAAAAAAACTGCAGTTTATAAAGCTAAAGGACCAAATCTTTTACAATGTGAAAAGAAGTTTGAAGTATATATTTTGCAACCAGCGATGCCCTGCGCCCTTCGTTGAGTTCTTATAAATCAGTTGAGACATCATATATATTGGACATGGGATTAGAGCGACCCAGGTTGAGTTCTGTTGCAGCGGCACGAACCCCTAAGACAGAAGGAAAGTAAAACAAGATTACTCACCGGTGCAAGTGGAGACATTGAAAGGGGAGCCACATTTCTTAGGCAGCTGAATCGCAAGGTTGACATTAACCGTAAGGCCGAGATCCGGCTCATTCCGATCCTTGATGAGCACACATACACACTTGACGCTGTTTTGAGTCACCTCTCTGTACCCGGTGCAGCAATCCGGGGTCGGAAGCTTCGCGTCGCCTCCGACATACGGCAGGCACGTCGCCATCCCCATCAGCTGGTCGATGCACTCCGCTCGATCTGTCGCGAAATCAGAACCTCCGACGGCGATCAAGGACAACAAGCTCACAAAAGCCACAAGCAAGTGTAACAAAATGCTTGCCATTTGTTGTATGAGAGGGTATTGAGCTTGGTCTCTAGTATATAGTATGTATATATAGGAGATTGTTTGGTGTGTATTAATGAAGTTGGTTAGGGTTGACGAGAGGTTAAGGATGCTCCAGCAATGCTAGGGTTTTGAGGAGAGGGCCAAGGATTATTGGTTGTGCCCTACACCTTGCAATTGGGAGGTGAAGGATATGTATGTATGGGCATGACTTGATGTGTGATATGGTTAGGGTTAGGTTCATGTTGACATGCTGGGTTGCTGGCAACGGTTAATATCACAAAAACAGGTTTTTTTTTGTCTGTTTGAGATTAGAATGATTCCTTCTTGATTGAATGTGAGGAATTTTTTTAATGATTGAATTCAAGTATACCCCAATGGGAAAGGCCGACCGAATAAATAACGGTCAAATCAATCATTTCTTGTTAATTATAACCTTTTGATGTCCAAACCAGCTATATATTACAAGATAAAGAGAACCGTTGACGAACGTAACATCATACCCTGTCCTTAATCAAGTAAGCCGCAAGAAATTATCAATGTGATTGATACCAATTTTAAATATAGAATCATCAATATGATTTGAAATAAGTCAATTGTAGTTGTTTCATATTTTATCAAATAAACCAATCCCTATCCTTCATTAAATTAAAATTATGTACTTTAAATTATGACAATGTTATCACACTTGTGATATAAGATGAGAAGGAGACGTCTTCTCGGGATTATAGAGAAATTTCTCAACAATGGATACCCTTACAAACCTTTGGAAGCCTATGACGAGCTTTAAGATTCGTGCAAATCTTTTTGAATCTCAAAATCCATCCAAGAGGCTTGTAGAGAAATTTTCTCGACAAGCCCTCATGGACAAGGTTTTTTCTGAAGAGACATCAAAATTGAATTGACAGAGAAAGATAACCAATCAAGATAGGCATCATGCGGTTTCAGAGTTGCATCACTATATCTTGATAAAAAATTTAATGTGAGCTGATGAAGTGTTCAGTTCATGTCCTCGTCAATTCTACCATTTTCCCATGGAAACAGGGTAAGCCGCGCAACACAACTTTACAACGCTTCCCCTCTCGAGGCTGTGGACTTCGAACCCCATGGGGGGAAACAGCCACATTAACGCTTTCGGGAAAAATTGGTGAATCCCTTGAATGCGTGAGATGTGAGCATGGATGTGTTATGTACATAGATTAAAACTAACTGGACAGGCGCCAAAAAAGACACAACCTTATAACACAGAAATCTTTACAATCTCAGAAAGGTTAGTTGTTAAGTTGTTGACAGCTACATATAATTGAAACTCATATTAAATGTTAGAACGTAGAAGATGATGGAAACTGCCGTAAGAAACATATAAGGTGCACTTAAGTAAAGAAGAAGACAAATCATAGGAAACCATGGTATCTGCAATTTCTAAATATGCCTGTGTATAAACCCAACTCAACTGGGATGATAAAGATGTTGGCTCAAATTGATAACAAGGTCAGTGCCAGAGAAGAGAAGGCAAAGTTGCAATCAAATGGAGAGCTGCATATGATATCTAAGTCCACAACCAAGTCATGATCGGTATACACCGACGTTACTATCATCATCGACAGATCAAATTCAAGTCTCTAGCGCTCATATTGAAAATGCATCACCACCTAAATGTGCAGCCATTAACTGCTAATAGCAAGGAGCATACATAAACATAATCATACAACCAATTACAGTCATGATGAAACAACAACTGCAGAGGCTTGAGCGCTTGATGAAAACATTAATAGATCAAGGAAAGGAATTTTAAGCTGCAAAGTTGAGTGTTAAAAACTTAAAAGATGCTGGCAGAGTTGTGGATCACATGGGCTTTGACAAGTTGGTGCGGGGTCTGGTACTCTATGGCCCGCACTATGCTTTGTGTACCTTGTTAACTGTCCCAAGAGTCCCAGCTCTACATTATGTAGAGGCGAAAATTGATAATTGAATATGCATCCGTACGAATCATACAGGAAGTCGTTGGATCAATAAATACAGAAGTCGATGCAAAGGAACGGTTTCAATGTTTCCTTCTTTAAAGCAGTGTCTGCTGGAAACGTAAGCCAATGCGATAACAATTGCTGATGCTAAATCTGCAGAATGTAAACTACAGATGATTGCGGTCCTAATATGATGCCCTTAAATACAAAAACCTGCAGTACTTCTCACTGGATTTGCTGCAAGATTATGCTCATAGAAAACGGCCAATGCCATAAACTTCGACATGTGAATATTACATAAGTTAAAATCAAAAAAGGGAAGTTAGTATGGTCTCGGGCGCAAAAGCTTGTTGAAGTTTTCCAGTACAATGTCAAATGATTTTCTAGTAAGAGTTTAACATAAGACCATACGAGCATATAAATATTCATATTTATAATTCTGTCGATGTTCAACATGCATCTCCAAAAAATGTGACAAGTTCTAGCGCGTGACCTTGCTGAACAAACAAAAAGATTTGGCACTTCATACAATTCAGATCTTATGGCTATCAATGAAATTTTATTCTGCTTGAAATTTAATACTGCGGTTGCATGACTTATCACAACTATGGAAAAACTCAAACAAGACAATCAATCAAAATGAGGACCTAATAAAAGAACTTACAAACCATTGCAGAACTTGCTGTTAGCAAGAGTGATTTTCAAATAGCTATGCTCATGTTTGTCCATAACAAAACTATAAAATTCCAAACTTCATACATGTATCGACTTAAACCTGTTAAAGACAGTTAAGATAAAAATTTATAATAAGTATCCAGCACTGTCACAAGAAGCTTTGTAAAATTGGAGATCATGGTGCACTAAAATAGGAACTAAAATTTAGCAATCTCTACCGTATAAAGGATTACTCAACCCTTAAATCAGTATAAAGCAGCTCATTTCTCAGGCATGAGGTAATGACATATTTCCCAGACGAATTAATAGACGGCCAAAACGAAAATCACCAGAAAAAGAAGGAAAATAAAAACATATTTTTCCTTATCATTACTATGAGACACTGACATAATACAAATAGATTAATAAAACCCCTCTAGGGACTACATAATGAAAGAAAAAAAGGACGAGGTACATGATCTATCACCTTTTGTAACTTGCCAAATGGAACCATCTTTTATCGACCAAATTTTGTCATACAACTGTAACATAGCGGTGAAAGACCTAAAGAGAAGCATTAGTGATGAATCAGGCAAATTATACTAAATATTGGAATGTGAAATTAATAATTAATTTACCAAAAATAGCAAGATATAATTGTAAACACAACGAGGTGAATAAGTAACACAGTAACAATTAGATATTTAATATTTGTTATTCTGCTTTCAATGGCCGTGAATTTAATGAAAGTATAAACATCTACTGGCTAACAATATCAGGTAGCCGCTTTACTTTCCAACATCGCCACAATAATATAATAATACTCTTTCTATTTTTCTTTTCTTTCTTTTTAATAAAAAAACATACTCTTCAAGCAGATATACATGCATGCAGGAACGTCCGGTTGGTTATATAGATATGCATGCATTCATGAATATTCACATTAACTATGCCACTGAAATTCTTGAATAGTCAATATCCAGAACAATAAACACAAAGGAATCAAGAACTTCTAAAACAAGCCAAGATACAGGCACAAGGCATGTTGAGATAGGCCCGAGGATAATAGCTTAATTTGTATTAAATATAAAATGCAAGTAAATATAAGCTAGTATAACTAGAGAAAACTCACTTAAAATTTTTTAACTTCTTACTCACTACAGCATCATGATAGGTCGTCCAAAACATTTTACACCTACAGAAAGAAGGACCAATATGGCTTTGTTGACGTTCAAAAATGTGATTTCTCTAAAGGAAATTTCAATAGAATTTATCTTACTTCTTCTTTGCAAAGTTGCTTTATGTGATAATAACTCTGATACTGGTGCCACTTCAAAACACAATTGAACTTAATCCAAGAGCATGTAAACAATTTCATGTATGGTTTACTTCGAGTTATGTTTGTTATATCTGATTACTCGGCTTTATAGACGAAAATTTCTTTTTTAAATAAAACACACTATAGTTCATGCATATTGAATAATTCTATTAGTTGATTTTTATTCCATCAAAGGAACACACAACATGCTGTTTTTTCTGAGAAAAGGATGCTTAACAAGAATGGCCCAAGTTCTCAACAAAATAATTAAATTCTGATAACAACCCTGCAAGTCATTTTGTTTTATGGTTGGAAAAATGAATTAAAAAAACTAGCATCAACAAATCCAAGGCCTCACCAGACTAGTTAGAGTAAGAAAAATGAAAAATGCACATTCATTAGAAAGAGTCTAATATTCTCATTTTAGTATTGTTTGATCCCAAATCTATGAAGACGGTTTGAGAACCTCCGATCCAATTGATGAGATGTGAAGTGGAGAAGGTTTTGAATTACACAAATTAAATATAGAAGTTACTAAAAAAATTGATTTTCTGGGAGAAGAAGTTCTACAAAAGACTTTTATTAATTCCCCTTCCAACTAGAGCACTACAAATTACAAACTCTAAAATCTTGATTACAATGAGACTAATAGCCCTTTCTTAAAGCATCAAAACTCCTAGTTAATTATAGAAATTGCTTATTTTCTAATTCTCATGTTACCTAATTTAGGAACCTTGTATTTCTCATTGTTGGGGTTAATATTTAAACCCCGTTGTCAGAGTTAAAAAATCAAAATTAAAGGTCAAAAAGTCAAAATCACCACCCAAGTGGATCCGGATCCCGCTAACTCGGTTCCAACCCCAAGCAACTAGGCCCGCGCCTAAACCGTCTCGAGCCCAGGCAAAGCCGCCCCCATCCCGAGGAAGAAAATAAAATAATTATGTAGCAAATAAATGAATATGTAATTTTTTAGAATTAAATGTAAAAGAATTGGGCAAGAAAGCCATAAATTTTAAAGCCCAAGGAGCTCAATGTAAAATGCAAGGGATATAAAAGCCAACCTTCATGATGAAATAAAGGATAATTCTCCTATGCTAAAAATCTAGAGTTTTTGTGCCGCCATTTTCTTCTTCCTCTTACCTTTCACGTAGAGTCTCCTCTTCTCTCTAAAATTTTTCCTTGGAGAAAATCCCTCCTTCCACTATAAATATTTTTACTCCGAAACCTATACAAAAAAAGAGAGATCTCCTTGTCACTTTATTCTCTGTTCATCAAGATTTAAAAATCCCAATCCATCAAGATCCAAGAATCTCTATTCATTTCGATCCCCAAAAAAGAAGAGATAAAAGGGGAACTCATCTCCCAAACAAAAAAAAATCATTGCGGCAAGATCCAAAGATTTAAAAAAGGAGTAAAGGCTTATTTTATTTTTATTCAAGATCAAATCCTAAATCTAAGGATGAATAAAAAATCAAACTAAAAAGATGCATAAGCTTCACAAATCGAAAGCAAATGCTTTCTGAAAGTACAAACTTTCATCTTAGGGTGTGCCTTATGAAAACGAAGAGCGCTTGCTACGAAATTACGCCTGCGAGCATGTGCGCTACGTGCAATGCACGTAGCGCTTTCTGCGAATTTGCGCATGTGCGCTACGTGCACCAGCGCCAAGGGCGTTTTTTGCAAAATTGAGCATGTGCGCTACGTGCAATGGCACGTAGCGCTTTCTACAAATTTGGCAAGTTGCTATGTGCAATACACGTGCGCCAGCGCCATGGGGGCTTTTCTGCAAAATCGCGCATGAACGCCACGTGAATGCACGGGCGCCTGCGCCAACGACTTGACCTGATGCACCAGCGCCAATGTTGCATTCCACAAAACTGCGCAAGTGCGCTATGTGCAATGCACGTGCGCTGGCGCCAAACATGAACAAATGCGCTAGCGCCAGATATCACAAAGAGCGTCGCGTGCAATGCACATGCGCCGGCGCCAATAAATAAACCAAGTGCGCCAACGCCACGTGCACTGCACAGACGCAAGCGCACATCGGCGCTAAGCCAAAACATTAAAACTTAGAAAAATTGGCTAAGTATTGAAGCCTATGTACCCCAATAGGCAGCCAAGTCAAAATACTTGGCTGGAAATTAAGTTCCCAATCCCAATAAAAGCTCTTATGCTTTCAAAATAAAAAGGAACTTATGTACCTCATTCATGACGTGAGAATTGAACATAAGTTCACCTCCTTGGCAAACCAAAAGATCAACATGGGGGTTGTCTTAAACACAAGGATTAAGTAATATTTAATCAAAAATAAAAGAAAGCAATGCTCTTTCTTCCTAAAAATTCCAACATTAATTTCAAACACCCATATCCCATGTTGAGTTCGTATGATTCACAAACCCGTTAATCGGAGGTTCCTTCGTTTCGGAGCAAGGGGTAAATAACCTCAGTTTTGTCCGCGACTGCCAAAGATTAGAATCTCCTACAATCAATAAACCCCCGCCTATCTTAGGCAGGGAATCTATATATGCCTGACAAGCGAGCGCATTCCCACCTCAATAGGATGGCGAAAAACACTCTACAGATTTCTAGCACGTCCGGTGGGATTTTATTTCTCCCCCTATATTTCGAGTCGAACGTTCATACGAACACAATTAATATATACGTCTTCGTTGTACTGAAATCATGCTCTTTCATGCAGGTTAGCAACTTTCAATTACCAATCCAAATTCAACGACGATGTCTCCAAGAACAAGCTCAACTCTCGATGCAACCCCCAACTCGTACACAATGAAGACAAATGCTCGAGTGGTTCTCCCGGAAAATCTCATGCGGCAGTAGAAAAACCGTTGCTACTATTCGACTTCATCCTGTTTTCGTCAGACTTCAACGCTCCTACCGCAGAGGCTCCAGTAAGCCAAGTGACCAAACCGGCTTCAAAATGGAGGCCGAATGTTTTGATCGCCAGGACACCCCAGCCCAAGCGCAAATCTGTCTTCAAGCGGCTTTGTTGCTCCAGCCGAGGGAAACACCGTCAAAACCAAGGAAATTACAAGGTGTCTCGAGCAAGCTCATGCGGTTCCCTTAACAATTGCACGAATGGGCATCTTCTCTGGACCCCCGGTCAATCGGTCCATGACGGCTTCCAGAAAAGCAGATGCCCGCCAATGTCTCAGAACTGAAAAATTAAGACAGAAGGTATAGAGCCAACAAAAGAGCTAGGACTCCGGCCAAGTTGAATTTCATGAGGTTCCAAAAACAGAATTACCCCGCAACAACAGCTGGGTCGATCGTGAAAATCAACAATTCTTTCGAATCTTTAAAATGGGTTCGAAGAAATGCCATGACTGCAAAGATCAAGAAGACGTCGATCCAAACGGTACTGCGAAAGATGTGTCCAAGCCTCAATACGGAAAGTATGACACCAACTCTTCAAGAGTCTATCAAGCGTTCCATGCCACGCGAAAGCAACGGGAAAATCCAGAAAGAGGGTACCGGCGCCACCCAAGAACCCGACCAGGTTGACTGGTTTCAGTCGTTTGTCCTTTCCTGAAGAGGAAAGGACACGACGACGGTCCTAAAGATCAACCACCAACGATAAATAAAATGACCGGATGTGTGATCCACAGTCTACATGGCAGGCACTCGCCCCAGTGACAAACTTCGTAGCAAGAGAAAAGATAGGCTGCCACCAGGTCCAATCTGGTTTGAATGTGGCTGCCACTTTCCAGGCCCAGGCTCTTCCGGAAGACAATGAAAACCATTTCGGTAAGGATGCTAGGGAAAAGGATCCCTCAATTCATGATGAGTCGAGCTCGGATAGCAAAGAGGGGCCGACTTTCTGTCCAGGACCGTAGAACAAAAGCTACTTCAAGAACTCCGAAAACAGTTTAGAAGCAAAGATAATGAGATGACCAAGCTCTACTCCAAAATTGATGATCTGACAAACATTATAATGCAGCTCACGGCCCAAGTTTGCTCGACCGCCACCCAATCAAGCACAAGGCTCTATTCACGAGCCGGGTGACGACCTGAAGCAACCAACGTATGTTCCCTTAAGCCCAAAGATAAGCGAGCCACCGTCTCAAGGTATATCTTAACTCTCGATGACAGCTGCCCGTTAACGCAAGATCAAATCATGGATTTGGTCACAAACAAAGTCAAAACGTTGGTTACCGAAACCGAAGCACAGAAAGATGTCGGTAGTAGTGGGATATTGTACCTGGCACAATATGATCTTGTGGAGTTTCCCAGCGGCTACGTCGTCCCCAAATTCGGAAGGTTTAATGGGACAAGAAATGCAAATCGGCACATTTTAAAGCATCATGCGGGAATACTGGGGGACAAGGATGCGCTTCTCCTCCGCCAATTCGTTAATAGCTTGACCGACATTGGCTTCGATTGGTACACAAGCTTACCGAACGTCTCCGTTACTACATTTGCCCAAATGGAATCTCGGTTTAGGCAAAGATTCACGAGTGTCGGCGATAAAATCACCATTGCTGACCTTGTGAGAATCAAGCCACAATGCAACGAAAGCAACACGGACTTTATAGCCCGATAGTGCAATCTCACCGTCAAGTATGAATCGCCGTTAGAGTAGATCCAATCCGTCAGCCTCCTCATAAGAAATCTCGACAATTGGATGACTCCGTTCCTATGCACCAAGGGTCTCAAAACGTTCCAGGAACTGGCCAAGAAGGCTCAAATGTTGAAACGCTCAAACCACGAGTCTACTCCGGAACCCCGAGTCAATAATAAACTCTGGAGGAACCGGAAAGACGATAATCGCAAAAAGGGAGTTCCAATAAAGCCGATTCTTTCAATACGTCTGACGATGAAGGCAAGCGGAGAGCGGACAAATCAAAAACCGACCAGCATCGGAAGCCAATACTGGAAGGACCGACTCTAGAAGAGAGGAAAAGCAAGGGTTACTCCTTCAGAAGGGACAAGGTCGTTAAAATATTCAAGAACGCCCTAAAGAACGGTTTGCAATTGCCAAAATCAAAGAGGCCACATAAAGCAAATATGACCAACAATCCCCTGTATCCCCTGTATTGCCTATATCACAAATGGTGAGTCATGCAATTAAGGACGGCTACGTTTTCAAGGATTGAGTCGAGAAACAATACAAGGCATAATGGCAAGGGTAACATCTAACAGAAGTGTAATACCAAGTGCTCGTACCAGTGCCTCAGGTAGCAACATAATACATATATGATGTATGAATGCATGAAAACAGAATGGAACTGAATGAGAAAACTGTTTTCATATCTCAGTGAGATTTCTGTATAAAAATTGAAGTATCTTCAATTGCCAAAATCAAAGAGGCCACATGAAGCAAATATGACCGACAATCCCCTGTATTGCCTATATCACAGAATGGTGAGGCATGCAATTAAGGACGGCTACGATTTCAAGGATTGAGTCGAGAAACAATACAAGGCAGGAGAAATTGAACTATCCAACGGCGTGTTAACAAACAATCAAAATGCGACCGCCAACTCCATACAGACAGAAGCCGAAGCCTCCTGGGACCAAATGGCTCAACCATCCACTCCAGGAAATGATGCCAATCTGTCGCAACCTCCATGGAACGTATACATATCAAGAAGACGGAGAAGATGTTGAGGCTGCTTCAGAAAGAACCCAGAATCAAATGGGAGGAGCAAAAAGAGCCCGGTGTTCGACTATCAATTCTCCTTAATCGAACTCAAAGCCCAAGATGCTTAAAAAGAAGAAAAAGAAAAGTGTTGCTCGGCGTAAAGGATCTGCGAGGAAATCGATCATTCAAAAATATATTGATTCCCTCGAAAATTATGTGCAAAGGGAAAGAACCCTAATTTAATTGAAGGAGTTCTTCCCTATAGAAGCAGCAGAAATCCTGGAAAAGCTAGAAGATGCTGAAGATGAAGTCCCTATGGTGACTTGCTACGCTATTCATATCGGCAGCGACTCCGAGAAAGAGCTCTGATTTCCCAAAAAAGACGATGAGCCTGCCACAAAAGCGAACGAGACCCAACTTCGAAGCTGCAAGGCGCTACCATCGAAGTAGGGCAATTTCCCAAAGGAAAGGGAAAAACAGGTTCCAAATGAAAGGATGGTGGAGAGCCGGTTCATAAAGACTCGGGCTCTTCCTCAGTAGACTACAATGTCCTGGCTCATCTTTGAAAGCTCCCATCTCTCTTGAGCGTCTATGATGCTCTTGTTTTGTCTGAAGAATTTAGAGATGTTCTCATTTACGCTCTACAAAACCCTGAGGGGCACCAGGCTTGCTTCGCAAAAATCAATATGAAAAAGGCCTGGAATACTTTGCATACGATCTCAGTCACATTCAAGGAAGAAGACCTGCTACTGGGGACGGCTGAGCATAACAAGCCACTCTACGTAATAGGATACAGCGACGGGGATAAGATTAATCGCATATTGATTGATCCAGGGTCCTCGGTGAATATCATGAACCTACGGACTCTAAAGAGATTTATCAATAGACATCCGACACCTATCAAAGTATCAAAGGATTGTCATTGAGGGCTTCAACAAAAACTACTAGCAAGTCCTGGGATCCATAGCCCTGCCAATCAAGTTTGGGGACCTACAAACGGAGGCTAAGATATATGACATTGATGCCGACACATCGTATAAGATCCTCTTGGGACGATCGTGGCTCCACGACTACAGCATTGTTCCATCAATGTATGAAATAAACCAAAGGAGGCGAAGAAAAACGCATTGACAGAGACATACGGCCGTTCGGTGTACATGAAGTCCGATATGAAGATTCTCGGTACTTCAAAATGCCAATCCACAACCAGCCAAAGACGAGACGGTCTTGAGTTTCGAAAGCAAGTCTGAGACAGCTGTCATCTTCAAAACCAAAAATCCTCAAGCGCCTGCATTTCGGCAGTGACACTGATGAATCTAACGCTGGAAGCTCATCCTTTCATAAAACTCGTCCTCATTTCGGCAGCAACATGGACGAGTCTAATACTAAGGGCAAAATCCTTCAGTAAAATTCGCCCTCGCTTTGACAGCGATACTGAAGAATCAGATGCAGAGGATTCGTCTTGCAATAAATGTGCAGACAAAGCCCTTATGCAGAAAGCAAAACTAAAGGAAACCCCTGAAATAACATAGAGATCTCTGGCCATCACAAGGGTTCCGGAGCAGATGTGCAAAGAGCTTGACGCGCTGTCGGTCTCCACTGTAGACCAATTGAAAACTTTCTGTGTCTCTGAAAGAAAGAACGGGTAAAGAGGCATCTTGTTTTATGGGTCAGACCATGTCGTGCACCCGAACGATTTGTCTTTGACATGTCTTCCTTATGAGAGGAGCATAAGAACCGTCTTGAACCCCAAGTATCATTAACCCGAGATGCGGAAATATTTTAAGACATGTGGATGCCTGTTATATCAAACGGAGTCCGAATCGAAACTCTATGAAGATCTATGGCATCCACCTCAAGCCTGATCACTCATTGATGGGCGAATCCCAGATAGATGTGATATATGTTTCATCCAGCCTAATGTCATGTCCTGCTACATGATCCATGTCAATGAGGCCAGGGGAATGTTAGAAGATAATGACGAGCTAGGTGAGCCAGAAGAAACCTTTCAAGAGTTCGAAGAAGGCGGACAAGCAACTTTCGACGAGCTAACTGAAATCGACTTGGGACACCCGATAACCCAAGGCCGACCTACACCAGCTCGCTCTTGTCAGAGGAAGTAAAAGAGCGGATAATCGCACTGCTGTATGAATTCATCGACTGCTTTGCGTGGACGTACAAAGAAATGCCCGGCCTCTCCCCTGAGGTGGCCGTGCATAAGCTGGCTATATCTCCAGATGCCAAGCCTGTCAAACAAGCTCCTTGAAGAATGAGGGAGCTGGAAGAAAAGAACTTCAAGGAAACCCAAGAAACTCATTGATGCCGGCTTCATCAGAGAAGAGAAATATGCAGACTAGATCGCATATATTGTTCCAATAAAGAAGAAAAATGGGCAAATCCGAGTTTGCGTCGATTTCGGGGACCCTAACAAAGCATGCCCTAAAGACGATTTCCTGCTCTCGGTCATTGAAATGATGATCGAATCGACGGTACCTCAAGTTACGAGCTGTTCACCTTCATAGATGGCTCGTCAGAATACAATCAAATCAAAATATCACCCGAGGATGAAAGACACGGCGTTTCAAACCCCGATGGCATAAACTGTTACAGGATGGATGCCATTCGGACTAAAGAACGTTCGCGCCACCTATCAAGGAGCAATGATGAAGATCTTTGATGACTTAATCCACAAAGTCCTTGAATGCTACATGGAAGATCTGGTCGTCAAGACCAAATCAAAAGCCAATCACGTCCAAGATCTCAGAATTGTCCTCACCAGACTGAGAGAATACAATCTAAAAATGAATCCTCTGAAGTGCGCTTTTGGCGTGTCATCGGGAAAATTCTTGGGCTTTATAGTCCGATATCGAGGGATCGAAGTCGACCCATCAAAGATAAAGGCAATCAAGGAGATGCCTTCTCCAAAGAATCTGACGCAGCTAAGATCCTTCCAAGACAAGCCCGCTTACATATGAAGGTTTATCTCGAACCTATCGGGAAGATGTCGACCTTTTTCAAAACTCATGAAGAAAGGTGCTCCTTTTTCCAAATAAACCACCGATCCTCTACACTGCTGCACTAAACGGACCACTCGGTGTGCTCCTCGTCTAAAACAATGAGGGAAAAGAAAATGCTCTCTACTACTTCAGCCGAACATTAATCGAGGCAGAACACAAATACTACCCGATCGAAAAGCAGTGGCCCTGATGTTCGATCTCCAAGATCGACCCGCTGAAATATTTAATGACCATAGCAAACCTAAGCGGTAGGTTAGTAAGATGGGTCGTCATGCTGCTTGAGTTTGACATAGCCTATATTCTTCAGAATGCAGGAAAAGGACAAGCTTTAGCAAACTTCCTCGCTGCTCATACCCTACCTGAAGGGTCACCACTAAATTGCGAGTTACCCGATGAATAAGCGATGCACCTCAAAGATAGCGAACCATGCTGGGATCTCTATTTCGACGGAGCATCATCAATGAGGTCTTCCATCAAATCAAGCATCCCGTAGATAAAAGCTGGGATAGGATTGGTGATTATCACGCCATCAGGGGGAACACTACGACGTTCTCTCGCCCTTCCGAGCCTCGCACAAACAACTAGACCGAGTATGAAGCCCTAATAGCTGGTCTCGAGCTCGCTATAGAAATAGAGATCACTCGGCTATGCGTCTACGGAGATTCTCGGCTGATCGTCAACCATGAGAGTGGCGACTACAAAGTATATAAATATGAGTTAGCTCGATACAGAAGCCGGGCCGTGGAACTCATGAAACAGTTTGCCTACATTGAACTAATGAGAATTCCCAGGGCATTGAACAAAAAAGCCGATGTACTCGCTCACCTAGCCAAAGAGTTGGTTGATCCCGATATGGATGAAATTCTGATCCGGGTCAAAAATCGACAAATTCTACCTCCAATCTCTTTACAGAAAAAAAATCGTAGAACAAAAGTACGACCCCGCTGAAGAAGTCCTAGTCATTAAAGACGCGCATGATTGGAGAGATCCCATCATAGAGTATCTCTGATATGACGAGCTGCCAGAAGAAAAATCCATAAGGGCTTAGCTGAAGAAAAGGGCTCTTCAATATGTGTTCGTAAATGACACAATACCGAAGATCATACGATCAGCTCTCGCTCATGTGTCTGTCATCGACTGAAACCCAAAAAGTCATGAAAGTTCACTCGGGCGTCTACGGAGCACATCAATCTGGCTCCAAAATGCATCTTCAAATCAAGCGACTTAGATATTACTGGTCTACCATGATAAGGAATATGCGAAGAAATGCTACCTCTGTCAAATACACGGCAACTCCATACACAAACATCCCAATCCGCTACATCCTACCGTAGCGTCATGTCCATTCGAAATATAGGGCACCGACATAGTCGGCCCAATTGATCCTCCGTCATCTAAAGGCCATCGGTTCATATTGACCGCAACTGACTACTTCAGATGGACTGAAGCTGTCCCGCTAAAAAAGCTAAGACAGAAGATATTCTGACATTCTTCCGGCATAACGAGTTATACCGTTTGGTCACACAGAGGCGGATCATCTCTGACATCGGGCCTTCTTTCAAGAGCTTCAAAGTCTCAAGATTCGTCACTCAACACAAGATAGACTGGAGATATTCCTTCATCTATAATCCAAGAGCCAATGTGCTGGCCGAAACCTTCAACAAAACTCTATACAAGCCCCTAAAGAAAAATACTTCAGCCAACAAAAGGGACTGAAATCTCAAGCTCCACAAGACGCTGTGGGCGTACCATACCATGCACGGCACTCCAACCTAATCTACCCCATATTCATTGCTCTTCGGAGTGGAAGCAATTTTCCCCCTCGAAATCGAAATTCTAAGTTTAAGAATGGTCATCCAGCACAGTCTGACAAAAGAGAAATGTTCTCCTTCGGCCTGAAGAGCTCGACGCGTTCGAAGAAAAAAGATTCGAAGTACAACAAAATCTGGAGCTGTGCTAAGCCTAAATATCACGGGCCAATGACAAGATGACCCGCCTTTGTGCTTTCAGGAAAGGCAAATTGGTATTGGTCCTCAGAAGACCGATCATTCACAACCGACGTGCAAAAGGAAAATTCGTACCAAGCTGGAAAAGATCATACATGATCAAGAAAGTATTTAACAGAGGAGCCTACCAATTGATAAGCGCCAAGGGAAATAGGCCCATGCCATCCATCAACGGCCGATATCTCAAGAAATACTACGCATGAATGCTCCAAATCGCGGATAAGCTAATCCAAGACGGCCCCCGCAAAAATACGCCAAAAGTGCCAAACAAGAATACGAGTCCAAAATTGACCCCTAAGTCGTTAAAGTGGGGATAAAATATCCCTAAATCGTTAAACTGGAAATAAATGACCCCTAGGTCGCCCCTTGTACAATCCAGTGTAGTAATGCAGACGCTAACCAAAATCCAACCCCCAAATCCTCCAATGGTAAATGATGCGTCATTCATGGCACTATGCTTCAGTGTTAGCGTGCTCATGCCGAACCAAAATCAAAATTCCAAATTCTCCTAAGGCAAATGATGAATTGCTCCGGACACCGTGCTCCAGTGATTAGCAACGTTGTTGCCAGCTCGGAATCCAAAATTCCTAACTCAAGTTCAAAAAAATTGTCTAAATTCCACTTGATAAGTACTTCCAAGCTTAAAGAAGGTTTCGCTAAACAAGGCAGGAATTAGATAAATCAAATCAAAGTTCCACACGGCAGTGTTTCCATGTTCAAAAACCCCGCTGGACAGATAGGAAACTTCCAAATCAAATCAAGTATCGACAATCCACGTTGCAAAAAGTGAACCAAATAAAGCAATGACCTCCATGTCGCCTAAAGAGACGCAACAACCTCCACGTCGCAAAAAAGGAACCAAATCAAGCAATGACCTCTACGTCGCCAAAAGGGAAGTACCGACCCTCTGCGTTGCCAAAAAGGAAGCAACAATCTCTACATCGCAAAAAGGGAAGCAAATCACGCAACGACCTCCACGTCCCCAAAAGGGAAGCACCGACCTCCACGCCGTCAAAAGGAAAGCACCGACCTCCACATTGCCAAAAGGGAACCAAGTCAAGCAACGATTCTACGTCGCAAAAATAGAACCAAATAAAGCAACGACATCCACGTCGCCAAAAGGGAAGCGACGGCCTCCACGTCGCCAAAAGGGAACCAAGTCAAGCAATGATCTCTACGTCGCAAAAAGGGAACCAAGTCAAGCATAGGTCGTCTACGTCGCAAAAAAAGAACCAAGTTAAGCATCGACCGTCTACGTCGCAAAAAGAGAACCAAATTAGGCATCGACCTCCACGTCGCAAAAAGAGAAGCAACGACCTCCACGTCGCAAAAAGGGTATCAAGCAACGACCTCTACGTCGCCAAAAAAGAATCAAGTACCGACCTCCAAGTCGTAAAAAAGGAACCGAACACCAACCTCCACGTCGCCAAAAGGGAAGCAAATCAACATCTCCATAAAAAAAGATCCATAAAATTCATGCATACGACCCATACACGTGTGCATTTAATGATAAAGGCACTTTGTTGGGGTTAAAATTTACACTCATGCTGCCAAAATTAAAAATCAAAATTAAAGGTCAAAAATTCAAAGTCAACACTCAAGTGGACCCAGGTTCGACCCCAAGCAACTGGGCCCGTGCTCCCAGGCAGAGCTAGCTCCATGCTGATAAAAAAATAAAATAATTATGCAGCAAATAAATGAATATGTAATTTTTTAGAATTAAATGTAAATGAATTGAGCAAGAAAGCCAAAAAATTTAAAGCCCAAGAGGCCCAATGTAAAGTGCAAGGACTATAAAAGCCAACCATCATAATAAAATAAAGGATAATTCTCCTCTGCTAAAAATCTAGGGTTTTGATGGCTTCATTTTCTTCTTCCTCCTACCTTTCACGGGGTTCTCTCTTCTCTCTAAAATTTTTCCTCGGAGAAAATCCCTCCTCCTTCCACTGTAAATATTTACTCCAAAACCTATAAAAAATAGATCTCCTTGTCTCTTTATTATCTGTTCATCAAGATTTAAAAATCTCAATCCATCAAGATCCAAGAATCTCTACTCATTTGGATCCAAAATAAGCAAAGGGAGAGAGGAACTCGTCTCCCAAACAAAGAAAAGATCACTGCGACAAGATCCAAAGATCTAAAAAAGACCAGAGGCTTATTTTCTTTTTATTCAAGATCAAATCCTAGATCCAAGGATGAATAAAAATCAAATTAAAAACAAGCATTTGCTTCATAAATCGAAAGCAAACGATTTCTGAAAATACAAACTTTCATATATAGGGTGCGCCCTATGCAAACGCACAAGCGCCAAGGGGCGCTTGCTGCAAAATTGCGCCTGCGCTACGTGCAATGCACGTGCGCCAGCTCCATGGGCGTTTTCTGCAAAATTGCACATGTGCATGAAAGTGTTTGTTAGCACCACCACTGGGTTTTACTAGTATCAAGCATGCCAATTTAAAAAATTTTGGATGCTAATTAACACTAAACAAGAATCGAAACTAGATGATTAGGATTTAACTATGATATAACAAAAACTTTAACTAAGTAAAGGATGCTACAACCTTTGTAGGCCGTGTCCTCTTCTTAAGCTCCGTGTAGTAGTCCACGCGACTCCACTAGGCTCCACTTAAAGTTGGATCGAGCTTCCTTTGCGATCTTCGTGCCGAAAATGATCCACCAGAAGCTCTGCTAATCCAAGCTATCTCTTCACTAAACTCTTTAGTGAAGTAAACACACTACACCAAAATGCTAATATAGTATAGGATGGTGAAGTAGGGGGATGTTTGCTCATTAGGGTTCTCACAAGCTCAAGGTTTCACAACTCATGTGAGGGATTGAGCTTGGAGGTGAAGAAGATGGAGAGAGCAAGGAGCTGAAGTGAATAAGAATGTTCAAGCATCAAGTGAAGAATGGCTTATATCTTTTTTCAATAATTGAAGCATCCATTTTAAAACTATAATCAAATGAAACCATGCTTCAATAGTGAGTCAAGACCAATATTATAATCATCAAAGCCATGCTTCACCCATTCCTCAAAAGTCACTCCATTTTCCACCTCATTTTCTATTTTCACAAAATAGAAAATCAAACCATGCTTTATATATATATATATATATATATATATATATATAAAGATAAGCAAATAATTTGTGAGCAATAATATTAGTCAATATATAATTATATTAAGAGAATAATGAAGGAAAGATGCCATGGGAAAGAATTTCCTCCTATGGCGTCGAAAAAGTAAGCCCTCCATCGTGTTTTCTGACAATCGGAATCCATCATTTTCATCGTAATCATCTAAGATGTGGGTACGCCAAATTTCATGTGATTTTACAACTTTTTCACCGTTGAATTAGTGGGTTCAAAATTAACGGTTTACCAACAATATAACTTTTTACATTGCTAAATCAACGGTGAAAAATTGTAGAATCACATGAAATTTGGCGTACCCACATCAGAGATGATAACGATGAAGTTGATGGATTCCGATCGTCGGAAAACACAATGGATGCCTTATTTTTTCGACGCCATAGGAAATTCCCTCCTATAACCTCTTTTCTCCATTATTCTCTTATATCAAATATAAATATATATCATATTATTAAATCAACACTTGATTTAATAATCCGGTTATATCACATATAACCGACTAATATCATTTATCTGTATAACACATTATCAAATCAACACTTGATTCAATAATCCGGTTATATCACATATAACCTAACTGATATCAAATAACCGCCAGATTAGAATACCGTATTACATACTCGTATTTAATCAGGCCCATGCACATATCAGCATATGTGCCCTACTTCGTTTCGCTTGAACTAGGAAACTTCTATGTGGGACTCTAAAGACTCGTTAATACGCCAGCAGTAGGTGATGATCACATCAATCACCCACAAGCCGTCAGCGGTACTAGCTGGACATAACGGCTACCCAGGTATTGAGCGATTAGAAGATCAACAAGCAAGCTTGTCCAAAATCTCATAAAGCCTATAAGTAACACTTACCGTGCAGTCCAGTCTCTTCGTCTGATATGTCGCATATCGAGTCTGAGGATAGAATCGTCAGACCCTAATAACTTAATAAGTCATGCCTATGTGTGGCCTATAACGGTATGAGAAACTACTGATAACTCTTACCAGTAAATCTCATCAACAGCTCTGGTCAGGGATTTCCTGTTGTAGCCAATCGAGTATAGCGCAACATCAACTCCCTATACCGGGTGAGACGAAACCCCTCCTATCGCTCATTGTCTCCATGTGACTCTGGACTGTATCCAAAATCCACCTGTTTGCACGACTCCTTTGAGCCGTGGTAAGAAGGAAATCAAAGCACAATGGGAACCAGATGTTGTAGTATCTCATACCCAACATCCCAAATAGTCTTTCGAATTGCGTCTGGGGGAAGCCTTCGTGAGTGGATCCGCTGTGTTATCCTCCGTGTCAACTCTCCTGACCTCAATTTCCCGACGATCAACTATCTCCCAGATCAAGTGATACCGCCTAAGAATGTCTGGATCTCTGATGGGACCGGGGTTCCTCGGCCAAAACCACAGCTCCATTGTTATCACAATACACAGGTATTGGATGGTCAATAGATGGAACCACACTAAGTTCAGCTATGAACTTCTTCATCCAGACAGCCTCTTTGGCAGTATCGTTGGCAGCGATGTTCTTAGCCTCCATCGCCGAGTATGCTACGGTATCTTGCTTGGAACTCTTCCAGCATACTGCCTCTCCATTGAGGGTGAAGAGAAAACCGGAGACCGACTTACTGTCGTCTTTATCACTCTGGAAGCTCGAATCGGTAAAAAACTCCACCAGGAGTTCACCGTTACCATACACCAAGAACATTTCTTTAGTCCTTCTTAAGTACTTAAAAATGTTCTTCACAGCTGTCCAATGTTTCTCCTCTGGATCTGATTGATACCTACTCACTACACCTAGTGAGTAAACCACATCTGGTCTGGTACATAACATCGCATACATGATAGACCCGACTGCCGAAGCATAGGGTATCCCTTGCATGCGAGCTTTCTCCAAATCGGTCTTGGGAGACATCTCTTTGGAGAGAGTGATTCCTGAGCAAGCGGGTAAATTACCACTTAAAATCTTCCATACTAAATCTCTTTAGTATGGTGTCTATGTACCTGGATTTGGACAATCCTAACATCCGTTTAGATCTATCTCTATAAATCTTAATCCTCAGGATGTAGGAGACATCACCAAGATCTTTCATGGAGAACTTGTGTGATAAGAAGAGCTTGACCGAGTGTAGCATAGGAGAATATGTCATCCACGTACAATACGAAGAAGACAACCTTACTCTGTACAACCTTCTTGTATATACAAGATTTATCTATGTTTTTTATGAAGTCAAACTCTGACAGCTTCATCGAAACAGATGTTCCAGCTCCGCGATGCCTGCTTTAATCTGTAGATTGATTTAAGCAGCTTGCACACACTTCCGCTGCTCCCACTATCTACGAAGCCCTCTAGCTGTGTCATGTACACGCTTTCTTCTAAATCACCATTTAGAAAAGCGGTCTTGACGTCCATCTGCCAGATTTCGTAGTCATGGTATGCAGCAATGGAAAGTAGGATCCTGATAGACTTAAGTATAACGACAGGAAAAAATGTTTCATCATAATCGATACCAAGTCGTTGACGAAATCCTTTTGCTACAAGTCTAGCTTTGAGAGTCTCAACTTTTCCATCTACACCAAGTTTCTTCTTAAAGATCCACTTGTTCCCGATGGACCCCTTCAGGAGCAACTTCCAAAATCCATTCTTTGTTGGTGTACATGGATTCCATCTCAGATCGCATAGCATCCAGCCATTTCACATAGTCCACTTGTGATAGCCTGCTCGAAACTAGTTGGGTCATCATCTTCCATGATGCAATCCTCACTCCCACCGTTTATGAGAAAACCGTAGTATCTCTCAGTGGATAAGAACCCTACCAGATCTGTGGAGTGGTTGGGGTTCGTTGGGTGCTATTGGATCCTCCGGTTCTACCAAATCGTCAGTAACAGTTAACTTCTTCCGGTTCTACCCCATTGCCACTAATTTCTTTCACAAAAAATTCCTTTTCTAAAAGGCGGCGTATCGAGAAACAAACACTTTTTTTCCTCGGTGTGGTAGAAGATATACCCTCGCGAATTTTTGGGATATCCTACAAACTTGCACAGAACTGATCTTGCCTGGAGCTTGTCCGGATTTTGCGTTTTAATATAAGCTGGACAACCACATATCTTAATAAAATTAAGACATTGTCTCTTCCCTTTTCATATCTCATATAGAGTGGTAGGTACAGATTTGGTGGGAACCATATTCAATAGGTGTGCGGCTGTCTCAAACGCATAACCCCAAAAAGAAATAGGTAACTCAGCAGTAATCATCATAGAGCGCACCATATTTAATAGGGTGTGATTCCTGTGCTCCGATACACCATTATGTTGTGGTGTGTACTGAGAAGTAGGCTGAGAGAGAATCACATTCTCTTTTAAATAATCCAGGAACTCCGTGCTTAGGTATTCTCCTTCTCGATCAGATCGAAGGATTTTAATACTTTTACCCGTTTGGTTCTCCATTTCGCATTTATATTTCTTGAATTTCTCAAAAGCTTCAAACTTATGTTTCAACAGGAACACATGTCCGTATCTTGAAAGATCATCGGTATATATAATAAAGTACGAGGAACCATTCCTGGCATGTGTAGATATAGGACCGCATACATCACTATGTATCAGTCCCAAGAGTTCAGCAGCTCTTTCTCCGTGTCCAGTAAACGGAGTTTTGATCATCTTACCTTTGAGACATGACTCACAAGTTTCATAAGATGTAAATTCGAACGGATTCAAATATCCATCTTTATACAACTTAGCTAGCCTTGTCGCATTGATATAACCTAGTCTACAGTGCCACAAGAAAGCTTCGTTCATTTATGAACTTTTCCTCTTGTGTGTGTTCTGTATATTTAGAACTGTAGTTTGATTCAGAAC